>RJVU01004922.1:0-10445 GCA_003731715.1 Anabarilius grahami | reverse complement strand
AAAATCTAAAATAGCAGAAAGTTTTCTGTGATAGGTAAGTTTAGGGGTGGGGTTAGTGTAGAGGTATAGAATGTACAGTATAATAATCATTACGCCTATGGAAAGTCCTCATAAAACATGGAAACCCAACGTGTGTGTGTATTTTATATTCATTATTATTAATATTTTTAATTCATTTTTATATATTTACATTTATTTTTCCCCAAACTTTTTGGGGTTTTATATTTATGTACTTACTAATTTTTATTTCATTATTCAGTTATTTATTCATTTATTTTCTTTTTTGTGTACAGCACGTATGACTTGTGTTTACAAACTTAACTTAAAGATTTAACAGATATAATAGTACAACTTATTGTCACTGCTATCAATGGATCTCTGATTATGAAAAACAAAAATAAACTATTAAAAAAAAAAAACATTCAATCTGCGAGTTCAAAGTTAGTTTTGCTCTTCTGCAGACAAGATTACATGTTTTCCAGACAATTACTGAAATCCATATGTGGCCATCAGGGTGCATCAGCACTCAACAACTTGTTCAAACAAACAAATTAGCTCATTTTTAGACACCAGTACTAATCAGAATAATTGCTGCAAATTCATTAAAGACCCATGTCCAGAACAAGCATCTTAAATGATGACAACCATCTGGCTGACTAATGGGCATCCACGCAGCATGCAGCGTGCATTAGATAAGGCTGTAAATACCAGATAAATTAACCAAGAGAAAAAGAAAACAGAAACCTCCTGATCAATAACATTAAAAATGTTTTCATTGCCTAGTTGTGGGCTTAAGCCGCGCACACACTTAACGATTGTAAGGCCGATTATGAATGTAAATTGATACTTATGACTGATCGCGCTCAAACGCGTCCAGTCACGTTCAGTCTGCGATTACAGTCGGTGTTCAAATTCCAAGTGTAAGTATATAAATCTGCTTCAGTCGCAGGAAACAATCGGTATGTGTGTTCAGTTCAGTCTTAGAATGTTTCAGCTAATCGTTAGGTGTATCCCTGGCTTTAGGTGTGTCCCCGGCTTTAGTGATTATCACTGATGTGGAACATTCTACTGACATCAATTTCAAAATGTATTCTGTTTTTTGTGAACATTCAAAAATAAATAATTAAAGAAGTATTGACTGAAATCAATTAATACTGAGTACATGAATCAGGCTGAACAAATAATAATTATTTGATGACTGATTCAACACTGACCACTTAGAAAAAACACAATTGTGCTTTTCAGACATTTCTAAGTGGTCACGAAACTGACTATGACCTCTAATCAAAAACTGGACTGAAGCAGATGCTAATTAAATGTTAAAACTGTGTGAGATGGATGAGAAACCAGCATTCAACATGAAAATGTGTACTCTGTCTCCACAACAATGGAAATGCATGTACACTGTCAGGTCATGTTCATCTACAGGGGCTACTTGACTTTCTTTCTTCCGTAGAACATAAGTTTTCTAAAGCCGTATGATAGCTTTATGTGAGGAAAAGTCCAGAAATTGAGTAATTCCATCCCAACACAAATAATTTTTTATTTGTAAGCTCCAGCAGGGGTAAAGATTAAAGATTTTATTAAAGAAAATCTGGAAAAAAGCATGAGTAGGAGTATAAACTACAATTATGGGGTGTTTTTTTTTCTTTTTTGTCCATTTTTGAGACTGGACAGTCCTTGTATGGGGAAAAATCTATGTAAAAACTTCTTCTGTGCTCCATGGAAAAACACAAAGTTTTTGAACAGCATGAGTAAATAATGACACAGTCAGTGAGTAAATAATGACCTAATGAACTAAAAAAAGCACTCACATCGCTTCATAAAATTGAGTTTAAGCCACTGGAGTCTACTTTACTGATGTCTTTTTCCTACCTTTCTGGACCTTGGATTTGTAGTTGCGTTGGATCTCTATGGAATGACACAAGGGTTAGTAATTAATGACAGAATTTTAATTTTTGGGGGAACTAACCCTTTAACAAAATTTAGCAAGGTTTATACTTAAAATATTAAAACAAGAAAAAAAAATGCCAACAAGGAAAACAAGTTATTTGCATCACATGAAAAATGTATCCTGATCAAGGATATTTTTAAAGGAAAATATGACAAAAATCTTTTTGTATTTTGCACCACAATAATGTAAAGTCATGGAACTATTGTTGGAGACTTTATAAATATTGACATGTGATAATTACTTGTAACTACTTGTAATTCATTTAATGAACTAGAAATTAGCTCAACAATGTTTTTAAATCGGCTGACATTGAAAACATTTCACACATCCAAGTGCACACACAGAGCACTGAGTAGTGAACACACACACGCCATAAACACACGCAATTGGGGGTTAGGTGCCTTGCTCGAGGGCACCTCAGTTGTGAGTAATGAGAGTGGAAGAGAGCGCTGTTCATTCACTCCCCCCACCTATATTTCCAAAATTAATGCTACATAAACAAATTCAAATAGAGAAGAAGAGAGAGCCTACTGCATCTCTGCACAGATAAGGAAACCAAGTATAACAAATGGCACTATACAGGGCAGAACCATGCTCTCTAAAACTGTGGAAATGTTTTAGATTTGCGTTTAGTTTTTAGTTTCATGCAACTGAGGTTTGTAGCTCTCTGGAGGGCTCACGTGAAACATTGGGGCGCAAACTCATATGTACCTCTAACATCTGGAAAGAGGCTCATAACAGTGGCAACAGGATTTTTAAGGCAATGTTGCCAGGCAACCCTACTGGGCAACAGAATAAGAATCTTTATCAACTGTCCACATAATAGCTGAGATGCATTCTGTGCATCTTTAATCCTAAGTAAAACACTCAATTCAAAGCCTAGGCAGGACAAAAAAACTGCACACCAGAAATATGGAGAAAAAAGTCATTACCTGAACCTCAAAATCCTACCTATAATCAGGAGTCTAATAAAGCCAAGTCCTGTGGGAAAAAAAACTGCTGATGTTGATAGAGCCATAATGTAATCTTTAAACTCCATGTGTAATATTTTGTCTTTGAGCAAAGGTACCTAAAATCCAAGGCTATAGAACAAAGACCCAACACTCTTTACTATAAAATTTCTTTTCTTTTAGATCTGGCACTTTAAAGATCCCAAAACCTATAAACAAAGAACCTGTAAATTAACATTGAGAATGTTTTTACTCTCTAAAGAACCACATAACTTTAGTCAGGGTAGATGCCATACTTAAAGGTGCAGTAAGCAATTTCTGAGAACGCTGTTTAAAAATTAAATCAATACCTATACAAACAATTTCCGTTCTGTGGGTGTGCTTAAAGAAAATATTGTGTTTGTACATAGTACTGGCTGTGTAAATAGGAGAAAAACAAAGTGGAATGGTTCGATCCACGGAGAACCAAAACATTCTTGTAGCCAGTCAGAAATAGGGGGCATTTATGGTCATGATGGAGGAGAAGAGAGAGTGAGCAAGCTGGACATTTGTAGGAAGACTGTAAATAGAAAGATGGCTGAGATATTATCAAAGAGGAAAAGGTCAGAGGTATATAACTGGAAGAAGAAAATCTTTCCAGAGCTGGAGAGACGTTAGATTAACTTTGTTTTTTGCTGTTTCACAGAACCAAGATATGCTGTTGTATGCTGTTGTTGTTGAATCACAGCTGATTCATTCATATTGCGTGAGCTGTATGATGCGCAAGCTGTTAGTGGTTGCCTGTGTAGCGTGTTTGTTATTTTGGGGGCGGAGGAATGAAGGGAGGGGTGTGTTTGTTTGGGTGTCGATTTCAAATATCAACAGTGATTCTCAGAAATTGCTTACTTGCTTATTCATCAGGGAGTTCCGTAAGGCAATGTAGAGGTGTCGACAGTTACCGAGCACAGCAAACAAACAGCAGCCGCCTTTTACAGCTCCTCCTAAACCAAAACAATGAGCTTATGCTGCGTTCATGCCATGTAATTACTAGGGCTGGGTCAATATATCGATTCTCAATTCTCGATTCACAATACAATGATTCTGGATCGATTCTGATGTTTTCTCTCTCGAATTGATTCTGATCTTAGTTTTTAACAGCAGATGGTGCTCTAGGCTAGTTTTTGACCGCACACTCAAATGCTCAGGAAAAAGAATGCTGAACAGTGCTCAATGTGTTCGGCTGAGTCATGTAAGTGGTTAAATATACTTGCACCTCAGCTCAGAATGCTTTTACAACGCAAGATTAATGTAAACACAGCCCACTGCTAACAGCCTTGTAATTCGCTTCAACCTTTTTCGAACTTTATGAATGATTATTTTAGGTTTAAGTGGTGTGTGTAAAGGAAACGGAAGCAAGCAGTACGGGGGTTTCTAAAGCACGTATTGCCATCTGCTGTTAAAAACTAAGCTCAGAATCGATTAGAGAGAGAATCGCGATACATTCGAAAAATATCAGAATCTATCCAGATTCGTTGTATCGTGAATTCAGAATCGATGTATTGTCCCAGCCCTAGTAATTACCATAATTAAGAGATGGCAACCCATGACGTTCTACCCGGAGCTGATTTATGTGTTTCTATGTCAATGCTATTAACGCCGAAATGAATCTGCAGCAGTCAGGTGGTACAAGAGCTCTGTAAGTTGTTTACGTTCATTATTATTGTAATGTTATGTGCTTTGTGTCATGAGCTAATTTAACGTCGTCCCGCTTCTTGTGACGCTTTGCAGACTCTGCTCTGGCTGTGCATGTTCATGTGTTTTGAAAGACGCGTGGCTTTGGAGAGTGCTCTGAAGGGAGGGTGGGATCTTATGATTTCAAAGCTAGCTTGCTTTTGCTAGCCTCTCCAAAGTTCACTACCCTACGTTTAAGGTCAAATTTTTACAACCACATATTTATTTTGACCTCTGCAATTTGTTCTGTAGGCCGAACGACTAACAACAAAGTACAATGGCACAACCCAATGAGCTTGAATTTCTGTATAATTAATACATTCATTTGTATATTTGTAAATGGACTACTTGCACAACTACTTCCGGGTTGTTCTTATTACTACTCGGGAGTTTCAGGTAATAGCGATCAGTGCACCTACATACAGAGAGTTACTCATGAGAACGCAGATTATTACTACATTTTATGGCTGTCAATTGATTAAAACATTGTTCTTTGTGTTAACATGAATTATCTTGAACCTATTGAAATGTTCTTAAAAATATATTTTCTTTCCAACTGTGCATTCTGAATAATAAATAAATATATTTTCCCATTAACTTGCAGCAGTCCAGTGCTCATCTTTTCATTTACAGTGTTTTTCTCTTTATACTGGTTGAGTTTACTTTTCTAAATGAATTTGACTGATAAAAAGGATTGCTTGTGTGCGTTGGTGCTCTTATTCCAGTCTTTTAAAAATTCAATGATTGAATGCACGCGTGGTACGGTACGTACCTTAATTAAATTTCACAATGTTAAATATTTAATTAATCTTAAACAGTAATGTGTTGACAGCGCTACTACTTTGAATAATAATTAAGAATTTTGCCATAAACGTAAATTATATAAAGTGAAATGACTGACAATTAAAAATTACAGAGTAGTGATTAAAATATTTAATATAAATAAATAAAGTTTCGTAGTGATCTTATTTATTAGGTCTCACACTCTCTAGTTTAGATGAGCACTGACACCCTGTGGGGAAATAATCACATATGTTTACCACCCGCTGCTTTCTCAGATCGGCTTGGGTTGGATTAGAACTTCTTGTTCCATTGAGTTTAAGTGGTATTTAGTAAATTAGGTGACTAGAGCATATTGAAAATATTCATAAACAGAAATAAATTAGTTGTACTATTTCAAAATGGAAGTGCATCACGGAGTGGACTACAGTGCAAATAGTCCATTGTCCCACTGAACTGAATGTGACAATTTATATGGTTTTATGCATTATTCACCCTGAAATTCATTCTGCCTGCAATTCACTATTAAAGCGCATTAAACCGACTGCACGTCTGTCCCTCAGAGCATCATCTTCATTCTTGTTAAATAAAACATGGCATCTACCATGACTCTTATGAAGATTTGGAATGGTGTTTAGTCTTCATCTGATATAAGATCCCTCTGTGCCAGGGCACAGATCCCCTGTATTGTCTGCCTGTGTCACCTTATTTCACCTCATGAAAGCCTGTAGCCTATTTAACTCTACTTATCCGAGAGAGGAGTATGACTTCACATGGTTCTATAAGAAACAGATGAATGCTGAGTTCACTTATTTATTAACCCTTATGTTTTGTTAGGGTTCTGAGAGATCCTACTGCCCTTTTAATATTTCTAAAAATATTCTACATACTTATAAACACAATTCCAACATGATCCATCAAACATAAACTATAGTCTTTGACATAAACCAGGAAAAAAGAAAGTCATTGGTTACATTTGGTCTCGGAAACTCCAGATATAAAAGATGAATGCAAATAATTTTCACTTGAAAATTTATCTTATTTGTATGTAGTATTTCACTCCAGCTAACTGTCTATTTGTTTTGTTTAATGTGTATAGATATAATACTGGCAAACTGTGTTTAAGCATGAAAAAAGATTTGTGATGTTTATACTTAAAACAACAAATAAAATAGGGAAAACTATTTATTATTGGCCAAAATTTTACATCTCAAGGAAATGTATCCTGTTAAGGGTATTTTACTGGCAAATGTGACCCAAAAAAGTTTTGTTTTGTTGCATTTTTTTGGCCATGGTCAAACTGGCCCCAAACAGAAGCAATATTACTACAGCATCTTGGATTGCAGCCAGTCACATTTCTGAAAAATCTTTACTTATTTTCTGACATACAGTAATAGAAGGATAAAACTTCAGTAATATATAACCATGGGCTTTGATTAAGTCAAAGATAGGCCAACATATTAAATGAATTTGAAGGGAAAATAAGAGGACATGCAACAAAGACAATAAAATCTCAAAGGAACATGATGCTTAGATAAGTGTCAACAACCCATAACATCCTAAATAGATGTGAACTCTTTAAATAAGGTTTATTTACAGAGTGAACTAAGATGTGTAAATGAAAAGGGAGAAAATAAATAATTAAAATATTAGAATTAGAACAACAAAAACATAAAGTCAGTAACTAAGACTGAAAATAAATCTAATTAATAGGCTACTAAATTAAAACTTCCCCAAAAAAGCATCTAAAGCTCTCCAAGCACTGGCCCACTTGCTTTTTATTCATAAAACAAATACTCAGTCAAATGTCCAACGCTTATTTTTCTTAGGCAATGTAACTTTATATTCAAAACCAGTCTGAGTGACAACCTGTGCCAGGGACCGCAGTGCGCACAGGCTGAGAAGCAATCAGATTTAAGAAGCACCTGAGTGACTGACTGACCACCGCGATAAATCAGAACCTGTATGAAACGTTGTCCAATAGTTTGTAGACAAGCAGCGAGAAAAGCCACCGTCGGTGCCACGTTTTGTTTTATCTGAAGTTCGTGAAGTCAAAGAACGCTAGTTAAACAAGTAAAATATTGTCATGCCAAAGAACAGAGTGTACCGCGAGAAAGGTCAAAAGTTCCTGAGAGGTGTTTTCTTCTCCTCAGTGAACTGCTTTGTCTTGTCTATAATTTTAATACATTGATGGTCATGTATATATATCTTATATCGCGTGTGATTTCATTCTTTGTATATTAGCTTCATTCAGTAATCAAACATATAAGTTAGCCACGTCGAATCAATCATCAGAACAGTCTACATTAAAATAATGACTAGCATATTTAAGAGGTCAGCAGATCACATGGAAGAATGTGTAAAAGTTTGCAGGAAAAAAGAGAAGTCTGTTGTGAGAAATACCACTATTTAGCTTACATTTTACCATTACACAATAATAATCTAAGCACACATCTAAGCGCCGACGAAGATCTTACCTTCGGTTTCCATTCTTGAGTTTTGAATGAAAAGAAAAATGACGGTTAATTCCAGAAGAGTGTTTGAAGGATATTTTAAGGATTTCATGCTGAAGCTTCAAAGCGGTCCTCCAAAAGCGTGAACGTCTTTTCCCAAATCACACTATTTCCAAAGGAAGATGTGCGTTTGTGGCTTTCGTAGGAATGAACGGTGGAACATCGCTCGGTTGATCCAGCAGTTTCTGTCACCTGCAGCGTCAACGGCGCTCCCGCGGACTGAGAGGCGCGTGATGAACCCTGATCGTCCCTGCTGCTGGAGCTGAGCTCGATATTATTCGTTGAGAATTTCGTCATTGACTCGTGGTTAGGGGTTAAAACATGTACATAGTAAACCAGTTGTTTTCATTTTACACTTTCTTGAGAGTACCAAATCATGTTCCTGTGTGAAATAATGAGAGATGAGAACATCTACACATAACTACAGCCACACAAAACCAGCCAAATTGAGTGAAAATAAATTACATCTCATAGGCCTAAATAGGGCAACAAAATATTTACATTTGTTGGGCCTACTTGAAGTAGCCTATTATTTTAAGTCACTTCTCTATGGTAGGTTAGTAACACTGCAAAAAATCTTCAACATTTTTTTGTTTGTTTGTTTTACTTTCCAGTAAAATATATCACCTTAAAACAACACATTAAATTGAGATGCAAATTGTTTGCAGAGACTATCCCTTTTAAGTTAATTTTATCAAGTATACTTAAAGGTGCAATATGTAATATTTTTGCTGTAAAGTATCCAAAAACCACTAGGCCAGTGTTATATATTTTGTTCATTTGAGTACTTACAATATCCCAGATGTTTCCAACTATTTGTAAATCGTGAGAAAATTGCAATGTTTTAAAATTAATTGCATGCCATTTATCAACACAAGCCATCCAGTATTTAATATGATATTCTAAAATCGATCTATCTTACCGCAGTGTGTCTCGAACAAGTGTCTCACAGCAACGTAACGTTATACCATCATTTTCAACACACTCAAATGTATCTAATATGATAAACAGAGCTGCGTTACCTCATACTCGTGACCGGAAAAGCGGAAGCGGCGCCGGCGAATGTGGCATAACAAAAGTTCTGCTGCTCGCGGCGTGTGTTGCGCAATCGCTCCAGCGGCCTCGTTCAGCTCCCACAACACTCGGTCCTGTTCTGCTTCATATTACAGTAACGTTAATAATCGCATCCATGAACATGATTTCTGCCCGAGTCCTATCCCAATTGTTTCCACCGGCTGTGAGGTGAAAACCACGTCCCAAGATTCCGCGCTCAAATATGGCGTCATCAAGCTACGCCCTTTGTTTTGAATAGGCCTCTAGCGACCTCTAGCGGACAGAAATCTTACATATTGCATCTTTAAGTAATGTTCAAGTATATTTTTTAAGTATACTTTATGTAAGTATACTATCAATGTACTAGTAGTAAACTTGTAAGTGTACTATTTATAAGTGTAACAGTAGTGAACTTTAAGTACACAACTAGTTCACAGCTATGTTTCTCATTTGTACTGCATCTATACTACAAGTGAACTTATAAGTATACTAGTAGTTTACTATTTTAATAGCCTACTAGTAGTACATTTTTAGTAGATATGGAAGTACACTTTGTAACATACTCTCAGTAAACTACTAGTTTAGTCCAAGTATACTTGTAAGTTTTCTTTAAGCGAACATAACATCTGTCACAGACACGTCAGGCTCCACCTTGCACCAATCCCAGCGCACTCAATCACCGGAGTACTGATCACCACCACCTGCACCTCATTAACTCACTCATTAGCACCACTATAAAGAGCACTCAGACACAGCACTCCATGTCCGGTCTCGTTAAGCTATACTCACATGTATACTTACCTCAAGGACTCCTCTCTCGCTACCTACCTGTCTCCTGTGACTCCCGATCCCCCCGTGTGCTCCTCGTCTGTGTGTGAGTGCTCCATCGTCTCCAAAGATCTCCAGCTCCATCCCGTTTCCACGACTCTCTCATCTGCAAACACCAAAAGGACAGTAACTATCACCAGCCTTCACCTTTCACTCATCTGACTCATCCTGCTTACATTATCTGCTCACTGGTTTCAATAAAGACTGTTTACCCGTTTACATCTGTGTTCGACCCCTCTGTATCATAACAGAAGACCGGACCAATACCGCGAAACCAGCATGAGCCAACAGGATCCATTCCAGGCGCTTGTGGATGCGCTACGCCGCACTCTCACCATCAATCCACCAACGCCATCCACAAGCGCCTCTCCCTCACCGGCACCTGCAGTCACTTCCGTCAACACAGTTCCATCTTCTTCTCCACCTGTTTACGCCAGTCCCATGGCCACACCAGCGCCCTATGCCGGATCGGCGGAGGACTGCAGCGGATTCCTGCTGCAGTGTGAACTGGTCCTGGAGATGCAGCCGCACCTGTACCCTAACGATACAGCCAAAATAGCGTTCCTCATCTCTCAACTCCGCGGCAAAGCACTCAAATGGGCTGATGCTATCTGGTCTCAACATGGCGCGATCACGCAATCATACTCATCCTTCACT
>RJVU01004777.1:1366-32140 GCA_003731715.1 Anabarilius grahami | reverse complement strand
GAAACTGATTATTGGAGTCACAATGTATGAGAAAATCCTATAAACTGCTCCAGTGAAAGACAATACTGTTATTTCTCACAACATGACACGGATAAAACACAAATAATACAAAAACAAACACTAATGACACTCATCTTCATCAACCACTGCTGCTAAATAACTATGAATTAACTATAACTATGAAACAAGGTTTGATTTTATGATAAGATTCATTGTAATAAAGTAATTAGATCTTTAACATGTAACAGTTTAATGTGCAGAAACTGAAAACTCTCCCGTCTCAGACTCACAAATCCTGCTGGAAAGATCTCACTTAGAGAAAAACTCTGAGATTTTAGATTTCTACTTTAACTATTTGCAATTTTTGTAAAGCTTTCATTCACTGTATGGACATCATTGCATCAGGAACTACTTTGTCACTTTCTGGAACATGTTTTTATTTTTTATTAATATGGTCATTTATCTAAAACTATTAAAAATGTTTTAATTTAGTATGATGTTGTTATTACACAGTGTTTCTTTCGTTTTGTTTCTGAATGAATCTACGTTTTGAGTGAATCAATGATTCAGATGTGCACTCATAAAGAGAGCCATTTACTTCATTCCTGAATGAATGAGTATAACTTCAATAAATAAATCGTATTTCCATATTAATAATTAATAATTATCATTTGCTCACCCTCATGTTGAATCAAATAAAATATTTAAAGCTACTTTTTGTAATGTCTCTTAGATGATCTTTTGGGGGTAATTTCTCAGCCAAATTTGACATGTGATTAAATTGTGATTATTTCAATGAATTAATCACCCCATTGTGTAATTAATTAGATAAATTTATCTAAAACTAAATGTTTTGTTTTTATTTGGTAAAATGTTTATCTGTACACTGAGTGTATTCTGATACATTATGGTTTGGTCTGTTCAAATAAAAATATTTAACATTAGTTTCTTCTTTTCTCACTGTGATGGAGTGTGATCGGAGGAGGCCTGATATGAAACGTCAAAAACCCTCATATATATTGTCAATTGGTGTGTCTTTTAATCGTTCAGCTTTAACCCTGTGATTCTTCAGGTAGGGTCAGGATAGTCAGATCTACCTCAATCATAAAGTTCTCACCCGCCGCAGCTGAAGATCTTCAGGAATGATGAAGAAGACTCTCTTGAGCTTCATCTGTCTTGAGGCTCAGTTTAAGTAAAGCTCTCTGTCATTGGTTGTTGATACATCACATGATCATCCAGACTGGATGCTGACAGTGGCGGGAAGTTTAACTTTACAGAGAGTAGCTCATGATGGAAGCTGTTATTAGTCCAGCTTGTGAAAGAAAAAGAAAAAAGTTTTCAGTAATATAAACCAGAATGGGAGTCTGTGGAGTAAAAGGCTTCCTCAGATGCTGAACTGCATTAAGTGTAGAAGGATAAATGATTGAGGGACGCGTAACAGCATCTCCAATATTGCTGGATAAAGCTAGATTGTAAGGCTTGATTTTCCTGTTAAACGAAAACTGAGATCAAGCATCCTGCAATAAAGCAATAAAATTTGCATAGAGAAGAAAATCTCAAAGAAGTGGAAATTGACAACACCTTGCCCTAACCCAAAAAGGACAATGCCTCCCCCCCCCCCACACACACACACAAACACACCTTCCCTTCCCCCTGACGTAAGTCACTGAAAGTTTATATTCTATGTATAATGTAACTTGTATATATATTGTTTTTCCCTTTCATGTTTGGTATCATTTTAAAGGTCTCAGTGCGATTGGTAAAATGGTCTCAATTTCACAGCAGTCACTGGTATTATGAAGAAGATTGAAAACTAAGGAAAATTCTGTCCTCTTTTTGGGTGGTGTGTCTTCTCCTCTCCCCAAAACAGGGGTTGGTGTAAAAAACATTTACGATCCTTTTGTTCTGGTCCTGGTATAAAAGGTAAAGAGCAAAGCAGTCATGGGGGATCTTCTGTAGCCAGAGGCCCCCACAGAGATGGGTGAATGTCTGAAGACATTCACACATCTCTGTGTGTATATGCATTTCAACTGATGTTATGCATTCGCTATTTCTGAATTGGCTTTGAATTGTCTAACTGTAACGTAAATGGCATGATACATTTTTACTTGACGAATAAAATGATTTATTCTGCATTATTCTTAAATTCATTATTTCTAGTAGATCAAAGCGAAGATATTACCTCAAATCTGTGTTCAGGATTGTTCATACGAAAGGTTCATTGATGGAGCATAAGGGCACATCAATTGAGCCCATTTCGATTTCTGACAATCACTGTCTTAAATAAGTTGCAGTTTTCGTAAATATATGATAACTATGCTTTTTGTTACGAGTAAGCAGAGCGCGACCGACTTAAAGGTAGATATTTACCCTGCATCCAATGTTTAAGATCAGAACTGACGAGTTTGTGTCCGGGAAGAGCCTTTAATCGGCCGAAGTGACTCTTCTAAAGCGATACCGGGTCTGCGGCGAACGAAATAATTGAAACTATAAGGTAATCAGAATAATCAAAAATCTAAATTGAGGCATAACTGATTAATTTCTAATTGGAAGCACAACCTAAGAATAAGAATCATTTGAAATTGGAGTCAGATTAAACGAGTGAAATTAAGTAAACTTCACAGTGACGCTGAAAAGGCATACACGCGCTAACCTTTGCCCGGGCGCGTCGGATTCCGTTTTTGGGCCGATGCGGGGTTCCTTACAATATCATAGATATAATCAGCTATATAATATAGATGATATAATCATAGAGCTTAAGCTGATTTGTGTTTTAACTGCTTTGTATCGTATCCAAGGAAATAAGTATTTTTATTGTTACAACTGCCTCCTGTGAGGCTCACGTGAGAGTGCGCGCACACACACACAGACATCTCATTTACATTTAGTTCACACTTTAATTCATCCTCTCTAATCTACATGTAGCCTATACTGGTAATTATACTGGATTTAATACAGATCAATGCTTTGATATCTTAAATATGAGATGATTCTGTATTATAACAACAACTCTACTTTGTGCTGCTCTTTATTTTGAAAGATTTTGTGATCATTGTCTCTTCTGATCTAATTTCACTACTGCAATCAATGTACTTATTATTAGAAAATCAAACTTTCAGTTCATAAATATTATATTGCTGTAGTTATTTAGCAGCAGTGGTTGATGAAGATGAGTGTCATTTATGCATTTTACATTTATGCATTTTATGCATTTGGCAGAGTGTCATTACTGTTTGTTTTTGTATTATTGGTGTTTTATCCATGACATGTTGTGAGAAATAACAGTATTGTCTTTCAGTAGAGCAGTTTATAGGACTCCAATAATGTGTTTCTATTAGCAAACACTCAGAATAAAGTGAGATGATCTGCTAATGATGTGAATGTCTTGTTGAATGAGTGTTGATAGTCTGAGGATCATCAATATTAACAGAGAAACTGCTGAAAACACTCTTTATTTCATGTCAATAGTTCCTGTTTTCACCTCATTTATTATGCTGATGTCTTCAGATCTGCTGTGAATTGACACTTTAAGCTCATTTCATTGCTGTCAACAGACTGAGGGGATTTGATGGTGTTTATGTCTGTTTATTTCAGTCTTTATGCTTTCAACTGTTTTTCTTACAGTTCTTTACTACTTTTCTAGATATCTGTCAATATTTTAAAGGAGAAACAGAATGAAGTTCTGAATTAGCATCAGTTGCTTTACGATAGACCGATATAAATTCTTAATTCATTTAGTTTATGGGTGAAATACAAAAAGGGTTAAAATTGCACAAAGAATAATTAATTAATTAATTTAAAAAAGAAAAGAAAAAGAAATAAAACTTTTCAGGCATATTTAGAACGAGAATCACTTGATGACAAATTCAAACACTGTATTGAAGGATCACAGTGAAGCCCAAAACACTCTTTAATTGTCATTTTAAATCTTTAGACTTTGCCACTTTCCTTCAAACCACTATCTTTCACCAATTTGTCAGCAAGAAGTTTTTAATCATTTAAAATATAATAAAATTTTGTATGATCTCTTACTCTTTTATATATTTTTATTAAATACAGGTCAAAATAACTGATTCCTTTTTGCATTAAATATATAAGTTACACTAAATGATAATGGGACATTAAAACATTTTGTTTTCACTAAAGTAATCTGAAACATTAAACAGACACATTTAATTTAGTGAATTTTCTATGTAAAATCACTTTTGTCAATTTCATTTGATGCAGACACTACAGTTTGATATCTGGACTTTAACCCTATAAAAACAAACACAGTAACTGATTTATTTTTTGATTTGGGCAGATCAGCTCCTCCAACCAATCTGTAGTTCAGTCAACAAAGCCCCGCCCACTGCAATTCACGCAATGAAGCTCCTCCCACAGCAGTCACATCATCAGTGAAGCTCATCCCACATCAGTTCTCCAATAAATGCTGGAATATTCCAATCAGACCAGCACTGAAGCACCAAGAAGAGCTGAAAACTGCAAAGAACATGAGTGATCCAGAACCCTGCAGAATGAAACACACTGAAGATACTGAAGAACAAAGAGGTTGGTGTTTATTCTTCATTCATTCATGATGCTGAACAACATTTATGTTAGAAAGTTTCAAGCACTTCTGCACATTTAGAGAAACAGTTAAACTATGAAATTAAACAATGCTCTTTTCTAACAGAAGCTCAGTAAAGGGAAGTTTGAGAAACTTTCATATTGATTGTCAACATCAGATAAAACTAAATATTTACATATTTTACATTTATTTCATTTGGTTCACAATTTGCAGGAGTGTTACCAGAATTTAGCCATTTTCAATATAGTTTACAACATTGTTCAACTTTCCAGAATGGCTGACAGGGTTGTGAGTGTAACTTGAGCAAAATCTCTTCTTACAGTAACTTTGGTAACAGGGTTGATGAATGCAGTCATTCATTTGTGTAAAAACTGAGACAATGGATTGAGTTTATTTTCTTGTCCTCCCATCATGCTGTAGAGAGAGCCATGATGATGTCACTTCCTGGTGTCACAGTTTTAAGAAATCCTCTGGTTTTGAAAGGAGGAAAATCATGTCAGAAGTAACAGGGTTGAGTGAATCATGTAGGACACTGATAATAACACATTTAAAGATGCAGTCAGTCTAGACTTTGAGCATGTGAACTTTCTACAGACGCTGAAACGATCCTGATGTGATGTCACACTCTGTGAATCTCTTTTAAAAACATAAATAAATAATAATCATTCCAAACTTTTAAAATATTCAATCTACTCCACTTTACTGCAAACTTCACTTGATCTTGTGTTTCTGGTGTCCCACATTCACATGTGTATGAGAGGAAGTCAGTGGAAGGAGAGGTCTACTCTGAACGGCCCTTAATAATTACACAGTTTTTAGGAAAATAAATTAAAGATCAATCTAACAGTTGATGTCAAAATATGGCTGTTAATATCACATTAGATAATTTGGACACAGACCTCTCTTATAACAGATCACTAATGTTGACATGCATTTCCTGTAAAGCTGCTTAGAAACGTCATGTATTTAATGTATTTAACATAAATAGATTTAATTACAAGTGAAAATTGTAGATTTTAAAAAAAACTAAGACAGATTTTAAAAGCAATTTAAAATGCAAAAAAAGAGGTTAAGTTCATTACAACAATGGTTTGCTCAAAGCATAAATCTAAGCATATATTTTTTAATGTAAAATAAACGTATTTGTATGTTATATTACTTAAGTAAAAAAATCATTCCAGCAAGTTCAGGCAGCCGAAACCTAAAATTGTGGTAAAAATTACGTTAAATTAAGTTTCAGCCTATATTTCAGCCGTTGAGTGCTACAGCCATATATTGGCTATTGATATCTTTGCTGTTTTTATACCATAATATGTCACCCAAATTACCACAATTTTAGGTTTCGGCTGCCTGAACTTGCTGGAATGATTTTTTTTTTTTACTTAAGTAAAGTAATATAACATAAAAATAAGTTTATTTTACATAAAAAAAAACATACCCCAGTCAGGTATACATTTCTTATGCTTAGATTTATGCTTTGAGCAATTGATGTTATGTATTTCTTATATTTAAATTGTCTTCCAAATGTCTAATTGTGTAACTGGCATGATACATTTTTACCTGTCAAATAAAATGTTATACTTGATTCATTCTGGACTGTGCATCAAAATGATCTGAATATTTTATAGCAGTTGTCTATCACAGCAAGTCTCAATTGTATGACCTTTCACTTCATATTTCTCTCTTTAAATTATTTTGATGTACTGAAAATTTAAATGACTTTCTTTCATTTCAGAGCTGATGGAAGTGAAGGAGGAGGAACATCATGACAAACCTGGAGAAAAACCTTTGAGTCGCTCAAAGACTAAAAAGACATTTCTAAAGAAAAGAGCCAATAAATCTTTCACCTGCACTCAGTGTGGAAAGAGTTTCTCAAAGAAACAACATCTTGAGATTCACATGAGAGTTCACACAGGAGAGAAGCCGTTCACATGTGATCAATGTGGGAAGAGTTTCACACAAAAAGGACATCTTAAGGAACACATGAAAGTTCATACAGGAGAGAAGCCACACACGTGTGATCAATGTGGGAAGAGTTTCTCAAAGAAACAACATCTTGAGATTCACATGAGAGTTCATACAGGAGAGAAGCCGCACACATGCAATCAATGTGGGAAGAGTTTCACGCTATCATCACACCTTAAAGAACACATGTGGATACACACCGGAGAGAGACCGTTCGCATGTAATCAATGTGACAAAACATTTTGTGGGGAATCAACCTTAAAGAGACACCTGACAGTTCATACAAAGGAGAAGCCACATTCATGTTCTGTGTGTGGAAAGAGTTTTTCACTGCTGTCATATTTACATGCACATGAGAAAACACACACTGGTGTGAGAGAGTACATGTGCTTTGAGTGTGAGAAGACTTTTACTACAGCAAACCATTTAAAACGGCACCAGAGAATTCACACTGGAGAAAAACCTTACAAGTGTGTATACTGTGATAATAGATTCAGTCGGTCAGAACATATGAAAACACATGAGAGGATCCACACTGGAGAAAAACCTTACAAGTGTTCACAGTGTGACAAGAGATTCAGTGATTCATCAAATCTGAAAACACACAAGAAGATCCACAGCACAGAGAAGCTGCACACGTGTGTTTAGTGTGGAAAGAGTTTCTCTTTTAAAAACCACCTGAAGATACACATGAAGATCCATGCAGTGGAGAAACCACATCACCACAGTCTGAAACCACAATAAGTAGTTCATCTTTATGTGCTGAGCAACAGTGTCTCTACTGTGTAAGGTAGACAAATCTCTCCTCTCCACCTATGGTTGGTGCTGTTGCTCTGTTGAATTATACAGGTTGTTTATGAGTAGCGGCCCCTGTGATTGTGAAGCACTTACGGTGTACAGTAGTACATAGTAAAGTGCTACATCAATATGCGTTCTTGTCTATACTTGTGTTCTTGTGAAACGTCATCAGTTGCTGCCCAAGTTCTGTTCCAATTCAAAGTTCACATCTAGCCAAGTACAGTTCAAATCCCCGGATGTGTTGTTGATCCGCCCCTTTTATTGAAAAACACCCCCACAGCATGATGCTGCCACCACCATGCTTCACTGTTGGGACTGTATTGGACAGGTGATGAGCAGTGCCTGGTTTTCTCCACACATACCGCTTAGAATTAAGGCCAAAAAGTTCTATCTTGGTCTCATCAGACCAGAGAATCTTATTTCTCACCATCTTGGAGTCCTTCGGGCGGGCTTTCATGTGTCTTGCACTGAGGAGAGGCTTCCGTTGGGCCACTCTGCCATAAAGCCCCGACTGGTGGAGGGCTGCAGTGATGGTTGACTTTCTACAACTTTCTCCCATCTCCCGACTGCATCTCTGGAGCTCAGCCACAGTGATCTTTGGGTTCTTTTTTACCTCTCTCACCAAGGCTCTTCTCCCCCGATAGCTCAGTTTGGCTGGACGGCCAGCTCTAGAAAGGGTTCTGGTCGTCCCAAACATCTTCCATTTTAGGATTATGGAGGCCACTGTGCTCTTAGGAACCTTAAGTGCAGCAGAAATTTTTTTGTAACCTTGGCCAGATCTGTGCCTTGCCACAATTCTGTCTCTGAGCTCTTCAGGCAGTTCCTTTGACCTCATGATTCTCATTTGCTCTGACATGCACTGTGAGCTGTAAGGTCTTATATAAACAGGTGTGTGGCTTTCCTAATCAAGTCCAATCAGTATAATCAAACAGAGCTGGACTCAAATGAAGGTGTAGAACCATCTCAAGGATAATCAGAAGAAATGGACAGCACCTGAGTTAAATAAATGAGTGTCACAGCAAAGGGTCTGAATACTTAGGACCATGTGATATTTCAGTTTTTCTTTTTTAATAAATCTGCAAAAATGTCAACAATTATGTACATTAATGTACATTAATGAGGAAAAAAAATGAACTTAAATGATTTTAGCAAATGGCTGCAATATAACAAAGAGTGAAAAATTTAAGGGGGTCTGAATACTTTCCGTACCCACTGTATTAGTTAAATACAGCTTAAATTGGGGAAACTCTCCATTGGCTGTTGGTCACTCGCAATTGTGCACATGATATTGCAGGGCGGAGCTATACAATCAAGAGTCTCGTAGCTCGTTCTGCTGACTTTAAATGCGACATCAATGCGCTGTATGGTGATAAGCCTTTTGGTGCTGTTTTCCCAGTCTTCTCTTGTCACAGATTTACATTTACATTTATGCATTTGGCAGACGCTTTTATCCAAAGCGACTTACATTGCATTATTCTATACATTTGTATCCGAGTATGTGCAATCCCTGGGATCGAACCCATGACCTTGGCATTGCTAGTGCCATGCTCTAACCACTGAGCTACAGGAAAGCCATACAGTAAAGCAACCACCGAGTGACCATCCACTTGATCTCTGAGTGAATTTATTACATCCAAGAGTCACATAAAGACGTTTCTTCAACTAGGGGCACTGTTAAATAATTTCTTATTTCTTGGGCTTCACTTTTTGACTTTCTCTGTTTTGGGATTTTTCCATTGTGCACATCATGAACCTACCTAGACAAAACAAGAAGTAGCAGTCCTTGGACACACTGACACTCTCACACGTAACCAGAAGTTGAAGACACACACATTTACGCACATACATTTCTTATTTGTTATTATATTTCTTGAAATGCCATACATGGTAAGGTTTGATTCTTAAGTCGTATGATTGGATGCTCAAGCCATCCTGGAGATTGTTGTTTGACCTCCGTCTATAAATATGACCCTTCTTCCTGAATAAATCTGAGAATGCTTTGTACCACACCTGATCTGTGTCTGCTTGGTCATTCTCTTGAGATCTCGCACTGCTGCTGCCACACATCACAGGGGTTGAGGCACCTGTTTCTAAACTGATGACTGAGACTACAAATATTCTACCTATTACTGAGATTTTGATCTAACAGGCACTTTTAGCTTTGTGAAGTTGAACAAAAAAAACTTGTTCAAAAGTCACGTAACACAGTCTCATAAGTTTAAATAATGTGTCTAGTTTTAAGGTCTGTTAGAGGACAAACTTAGATTACAAGAGAAATTGTTAATATTTTACAGTTTTTCCGACGTGCAATGGACAAATGTCATTTCCACCACATATCAATATACAGCCGTTATTTAAAAATAGAATAACTTATGCCACTCAAGAATTGTCTAAGATCATTTTTGTAACTAGTTTTACCAGTTTTTCCACAATTTACATTAATTATACATTTGTCAATGAGATAAATCAACTGCTCAGAATCAGAAAGAAGAATCAGAAAGAGCTTTATTGCCAGGTATGTTGTTTACACATACTAGGAATTTGTTTTAGTGACAGAAGCTCCACAGTGCAACAGAGTGACAGCGACAAGACAAGACACATAATAAAAATAATAAAATAATAATATACAAGTTTACAAGATAGACAAAGTAAAAAAAAAAAAAAAAAAAAAATATATAGACAATTGTATGTACAGTTATGTGTGCAAATTTGAAATATAAGTAAGTGTTTCAAGTAAATAATGTGTAATAGTGTTGTGTGCTCTAAGGACCAAATGCTGAACTGTACACCTGTCACACTTTATTTATATTAAGTAGAGCACGTTATCATAAATTGTGGATACATTTTTAATGTGTGATGAAAACTTTTTAAATATTTTTAAAAAATGTGTGTGGTGATGGAAATGACAGGGTGGTGACGGAAATGACAGGGTGCGGTGGAAATGACAATGAATTAACGTGAATGTAGAGAAACAGTAGATATATTTATTAGAAAAATACTTAAACTCATCACACATTTATTAAACTCTATGCACAGAGTCATTAAATATAATCACACCTGTTTTAGTGTAGTGCTGAGTTTGATGTATAAAACTGATTTGTCTCACAGATGAACGGTTACAGTGCATACTGTAAAGAACTGACACAACTGATGGCAAGGCAACATATAAGCAATAAAAGATGCATAAAAATTCAACAATGTGAGATAATTATGAGGCTATATAATTGCGAGAGTTTGATACTGAAATGTTCTTATTGGTCTCTTAAATGAGCACTCATCTTCTGTAAAGAGTAACTGCAAAGAACACCTGAAACTAACATTTAAACAGGATGTGGAATGTGGAAAATTTTGAGCACCTTGAATGTGTGAGTGTATGTATGTTTGCATGTGTGTGTGAGAGAGAGAGCGTTTGCTCATGTGCGCACATATGTGTGTATGTGTGTGATGTGATTCGAGGCCACATCTAATTAAGTGTTTCACATATTTCTTCCCAAACAGACACAATAATTTCCTTGTGACGTTTAGTCACTGGTACAGGCTCAGGGATTAGGCCTATGATGTTCTTGGTTTGGTACCAGATTATGTCATCCCTTAGAGGCCAAAAAAACAAAACAATTGAGACCAACACGGCTCATGGTTTTAACCAGAGCACCACTGTAGACATCAGTATCCTGTATGATGCCAGGATAAATATCTCCATCATACTTCACAGCACACCACTGACCAACGTGTCCTTCGCTCAAGTCCACAATGTGCTGCAGACCTATTTGAGCTGTGTCAGGATGCGATGTACTGGTTGAGGGGGAAGCTTCGTCCCAATGCTGGAACATGACAGTTTCTGGATTGAAACATTTGCAGTCAAGAGGTGCTGAGCAAAAGCAACTGAGGATTCTCCATGATATTTGGCTTGGGCTAGCAGAGGTTATCTGAAAGGAGAGAAAAACTGTTAAGGCATGAACTTAGTTCATGTAAAAGTATTTGTTTGAGACGACTGTCAACCATTACCTGATGAATCTTCACTGTGCCACGGATTGTTTGTAGCTCGGATGGCACATGAATGTCCATACACTCAATTTCTTCTGGCTCAACATAGAAGAGCTCTGTGGCAGACTTTTGCTGTTGAAGCTCCTCAAAGAGCACCCGAGCATTTGGTATGACCTTCCCTCTAGCTATGATGTCATCAGTTCTTCTTTTCACTGCTGCTCCTATCCCATCAGCAGGGCCTTTTCCATGGCCAGCCTCCAGAAAGTTCCAAGTGAGTTTCTTCCAGCCCATCTGATATGGAATATTGGTGAAGAAGTAGAAATTCTTTTTGGAGCTGTATTGGGTGGTCGGCCCATCACTGACCACATGCAGCACTGAAGCAGTGGGGTATTGATCCTTCAGGTAAGTGAGGACTTTTGATAGATGTGCCCAAATAGCACGAAAAGAGGAGCTGATTGAGCAGACTGAGATCACACTGTTTTTGGTGTAGGCCACACCAGTGTGTAGTGAGGCCTGTTTATGCGAATCACCAAAATGTACAGCTTGGATTTCGCTGCTGTACTTGCAGAGAAAATTCTCTGCAAAGTCAATATGGAGGACAACCTCATCTTCACTCAGATTCTCTTTTAAACCACGAAGAGCAGCATATTGGTGTCTGATGTTATAGACATGCTTGCCAAGTTTTTCTTTTAGTCCTAAGTGAAAGTCCTCAAGCAAAGTATGCTGTAACCTTCTCTTTAACTGTCAAATGGACTGTGATTTTTTTCTTCACTACCATCTTTCTTTTTCTTCAGTCTCTCCTCAGCTTTTCCCTTCCACTCATACCAAAATGTTTGGGTCCCAGGGTCAAAGGTTGAGATTTCCAATTCTTTAGCTTCACAAATGGTACATTCCCTGTACATACATTGCTTGGTATAGTTTGGTGAACAGCACAGGGATACAATCAGATCTTCAATGTTGCTGCTTTTAATGACTTTATGATAAAGCAGCTTGTCTGCCATACTCTGCAGATTGGCATGGGTCTTGCAGAGGCATGTGTCTCTATCCTTAACTGTGCGCTTTACAATCCAAAACGGACGTCTCTTACAGAACTCACTGTTAGAAATCCTGATGTCAGGATAGTCCTTCCTTAACTTCTTATGGAGTTTTTCCAGAGGCTCATTCAGGAATCGTTTCTGTCTTTTTGTCTTCTTCTTGGTCACAGTGTCCTTTTTTCCAGTTAATGCTCTGCTATTCTCATCTCTTTCTAAGAATTGTTTTATTTTTTTCTTCTGTGGCTGGGCTAATGCTGTTCTTTTGTTTCTTCCCTGTGTAAGTAAATGCTGTTGTCCTTTTTTCGTTACTTCTCATTCTTCTGGGTGAAAAGCCAAATTCCCTTTTGGCCATTTTCAGTAGTCGTTACTTCAGGTATTTATCATGTACTTAAGGTATTTTGTCCCTATAGACCTGTGACCTTTCTTTTGTCGTCTTAGGTGGCATCTTAAAAATAAATAAAAACAAAATCAATTAATATAAAACTAATTAGAAAAATTAGAAATTAGAAAATTATCGAAAATTAGAATGGAAGAGATGGAGAAAAGTCCGTACTGTGCTGGTTTAGAAAGATATAAACAGAAAATCACAAAATATTTTGGACGTGAACCTTATGTTATGAAGAGGAGCGATTTTTCTACTGAATTGAAAGACTTGACTGCCATCGAGGAGGAAGATACTGTACAAAGGAAGAGATCCACTGTAACTGCATTACTGTAAACACATTTACAGTTTCCTTTTTAAGATTTCTGGGGTATTCACCATCATGATATTATATCAATATGGTTTTAAGGGTTTGTTCACCTTAAAATGAAGTTGAGGTAACCACAACTTGAAAGACAAAAACAGCCTAAACTCACGCCATAGGAAGGCAAACATTCTATCACCCTGCCCTAGATCACACATTGCTGTCTTAACCTACCCTTTCCTGAACAGCTTGCTTGTATTGTTAAGCTTGTTTCTTGCTGCCCTTCTTAATAAATAAATCAGTTAAAACAATCATGAGAAATATTTAGTCCCACAATTAACAATAGACAAGTTTACACGATACAGTGATTACAAAATAATGTAAGTAGTACCATACCAAAAATGGCATTGACAAGCTTCTTATCCAAGCAAGGTTTCACACTGTCTGATGTGCCTCCCTTTGATCCAGTTAAGGAGTGTGTTGACAGCTCCTCCAGTGTGAACATCACTCCAAGCAGATCACACACATGTTTTGTAGGTCTCTGATGGTTGCATCGCAAAAGCTTTGTTTTGTTCACTGTAACTCCATCAGCATCTAAAATAAAAATGGCAACACTTTATAATAAAATTACTTTAACACCACATGAAGTCAGTCGCAACTTTCATTTCATGCTGATTTAAGCTTTTCATTTTTTAAAAAAGAATTTCATCAGTGCATCGGTATCAGTTGTCTTGCTTTACTATGGTGGATAAATACTTATCCATTTATATCTTAAAACATTTTAGGAACAGGCAAGAGACAGGAAGACGATACATGGCGACATATGTTCTGAAATGGAATCTCAGGTTTGTGTTATTTAATTTATTTAAAGAGTAAAGAGAAACTGCACTAAAAAGTCTGTTTGATAGTACTCACATTTACTTTAAGGCAAGTGGTTAGACAACATTTATTTATATTTTTAAACATGCTTACCTTAAGTTATATTACCCCAATTGATTGTTTAAATTATGTTAAAAACACATGTTAATCTTTAGTTATAATGTACATTTTAAAGAGTTATGTAGCTGCATACAAGTGTATGATTCAGAGTTTATACACAATTTTCAGTCACTGCCTGGGAGATATGTGTACATTAATGAATCTTTGAATAATTGTCTATAGATTCGTTAGATACAAAAAATCTTTATAAAGATAATGACAGATAAATGCATCTGTTATACAATATTTTTTAGGAACCAGCAGATGCACGTGAGGTTGGTATTAAATGTTTATTTAAGTGTCACAGAGTATTTTTCTTTAAAATAAAAGGTCCTAAAATCTCAAAGCCATGTAATAACATTTCTAGTGTGGTGTGTAGCAATACACAGATTCAGCAGAGATGGAAGATGTGGATGAATATCCAGAAGCTGAACCAGATGAATGTTAGTTATATATTAAACTTTGGCTTTAGGTTAGAATATTTGATTAGGATTCAAGCGAATCTCTGCAGGAGATACAGCTCAAACAATTAATTTTTATGTCTAACCAATGACATGCACAAGTTTAGAAAGTGTGACTGATTAAACATTTGCAGTTCCACTTATGGCTAAGAGATTGCACACTTCACACATTTATTGTGTCTCACGTGTGTCTTCTGTGTCATTTGACCATGAGAGGAGTAAGAGTTCAGATGAAGAATCTGAGGTGTGTAGAAATTAAATAATTATAAAATTAAATATATTATTATTCACCCTCATATTATTCAAACCTGCATTAATTGTTTATCCTCAATGCAACACAAAATGAGATTACAAAAAGATCAAGAGCTTGCTTTATTATTTATTTTATTAGTTATTCAGATTAATGATTTTTTCTGTCATATGATTGAAGAATACAGCGACAAAAGAAAGTTTGTAGCCAAACAGATCTCATCCATTTGACCAGTGGGATTTGACATTACTATGGAATTGTGATGGAATTCCCATCTTTGAGTCATCTCAGTGTTCCCTCTGGCCAATACAAATAACAATCAATGAGCTGCCACCATTTATGAGAAAAAGAACATGTGCTGCTTTCCTCACTTTGGTTTGGCAAGTCAAAGCCAGTCATTGAGACCTTTTTAAAGCCATTTGTTGAAGAAATTGAAGTTTTAAAAGAGACCGGACTACAGTGGATTGATGGTGATGAGATTCGCACTAGTAGAGTTTCTGCTGTTGTAAGTGCTTGTGATGCTGTTGCCAGACCAATGCCAAAAGACAGCAAAGTATGTGTGACTGGTGTCTTCACCCTGGTGAGCATGTAGAAAACTCAGATTGAAAAGTCAAAAATTAATAAATGCTCATGAGAAGGATGCAGTACTAGAAATTGCAAAATTAAGGTGTGACCATTGGACAGAAAAATGCTCATCGGTTCAGCAGGGTCAGACAAAAACAGGCCAACTACAAAAGATGCATGTTAAAATACATTATGTGAGCACAGAGGTAGCAGCAGAGAAGCAAACAAATGTAAAGGGCTGACACTTGGCAGAATGCGAATACAACAATGACATGATGAATATTCTAATTGCCATATGGCGTCATCTATTGACATATGTGGCATTAAAAATTGGCATTAAAAAGGCATTAAATTAGATTTGATGAAACCTGTAGAAACCCTGCTATAGAAAAACCATGGGTTATTTTGTAATGGTTCTACTGCAAATGCTGTGGTAAACCATGGTTAATTTTGTAGTTACTATGGTTTTACTACAAAAACCATTGATAAACCATCACTGTAAAAAACGATTTGTTGGCTGAACAACCATTACTTATAAAAGTAAATAAATTAAACACAAATAACATATTATTTATAACTTTTCAACCTCTACTTAACACATCTAGTGTTTGTAACATAAAATTATAAGTTACAAGGTGAACATATTGGTATGCATAAATACAATGAAAAAACATAAGTCACGTCAACTACTATTACAATTGCGTCAAAAATAAGTAAATATAACATAACATTTTAAGTATATGACGAGCCACGTGATGAGCCATGTGATATGCAAATATCCTTTCCAGCCAAAAATTTGAGCCATTTTGTGACGCACATGTGAAGACGGTGAAAAGAGGTAAGCTTAACTTCATATAAACAAAGCAAAATATTAGATTTTGAGATTTTAACATTAATAAACACTTGTTTATATTTAGGTGAAGATATTTTCTGAAACGCAACGTGATGAAGACGCTGAGAAGAGGTAAGCTTAACTTTGTCTTTTTAACGTACATTCGTTTATTTGTGTTAATGCGTTTGTGGTTAAAGAAACTTTTTAAACTGAATTTCTGAATTGCTACGAATTTAGCTTCAACAATTAGAAACGTGTTACTTTCAAATACTTACGAAAACGTAGAGTTTATACAAGTAAGTTAATTAATGAAAGGAGAAACAAGTGTGCACGCAAGCATAGGCCTATTTCTTAATCCATCCATCCATCCATCCATCGAATGAACCCAGATAGCAAAAATCATCTGGCCCAGACCATTCATAAGTTCTGGGCCAGATCCGCGCAACGGACTTGGGCCGGTGTCTTTTGGCACAACGGGCCAATACCGGCACGGATCCGTTTTTACACATCCGGACCAGTACTGGGCCACCTCCGGACCAGATGTGGATTCCTATATGGTGATCTGGCCCAAGTGTGGGCCAGATCTGGTCCAGCTCTGTTCCGGATCTGGCCCAGTATCACACCAGATCTGGGCCAGCTCATTTTTTTAGAAACACACAACACACACACGCACACTCTCTCTCTTTCAAGCATCTTTGTCTCATATGCATCATCTCATAAGATTAAATATCTTGTATTATGCTACTGATATTTTTTTCTCTGAAGTTTCAAAATTAAAGTCTTAGACAACAAAAAGTTGAAGTACTGATTTAAATGTACAGACACTTACTGTACTGAAAACTTTTCTTTATAGTAAAATACCACCTAATAATCTAGTGTTAACACTAAGTCAGCAACTACTTCCCTGTAAACATACACTCCAAATAAAATTGGACAAAGTAAATGTATTCAGTTTTGATCAGTTTTTAACTCAACTCAAAGTTCATATAAACCACATAATAAACATTAAAGTCTCTATTCACAAAGCTACTCAAATAGTTAAACAATCTCAGAACTTTAATTAAATTATATATGAAAGAATACATTACAACACATTCCAAGAATACACAAGCTGTGTAGTGACAATTCTTGGGAAAAACGACGAGAAAATGTCCAGAAAAGAGGCAGCGATAAGCTGCAAAGAACAATAAAAAAAAAAAAAAAATCCAAAACAGTTAATGAACTGGAAACACAACTTCTTGCTGTTTAATTACCATGAGACATCTGAAAACAAAAGAACAAGAAGAAAGCTGTTAGTTTTGTTGAGTTCCATTAAAGCAAGAGCCAGACAATTGATTGACTGTAAATGGATTAGTGTAGTTATATTGTCTGTATTTGGGCTATTTTACAAAACCTAGCACAAAAAATATGCCACAGAAAGCAACATAGCATTCGAGATGCATTGGCACTGTGCAGACCTATCGGTGTGACACATGAAATTACAGCGAGAGCGTTTGGAGAGAATACGACTTATGCTTTTCAGTCGCTCTCACAGTACTTTGATGTCATCTATCATGTTGACACTAGGTGACGGTATCAAATTTTCATGTTGCAATAATTGCTTAAGCTTTTATCACGGTATACAGTAGAATCACAATATTGAAATAAGTTGCAAAAAAGTGTTGTCATACTATAACAGGTTTAAAAACTCTTTCTTATAAAAAAAATACCTGAACATTTAAATACATTAACACAATACATAAAAATTCTAAAGTAAAATGTTTCAAACAGATTAAAGTGCAAAAGAATTATAAAGAACAACAGGTAGCACTTTACAATAAGGTCTCATTATTTATTGTTAGTTGATGCATTAACTAAGATTAAGAGCAATAGCTACATTTGTTAAAGAAGGTATTATTATTTAGTTTTAATGTTAGTTAAAAAAATTCAACTGATCATTGTTAGTTTTAGGTCCATTAAATAATAATTACAACTTTTGTTTTTAGTAATGTTATTAAACTAACTAAAATAAACATTAAGATTAATAAATGTTATTTTAAATGCTAATAAATGCTATAAAATAAAAGCATTTTTCATTGCCAGTTTGGTAATAATTAACTAACTATAACTATAATTAACTATAACTATAAATAGCTAACTGATGAGGCCT
The DNA here is from genome assembly GCA_003731715.1 of Anabarilius grahami. Lineage (NCBI taxonomy): Eukaryota > Metazoa > Chordata > Actinopteri > Cypriniformes > Xenocyprididae > Anabarilius > Anabarilius grahami. The sequence goes on along the minus strand of RJVU01004777.1, from coordinate 13,869 downwards.
TATGACACTAAGTTTTACTGAACAATAACAATCAGAAGTTTCTTTAAGTATTTGGTGCTGTGATGTACAACATTGCGAATACAAAAAAAATTTGAATGGCTGTTGGAAGCATTTTAAATACTGTATTAGCACAGCTGCTTTGTTTATGGGGTTTCCGGGGTAACCACTGCATTTCTTCTGTTCCATCAGCACCCTCTGCTGTCAGAGAGTGAAAGTGCACTTTCATTCAGCACGTCTCCTTCACTCGTTCCGCCATGTGCTTCTCATGCACTTTGGTTTTGTTTACATCAGTGCGCGTACCTCTTTGATTGCGCATACAGTGGTTTTGTGCATTTTATACGGTGGATGGGGAAAGCATTCTTTAAACGTATTATAAAATTGTTTAATTAGAAATAATTTGTCAATTTTCAGCAATGACATTTTTTCACTGATGCAGACAAGACGTTAACTAAATAAAAAAACAGTTTTGAATGACAAATGCTATGATCAAAATCTACTGTAATTTTCATCAAAGAATAAGAAATAAATGAACATGTTTGGGAGGGACAATTTGGGAAGAGATCCAGTAAGAACTTAATGACATCCGGTGTGGTAGATGCACACATTTGAATTGTAACGGGATGATCTAAAAAATTTGGAGCTGTTGCACGTTCTACAGGCTCACTCAACAGCTCTTCAGACTGTTTCAGAGATGTTCACAATCAGTGAATAGCGCACATTTATGCTAAGCAATTGCTTATGAACTAGCGTTGATGAATTATGACAATGTTTCCGATGTTTATATGGTAATATGTTTTAGATCTCCCTTGTCTAAACTTGAATAAGCAGCCTGCAACTGCAATAGTACAGAACAGACATTTCAAAATAAGAGTCACTGTGTATTTCGGGGCTTATGGCCAGATTTACTAAACGGGACAAATGCGCCGATGGGCGTGGAAAGATTTGTGATGTATAGTGCTGACGCGCAAATTAAAGAACACAGACGCAGTCAAATCATTTACAATAATGACCAATGCAATCTAACAAGAGCAGCGCAAATTAGCGTTGATTTGCAAATAAGCAGAGCTGATACTCATCAGGTGCGGGCTGACACAGGCGTAACTTAACGTAATGTGAAAAAAAAAATTCTCGAGGAACAAAAACTTAACTAATGCTTTAAACTATACAGTTTACAGCCTTATTTGAGGGTTTTTTTCCTCGAGAACATTTACCATGTACTATATCTGATATCCAAAATGATCAATATTGAATCAAAATCGGAATCGAAACGCAAGCCTTTAAACAGAAATTGAATCAAATCAAATTGAATTGTGAAAATTGTGTCAGCCCTAGTGCTAGTGTATGCCAGGGTCAATCGAGGTTCAATTTGATCTGATATTTTTTTGTTGTCTGGTAATTTTACCATATTAAATGCAGTGAGTTTAGCCACTATTAGACATTGTAATGTTATGCTGAAGAAAAAACAGTAATAGCTAAAAACACAAACTGCCAATTTCCTACTTCTATCTGAAGTGTACCTCATTTAATGCCTCTTTGGCTCTAGCACGTTCTTTCCGTCCGCCAGCACGGTCAGAGGCAAGATTAAACCAACGGATGGCGTAAGAATTAATTTCTGTGTCTGCTGCTGCAGTAGAGACTGGTTGCTCCTTACAGCTCCTGTTGAGAAAAAAAAAGTGCAATAAACCTCTCCAACTTCTCCAGACATCTTCTGATTGATAGTCATGACATCTTCTGTAATGTAAATCAGTTAAGGGAAAAACAGCTATATCAATGCTTTAAGTAATATTTTTGTTCCTTGAAACAGATCAGTTTAATTCTCCATCCTCAAATAGTTTGATAGAAATTTCACAAATATATTAAGTGTATTATAAATAAACAATTGGTTAGTCAAATACTAAATTGTATTAGTGAAAAAAACCTCAAATATAACTCTACATTTTAGATCAAATTAACTGTTGTATTTTTAGTCAATTATTTTTGGTATGTTTACATTTATGCATTTGGCAGACGCTTTTATCCAAAGCGACTTACATTGCATTTCAAGGTACACATTTACAATCTTATCAATTCTTGCTAGCGCCGACGCTAGCACTAGTGCTGTTTGAGCTACAGGAAAGCTATCTTTTGTACAATCAAGTAAACGATATTCAGAGATTTTATTAAGTTAATAAAGTTAAATATTACTGTAATATTTACTAAGCCACAGAATTATTTAGAGGGTTAAGGGTTGAGTGTGAGGGTTAATGCAATGCATATTTTTTTTCAAGTAGTGCAATTAAACAAGCTTTTTTTTTTCAAAACCATTTGTCATTTTACTTCCATATTAAACATGTTTATTTAAAAAAAGAAATTGGTTGAAATAATGCGGACCTCAATAAAAGCATATAGCATTGATTTACATAATAGAAGCTCGCAGTTGGTCTCTTTTCATTTTTCTTTTAGGTTTATCGTTAAAATTAATTTCCCTATGTAGAAAATTAACCTGTCCTCTTGTTAAGAAGAATGCTGTTAATTTTTGCAACTCCTCCCCCAGTAAACTTTGTTTGCGATTTTACCTGTCATATGGTCCAACAGGATGTTTGCTTCTTCAGGCGCTATTTGTTTTGTGTATTTGTCACTTTCTTGTAACATTCAGGTTTGAATGTTAGCTCTAACCAGTTATCTTTACAATTTGCCTGTAGGATTCAGCTGATCTACCCGTCTTTGTACAAGCGGAGTTGGCAGAGGAGGTCATAAAAATCTACATCCTTCGGGACAATGATGGGGCAGTCAGCGATGTAGGAGTTGTGATTGAGGGCATCACTGTCCTCCGCAATCTTGGGAATCTCAGCAGAGCCTGCTGCTATCTTTTGGGACTCACGTACGCATTGGATTTGAGATATCCCAAGACCCACAAATACTCACTTGAGGTGTTCCAAAAACTGTTTCTTGAGCTGGATCCTTCAAGACTCTCTGTTAAGGTTCAGAGGTTAAAAAATTATCTTCTTGCATAGTTGCTGTTCAAGATCATCCCATAGAATGGGCATTCTTGATGGAAGTGTTTCTGTTATCTGATTAATTCTGTTGAAGGGATAGTTCACCCAAAAATGAAAATGTTGTCATAATGTACTCGCCCTCAAGTTGTCCCAAACCTGTACGAGTTTCTTTCTTCTGTTGAACACAAAATATATTTTAAAGAATGTTGGTTAACAGACAGTTGAAGGTTGCCATTGACTTTTCATAGTATATATTTTTTTCCTACGATGGAAGTCATGCTCTCCCTCTGCGCATGTTCAATACTCTTTAACCAATCAACATACATGACATTTTTTTTAAGTTTTAACCCACAATACAGAAACTTTACTGAACTTGTCCTGTGCTTCTCTAATCACTTTATCCACTAAGTGAAATAATAATAATTGCAAAACACATCTATAACATAACTTTCTCAATAGGACACTTTAAGGTAATACATGATAACATTGCTTGCATAAACATGCTTTTCTCTTCAAAGCATACATAACAATGTACATACTGAAACTTGAACTTTCACTTTGAGCNACAATCCGTTTACAAATTCAGTCTCTGCACAGGCTTACACACTCTGCCTGAGCGGGTTACTGTGGCTGACTGCGACGGCTGTATCTGCCCTGATGAGGTGGTATCTGTAAGATCAGTCTGTGTAGGTGTATTTTGTGTCAAGGTGGGTATGTCCTGTGTCTGGGTATGTGTAAGTGTGCTCCTTCTGAAGGTGGCGACGGTTTCTCCTAATGAGTTTTCCTTCCGGTGTTTCCACTACATATGACCTTGGTGTGGAAAAAGAACCTTGAATGGTCCCTTGGTTGGTCCAGTCCTTTTGTCCATCCACTCTGACACGAACAGCATCTCCTTGACTTAGTACAGGTAACTTCCTTACTCCATTTCGGCGATTGTAGAATAATGTTTGTTTTCCTTTTGCCAAGGAATCAGCACTTCTGACTTTTTCATCTTCTGGCCAGGCAGGTTTCAGGTTCTCTTCCAGTGTTGGGAGTGTGGCTCTAATCCTCCTCCCCATGAGTAGTTCTGCTGGGCTGAACCCAGTGGACACTGATGGGGTGGCCCTATAAGACATGAGAGCCAGCAGAGGGTCTTTCTGTCTCAAGATATTCTTGGCCGCCTGTACAGCCCTCTCTGCATGGCCATTGCTTTGTGGGAAGTGTGGGCTTGAAGTAACATGAACAAAGTCAAATTCAGAGCTGAAGTCTCTGAATTCTTTACTAGAAAACTGTGGGCCATTTTCACTTCTCACCTCACGTGCAATACCAAAACAGGGAAAGGTGCCTTCGAGTTTTCCAATCACTTGGCTGGTAGAGGGAGCCGGAAGTGACAGGATCTCCATGTATCTGGAGTAATAATCTGATATTACCAGATAATGGCATTTATTGTGTTCGCACAGGTCCACAGCTATTTTCTCCCAGGGCCTACTAGGTAATTTACTTGGAATCAACGGTTCCTTTCGTTGTGCTGCCCTCATCTCGACGCAGTATGAGCACTCCTGCACATGCTGTTTAATGTCCTGTGAGATGTTAGGCCACCATACAGCCTGGAAAGCTCTTTCACAGCACCTGTGTAGGCCTTGACGACCATCATGGATTCTATCCAGGATTTCCTTCCTCATACAGGTAGGAATAACTATACGTTTGCCTCTCACGACTAAGCCTTGAAACTCACCTGAATATACTCTTGGATGGCCTCAGGTGTGTTTGCTGTATACTCTGGCCAGCCATTCCTAATGAACCACAGGACTGACTGCAGCTGGCTGTCCGATTCTGTGTTCATTCTGATCCGCTCCATTTTCTGTGAAGTTGCAGGGAGGTTATTGACAACAGAAGCAATATACACAGTTATCTCAATATGGCTGTCCATGCTCTCCACTGTGTGGTCTGGGCCCCTTGATAGTGTGTCAGCTACGGCCAGTGTCTTCCCAGGAGCATATTCTACAACGCAACTGTACCGCATTAATCTCATTAAGAGCCTCTGGCACCTGAGAGGAACATTATCAAGGTCTTTACTGTTGATGAGTGGGACGAGGGATTTGTGGTCTGTGATTAATCTGAAGCTGTCTAGCCCATGCAGGTATTTCTCAAAGCGTTCACAGGCCCAGACCCCCGCCAAACACTCCTTCTCTATTTGTGCATACCTCGTTTCAGCATCACTTAGGCGCCTTGAACAGTATGCTACTGGCCTCCACTCACCATCATCCTTTTGAAGGAGGACGCCTCCCACCCCGTAGCTGCTTGCATCTGCAGAAACTGCTGTGGGTTTGCTGGCATCAAAGAAAGTGAGAACAGGTGCGCACATCAAGGCATTTTTCACTTTCTGAAAGGCTGCCTCCTGACTTGGACCCCAGTTCCACACCAGTTTGGTTTTCAGGAGGTCATACATAAGTTGTCCGACAGTGGCTAAATTAGGGATGTATTTCCCTAAGTAGTTCACCATTCCTAGGAACCGTTTGAGTTCGTGTACATTTTGGGGTACCGGAAAGTTAGCAATGCTGTCGACTTTTCCAGGGTCCGGCCTCACCCCTTGTGCATCAATGATGTGACCCAAGAAACGAATTTGATTCTGTCTGAACCTGCATTTTTGTTTGTTCAATTTTAGTCCAGCTGATTCCATGACATTGAGTACTTTTCCAAGTCGCTCATCATGCTCTTTCTCTGTTTTTCCGAAAACCAGAACATCATCCTTATAAATTGCCACCCCCTCAAGCCCCTGCAATGTCTCAGTGATTTTTCTTTGAAAAATTTCTGGGGCGCTTGTGATCCCAAACGGGAGACGTTTGAAGGCGTATCTGTCAAAAGGGGTGATAAAAGTAGTCAGTCTGCTACTCTTTTCCTCAAGAGGGATTTGGTAAAATCCACTGGCTGCGTCTAGTGAGCTAAATATCTTGGCACCTGTGAGTTTAGAGATGACTTCCTCTGTTGTAGGAAGAACAAACTTCTCTCTCTTCACTGCATTATTTAGCTTCCTCAAGTCGACGCAGATCCGAACATCTCCATTGGGCTTGAGGACAGGAACCATAGCAGCGCACCACTCGGTTGGCTCAGTTACTTTCTCAATGATGCCTTCTTTCTCCATACGGCTCAGTTCAGCTTTCACCTTGGGCAGGAGAGGAAGAGGTACACGGCATGATACATTCACTGCATAGGGTTTAGCTCCTTCTTTTAAGACTATCTTCACTGGATCTGTTTTCAGCTTTCCACCCTGCTGAAACACATCTTTTATTTCATTCACTCGCTTTACAAGCCCCATTTCTGTGGCTGCCACTCGGCTCAGCAGGTTATTTGCTTCCCTTCCTGGGAGTACATACACTGGATACGAGTAACACTTGCCTTTACATTTCATTTTTGCATGAAATTGACCTAGGCATTTGAGTTTGCCCCCTGGGGTGCTGAGTGAAATTACTGCTGGGTACAGTTCTTTCTTTGGCACAAGCTGTTCAAATGTTTCCTCACTTATCACACATGCATCAGCTCCTGTGTCAATTTTGAGGTTAAGTGGTGTCTGACCAATCTTTACTTGAACAGTCCAATGTTCCTCATTTGTTTCCTCATTTACAGCTCCCAAGAACAATGCATTTTCCATTTCTTCCGTAATTTCTCTCACTGTCTTTGTTTTACACATCCTCTGTCAATGTCCTTTTTTATTACAATTATTACATATACTTTTTGTGGCAGGGCATATTTCGTCTTTTGCGTGGGGTTTCTTACCACATCTACTGCAATTCCTTGCATTCCCATAGCAGGCTGTGCTGCTCTGTGCTGCTGCTGCACCCCGTGGTCTGTGTGTGTATCTCCCCCTCCCTCTAGTGGGTGTTCTCTGTGTTAGTTGTTGGACGAGCTCGCTGCTCATTTCACGTGTTTGCAAACCAACTTGCACAGCAATATCTTCTGACTGCCTGACATGTTGTATTGTAGCCTACATTGACAGCGTCAATGTAGGCATCAGTTGTAACTTTTGGGAAAGTCTTTTGCCCCTTATACCGACCACCAGCCGGTCACAAATGTGCTCATCTCTTTTGTTCGTGGCCAGTTCATACAGTGTACGTTTCCGCTTTCTCCCCCGGTAGCTGGTTTCTCTGATAAAAACATGCGCGTTCATGTATTATATTGCGTTTCGGGATGAAGTACTCCTCAAATTTCGCCAGTACAACATCGAATTTCTCTTTATCCTCCTCATTTTCAAAGCTAAAGGAATCCAATATCTTCTCTGCCTCGCTTCCCATTGCATAGACTAGAGAACTGACCTGTACCGAGCCGTCGTCTTTGTTAAGTTTTGTCGCAGTTCTGAAGCGACAAAATCGCTGTTTCCATTCAGGCTATTCAGAGGGATTTTCGAAAGAAAACCGCTCCGGAGCATTAAACTTTGCCATTTTGTCGGCAGGGTTCACGCTGCACTTTATTGACCAGCTTCTGACACCATGTCATGAAAATAAAAGGGGGTCCACACACGTATTTTTATCTTGCACCTCCTTTACTCAACTCAACTTCAGCATCTCTCTCCAACTTATCCCTCTGCGCATGTTCAATACTCTTTAACCAATCAACATACATGACAGCTGGAAAGACATAACATCAAATATTAATCTACATAATCTATATGATTCAGGGAAATTGGACATAAATGGACTAATTAACATGGCTTATGTGTTGCAGGATACTTTGAATAAAATAGTAAATAAAATTAATAGAGACAACAAGCATGCATTGACTTTTTGATTACATTCATAGATCCAATGAAATGCCACTTTTAATTTTATGTACACAGTTATGAATTTTGAGGATTTGCTGTATTCAGCTAGAGCAGTGATTCCCAACCAGGGGTACGTGGAAACATTTAATAATTTATTTCCTTAAAAATATATAATTTTTAATTTAAAAATTAATTTACTTATCCTCTTAGAAATTCCAAGAAGAAAATGCCTGAGAATTAAATGTTCAAATTAAGANTCAATTTAAGGAGATGAAATAAAATGATTTTCATTTACTAATCATGTGTAATTTAATCATTATTTTCATTTAATATCAGTTTCCAGTTATATCTAATAAATAGTTTAATGTTATGTTCTACTTTTGAAGAATCATCAACAAATATGAATGAGGGGGTACTATGGTAGGACAAAAAAGCTCAGGGGATAACTTATACAAGACAAAAAAGGTTGTTAGCCAATTAATTTAGACAGAATTAAAGGCAAGTCCTCCATAATTAATGTATTTCGAAGTAATGTAAACTATGTCACTATTATATGTCAGGAAAACCATGACATACATATTAAAGTACATAGCATCAGTAACACTTTCAAGGAAAACACGGTGAGAATGAGTAAAAATCGAGACAAATTTATTTTATTTTTTTAAACTTTTAGAACTTTTAGAACGATGCCTGCAGTGGACGTTCTGACAGGACGTTCGCTAATCTACCACCACAAATGTGACTACCAAATTTCCGCGATTTATTTAAATACCTTCTCCACCATGGCTTTCGATAAAATTTCATCAGTACCAAGATAAAAGTTATGTATTCATGTCCACCTACCTTTCATTAGTGTCCAGAGTTTAGATGAAGCCCGCCGACCGGTTGAAAGTCACTCAAATCTTCAGACAGTTGCTGTGAACTGAAAACACCTGAGGGCTGAAAGCTCGAAATGTCTAACGCTTCCGGGGGTTGTTCTTGATGTAATTACTGTCATATTCAGGAAAAACATACTCCCACTAGGCGGCGAGGAGTGGATATTGCATGACACACATTTTAACAGTACCACGCAGTTTGAAACAAATTGTTGAGACAGAATGTTCGTCGCGCGCGGTTGCTATGTCAACATACCTGTATTTAATACGACAATATTTACCGTTTTCATCCATTGTCTGCGTTTCCGCATTCACTGTAACCATCTTGCTCATCGCTGGATCGCTCTTTTGCACCATGCAGCCAACATAAACTTTCGGTGTAAACGCCACTGAACCTCCGTCTTCTTATCTTGGCTTTGCTGTCTGTTCTTCCACAAAGTAAACACCAAAAAAAGCAAACAAACAGCTGCTTCGGTTCTCTCCATCTCGCTCGTTCTGTGATGACGATATCAAGCTAGTGTCCTGCCTGAATAAACTTCATTCTTCCCGCTGAAATGGGTTGGGTTGTGTGACGTTTGAATAAGGGAGGTGTGTTTAAGGGGGGGTTTTAGATCAGTGCTGCGGAGCTAGCGGACCGACAGTGGAAACGCAACTTGATTTTGGCCTCGGTGCCTAAGGTCTGTGGCCATAGGCCCAGCCCGGCACGCTGTTAGCCCTGGCTCGCACTGGCCCGACAGTGGAAAAGCGGCTAATGAATGTGATAGTAGAATGTAGTGAAATTGATTATTAGTAGTGATGTAATGATTAGTTATCAGTAAATGATAAAGAGGAGGAATTGAAGTGGAAATTTTAAAATTTGCATGTCTCCTCTAAAACACGACCAAGGTTGAATTATGTATTCTGAAGGACTGAACCTCTGTTGTGTGGTATGTGGGAAACCTTAGTTAGAGAAACCTTTCACCTTTGGGTCATTATTTTTGGCTGGAGGCCAGGCAACCGTAAAGGACAACGTAAATAAGAAACGGGTTGTAGAAGGAGGTTTTGAGTGTCACATGACAGGTGGCACAGAGTTTTTTTCCTGTTTGTGGGCCAAATATGGGTGAGAATAAGGTTCCAACCTTGAAGATTAGGGGTATAAGAGCAACAGAGAAAAGATGTTATCTATCTTTCACTCTACCAGCTTCCTTGAAGCTTGTATGACTGTCTAATCTTTCTTGCAAGAAATAAATCTTTAAAAGACATTTGGTTTGAGTTTGTTTCTTACACAGTGAGTTTGGTGAGTTGTTTATTTTTGCCACAACAACTATGATATCATGACTTAAAAGCAAGCTTTGTTGATCTAACATGTTACTGTACTACTGGTTTGTTTGGGAAATATTCAAGAATATGAAAAAAACAAAATGCCACAATAATGTATCTTTATTCTCTTATTTGTGTAGTATGAAGAGATTCAGAACATGCTACACTTTACAAAATAGTATTTAACATTCTCTATTTACTACTTTAACAAAGAGAGAGAGAGAGAGGGGCTCCTGTCTTTCTAAGTGCTGAAACTCTTATAAGTATAGACTATTACACTGATTTTTATACAGTAACCTATTGCAAATTTCAAACACATTAGTTCTTACTAATACAGGTTCATATGTTAATGATTCTTCATAATTTTCATTTAAATCATACGCTGAAGGTTCAGAGTTATTGGAATCACATTCTGCAAAGCTCCTGTTTCCTTAAGGGAAACAGTAGATGTCCGCTAAAAGTGTTGTGGTTATTCCCATTATCATGAATCCTCCTGTCAGGCCAAAGTTTCACATAGACAACATCTCCCACCTCCAGGATCAACACAACTCCATTTGAGGAGTTTACCACAGACTGAGGCTGATGATCATGTGCCACTACTACAAGCTGTCCATTCTTCATAATGGCTGCAGTTGATGGATTTTGTTGACTAGCATGACTATAGACAGAGAATCTGAACATGTAAGCTCCTTTCAGTGGGGCTGTGAAGATACCTAAATCAAATAACAACAGATAAAGTAAAGAATCAACTGTTTCCTATTTGATTGCTTAATTACTAAACACAGTGTAATTGTTTTGAAACACAACACAACTGCAGAGAGGTCTGAATGGAGCAGAAGGGTTTTCATTACTGTAAACTGAGTTTTATGACTCCATTTCATTGATAATTACCTGTAATTGGGTTGTAGGCGTTCCCTATGTTTGTGAAGACGTTCCTGTAGGTTAGTGTAATTTCAGTGGTAAAAGGACCAATAAATCCACTGCCAGATTGCATCAGTGAAGCTGAAAATGCTATCTCTCTGTCTGTTATTGAAAAACATAAGCAATATTGTGGTATATTACTGTATTAAGCTGAGAATTTAACATCTTTCAAATACACTTTTTCACCTCTATTTTCCTTTCTCAACTCCTCCACTTGACTCTGAGTAAGATTTGAAATTTCTGTAAAGGAATAAGGATTCTGTTAAATGACATTTACACTGATTATTGTAATATATAACACAATTTATACAGTATACACTCACATTTACACTATGCATTGTATTGCATTAGTTTTTTTTACATTGATAAAACAGTGAATGTTTTGATGAGGTACCATAATTTTTCTTGTTAAGCTCTTCCAGGATAAACGTCTGTTGTTCTGCAGCCTGCTCAGCATCCCTCAACCGCGTCTCTAAAGCTCTGTTGATTTCTTTCTGCTCTGTAACAGTGGCAGTCAGTTCTCTGATGTTTGCTTTCTGCTCTGTAACAGTGGCAGTCAGTTCTCTGATGTTTCCTTTCTGCTCTGTAACGGTGGCGGTCAGTTCTCTCAGTGCTGCATGGATGTCAGGGATGCCCAGATCACAGTATTGTTGGCTGGCTGTTGGATTCTGTCTTCCGTCCTCAGAGCTGATCTGTTGACTGATCTCATTCTCATTGAGTCCTCCATCTACCTGCTGCTGGACGACATACACAAAGGTTTCCAGCAGCAGCAGTATACATACTAAAGCCTTCATTCTTCACTGATGTTTGTTTCCAGCTCTTGCTCTGTCATCCCACAGCCTTTCATGCTCTTTTTATAGTGTCCTGATTTACTGTCTTTTGTACTTGTTTATATTGCTCCAGATAATAAAAGTAGTTCAAGTTAATTGTTAATCATAATTAAAGGAATGTTCCGGGTTCAGTAGATGTTTAACTCTATTCACAATATTTGTGGCACTACTGTATGTTCATCACATAAAAAAAATAACTTTATATTATTTTTGCATATTACAAAAATTACTACCAGCTGAAAGAAAGAAAGAAAGAGAAAAAGAAAGAAAGAAAGAAAACTTCTGCCAGTTGCATCAAATTAACAGCACTGAATAACGCATTTCTATGGACAACATGCGTCTAAAAATAGTAGAGAAAACAGGTGAGCTGTTGCAGGAAAGGTGCATGATCCATGCTGCCCCAATAATAAAAAAAAAATATTTATTACAAAATACATTTTCAGTTGAATGGTACCTGTCATGATTGCATTAACCTGCCATCACTCTTGGTTTTAATATAATGATTGTACAAAATAAAATTGTTACGCTTGTATTTGACTAATGTTGTGGTTACCCCTATTGTTTTTGGGGTTGTTACATATGCCACAAATGTTGCTGATGGATTTTAACTTGTGTTAAATCCACACAAATCCTTTGAATGTTAATTCCCCAACATGCAACAACATATATCAACAGTGCATGGATTAATAAATAAAAAGAACAAAATCAATTTAATTCCTTGTCATTAAAACTTTCCTTGTCATTTATGTATAATTACATACACACTCACATACATACACACACATATATTATATATATTTATATATATATATGTTTGTGTGTGTGTGTGTATATATATATATATATATTTATATACACCTAAGATGAC
>RJVU01004725.1:21345-34848 GCA_003731715.1 Anabarilius grahami | reverse complement strand
AGCTTTGATTCATGTCTATTTTCATTTATCTTATCCTTGAAATAATTTATGTTTGCTTCTCTTATCATATCCCTAACCTCATTTCTTCTTAATTAATAAAGCTCTAAACTACTGCCTTCCAAATCATTCTTAAACTTTATAAAACAATCATTCCTTAATTTGATCTGCTGTAATATATCATCATTGATCCAAAGCTCTGATCTGTTTAACTCTTTCTTTCTTGTATGGAGCTACACTATCTAAACCTTACTCAATAATTACTTAAAACAAACCCAAACTTTATTAACATCTTTACAACCCAGTGCATATGACCAATCAACTTTTCACCAAATCACAAAATAACACATTCTTCATCTATCTCACAGATACAGTGTTATGACCATTACATTTTGTCTTCTGCACTTTTCTACATTAATATATTAAACAATGATCACTCATAATTTGCAATTCCAATTTCAGTGTCCAAAACTGAATCCACCCATGTTTCACTACACTCCAGCACTGACACCTTGATATGGCGGCATTATAATGCCAATAATGACCGAGCGCACAACTGATGTTTGCGCGCGCAGTAAATCAATTCCGCGAGAGGATAACAGATCTGCACGCGAGGAAACGGGAGCCCGCGAGCTCATTTTAAACCCGCGCGCGCGCATGACATCTCCACTGCGCGCAGATCAAGCCCTCGCGTGCTCGTACACAACTCGCAGCACGCGCGTCATCACTTCCCACACTCGCGCTCGATCTTCTATTTCGCTCGCGTGAACACTTTTGATTTTTGACAGTCGTGGGGCGGGACTTTACTTATTTCAGTGTAACCTCAAATGTCAATGGTCAATTTTGTTTTTCCGGAAGTCTGTTGTGATTGGAAGCCTGTTGTAAAACGATTAGACATGGCTTCATCAATGGACCAGATGCAAGTGGGTTAAACTTTATTTATTGACTGATTGATTGCATTATTATTATAATATGTCCTTACCAGATACTATATTAACTTGATTTATTATTATTTTTAAGGAGCTGTAGCTGCTGGGGAAAAATGAGAACACATTATATTTGCCGTAGTTCACCGCTACATTACTACTATACTTCCACTAAACAGCATCTATGTTTACCCAGCCAAAATTATATCAGTTCTGACAACTACAGAAATGTGAAAAGTGTCCATTAAATAGTTGTAACTATGATTCTAAATTCAAAATTGGTTCATGTGGCTTTGGATGAAAGAGAAATCACTTGTTCAGTAAGCAAGAGTTGTTGTGTAAGCTTTTTGTTATCATTCTTTGTCAGTTCAATATATTGTCAGGTTAATATATTTTCCATTAAATACAGTATAAAAGGGTTTCAGCACCCATTGAAAAGTTACAGTTAAAGTTAAGATACAGTACTCAGTATGAATGATCATACCCCTCTGAAACCCAATTTAGAAATTCATCTTTATATCTAAGACACATTTAGTTTGAGTTTTTTTTTTGTTTTTTAATAAGATTATGTTCAGATGTGGTCAGTTGTAGCCTACTCATTTATACTGTGCACTACTGTGAATTGAAAGGGTTAGTTCAACCAAAAATGAAAATTCTCATTTATTACTCACCTCATGTCGTTTCACACCCGTAAGACCTTCGTTAATCTTCAGAAAACACATATTAAGATATTTTTGTTGAAATCCCGATGGCTCAGTGAGGCCTGCATAGCCAGCATTGACATTTCCTCTCTCAAGATCCATTAATGTACTAAAAACATGTTTAAATCAGTTCATGTGAGTACAGTGGTTCAATATTAATATTATAAAGTGACAAGAATATTTTTGGTGCGGCAAAAAAACAAAATAATGACTTTCAAAACATTGCTTCATGAAGCTTCGGAGCGTTATGAATCTTTTATGTCGAATCAAGATTCGCGTGTCAAACCGCCAAACTGCTGAAATCACGTGACTTTGGCGTCTCTGAACAGCTGATTCATAACGCTGATTCATAACGCTCCGAAGCTTCCTGAAGCAGTGTTTTGAAATCGGCCGTCACTATATAAGTCGTTATTTTGTTATCATGCCCGAGCACACGAGGGCTTGATCTGCGCGCAGTGGAGATGTCATGCGCGCGCGCGGGTTTAAAATGAGCTTGCGGGCTCCCGTTTCCTCGCGTGCAGATCTGTTATCCTCTCGCGGAAGTGATTTACTGCGCGCGCAAGCATCAGTTGTGCGCTCGGTTATTATTGGCATTATAATGCCGCCATACCTTGAGCTCAGAACACAACAGTCTCTGTGATCTTTGGGAGTGAGCTCCTGACATTGAGCGATAAGTAGACCCTTTGAGCTCTTCCTGAAGTCTATACCGCAAACAGCATCCTCCTGAACTGAGCTTACCGGTTCATCAGTTGATTAAATTAAATCATAGAGACATTTGAGAGAGTTGAAAATGATGTTATAACGTTACTCTGTGCGTTCGCTCGGCAGCTGCTGTGAGACACTGTTACACACTGCAGTGAGATAGATCGATTTTACAATATCATATTAAATGCTGGATGATTGTGTTGATAAATGGCATGAAATTCATTTAAAAATTATTGTATGATGGAGAAAATGCTGTATTACTGTTACTAAAAATAAAGCTGCATCTGATTATGCTGTTAGCTATGGGACATTCTAAAACGCTTAACGTGAAAAAGGCTTAACGTGGCTTAATGTACTAAGACAGTGATTTTAACAGACCAAACTTACTAAATATCATTATAATAAAGTATACTATATGCAAAAAATCAGATGAGCCCAAAATATGATCTTAACACGTTTTATAACACGTTAAGCTTTTTTCTCCCATAGAAAACCATTATAAGAAAAGGCTTAACGTGGCTTAATATACTAAGACAGTGATTTTAACAGACCAAACTAATAATAATAATAATAAACGATATAAACGTAATACCTAGGCTACATATCTGTCAGCTGCATGACGTGTCTTCAAGGAATTAAAACTTTGTTCTAAAGTAACGGTCTTAAACTCGCGCTGACTGGGGCTCCGCGCCCCCATAATATAGATAGGCTAGATTACTATCACTGTCTTAGTATATTAAGCCACCTTAAGCCTTTTCTTATAACGGTTTTCTATGGGAGAAAAAAGCTTAACGTGTTATAAAACACGTTAAGATCATATTTTGGGCTCATCTGATTTTTTGCACATAGTATACTTTATTAGCATGATATTTAGTAAGTTTGGTCTGTTAAAATCACTGTCTTAGTATATTAAGCCTTTTTCACGTTAAGCGTTTTAGAATGTCCCTTAGCTACTTCACACAATAGTGTTTTTCTCTGAGGCGTGGTAAAGCATGGTAAAGCATGGTACTTGCAAAAAATCAAGAAAATTAGATTTAAACAATAAGACTAAACGTGTTGAGCTATATAACAATAATTAGATTTCTGTCTATAAATATATCAAAACAGTTGTTCCCTTGTCTATTAAAACATGTAAATATTAAAGCGTCTTTGGTGTTTCCATGATTTCTACAAAATAAACCGGAATCCGAGGGTAACGCGGGAATGACGGCATTGACAGCGACTCCTCACACGTCCCGGAGCCTTGGATAAAACTGCAATTTTTGTCACGATTTACAAATATTTGGAAACATTTGGGATATTGTAAGTACTCAAGTGAACAAAATATATAACACTGGCCTAGTGGTTTTTGGATATTTTACTGCAAACATTGTACATATTGCAGCTTTAAGTCTCATAGAGCCAACAAACCAATACAGAGAATAACATTACAACTTTCAGTTTAGTATGATAGTGTAACGTTACACCAAGTGAAATAGTGCTGTGTTATCTCATAATTTTAATTCATTAAATAAACTGACCTGTAGAGTAGTATTTCAGCACTAGAGATTAGTTCAGTAGAATGAAATGTCCTCATTCCTTTATATCCCCTGGGACTCACGTGTGGCACTGATATCTGCCTCTCATTAGCAATCACACCTGTGATTCTCGGCCACGCCCTGCTTCATACCACAGTCATGTTAAAAACATGCATTCACTCATCCATAAACATTATTAGATCCATTCATGACAAGATTCCACAATCTTTCACTGCGTCATCAGTCTATGCCTTTTTGTTGTTTTGAAGAGTTTAGCGACCCCATATTGTGCCTTTAAGATGATTGTAATCATAAATGATGTTCTGTTTCAGCTCAGTTCATCAGAAGAGATCAGAACCAGAGCCCAGCTGTGTGTCTATGAAGAGTGATGCGTCTATGGATCATCTAATAGAGTTTAAGAGTGGAGATACACGGACTGGCCTCAGGTATAACATTTCTATAAAAACATGATTATTGTATGGCATTCTATATTATCATGTATTTTCTATAAGAGATAGGACATTCTTCTTCTGCTTTCTTTGTGGCTATTTTTATCTTTACTTTATAATGTAAAACACATTAAAGTTATTTCTTTAATGATAAATAAAGAATTGAGTTGTTGAATACAGTAATTTGAATTATTCACATTAATCTCTCTCTGTTTTAGCTCAGTTCATCAGAAGAGATCAGAACCAGAGCCCAGCTGTGTGTCTATGAAGAGTGATGCGTCTATGGATCATCTAATAGAGTTTAAGAGTGGAGATACACGGACTGGCCTCAGGTATAACATTTCTATAAAAGCATGATTATAGTATGGCATTTTATATTATCATGTATTTTCTACAAGAGATAGGACATTCTTCTTGTGCTTTCTTTGTGTGTATTTTTATCTTTACTTTGTAATGTAAAACACATTACAGTTATTTCCTTAATCATAAATAAAGAATTGAGTTGTTGAATACAGTAATTTGAAGTATTCACATTAATCTCTCTCTGTTTCAGCTCAGTTCATCAGAAGAGATCAGAACCAGAGTCTATGAAGAGTGATGCGTCTATAGATCAGCCAATACATTTAAAGAGTGGAGATACACAGCCTGATCTCAGGTAAAACATTTCTATCACAGATATATGAATTTGAATATATGATACAGAACTACAGCATTGTGCTTATTAACCCATGTAATGATGTGGTGTTTTTATTTTACAGCCGTAAAGTCTTCAGCCTCAACACATTTAGATCAAACCTGAGGAGGAAGTTTCAGTGTCTGAATGAAGGAACAGCAGCGCAGGGAAACACAACACTCCTGAATGAGATCTACACTGAGCTCTACATCACAGAGAGTGGAAGTGGAGAGATCAATAATGAGCATGAGGTGAGACAGATTGAGACACAATCCAGGAGAGCAGCAACAGAGGACACACCAATCAAATGCAATGACATCTTTAGAGCTTTACCTGGACAAGACAAACCCATCAGAACTGTGCTGACAAAGGGAGTCGCTGGCATTGGAAAAACAGTCTCTGTGCAGAAGTTCATCCTGGACTGGGCTGAAGGGAAAGAGAATCAGGACGTCCAGCTCATATTTCCACTTCCTTTCAGAGAGCTCAACTTGATGAAGCACAAAACACTCAGTCTTTCAGGTCTTCTTCATGTCTTTTTCCTTGAAACCAAAGAAATGGAAATATCCAGTGAAGAATATAAAGTGCTGTTCATCTTTGATGGTCTGGATGAGTGTCGTCTGTCTCTGAACTTTAAGAGCAAAGTGAAACTGTGTAATATATCTGAATCAGCCTCAGTGGACGAGCTGCTGATGAACCTCATTGCAGGGAATCTGCTTCCCTCTGCTCTCATCTGGATCACCTCCAGACCAGCAGCAGCTGATCTCGTCCCCTCTGAGTGTGTCCATCGAGTGACAGAGGTACGAGGCTTCAGTGACGCACAGAAGGAGGAATACTTCAGGAAGAGAATCAGTGATCAGAGTCTGGCCAATACAATCATCAGACACCTGAAGTCATCGAGGAGCCTCCACATCATGTGCCACATCCCAGTGTTCTGCTGGATCTCAGCCACTGTTCTAGAGAAGATGTTGAGTGAAGCAGAGAGAGGAGAGATTCCCAAGACTCTCACTCAAATGTACACACACTTCCTGATCATTCAGACCAACATCAAACATGAGAAGGACTATGAGAAGAAAGTGAAAGATGAAGACATGATTCTCAAACTGGGGAAACTGGCTTTCCAGCAGCTTGTGAAAGGAAACCTGATCTTCTATGAGGAAGACCTGAGAGAGTGTGGCATTGATGTGACAGAAGCATCAGTGTACTCAGGATTGTGCACTCAGATCTTCAGAGAGGAGTTGGGCTTGTATCAGGGGAAAGTCTTCTGCTTTGTTCATCTGAGCCTTCAGGAACATCTAGCAGCTCTATATGCACACATTTACTGTACAAACAAGAAAAGAAATGTGTTTGACCAAAGCAAACAAAGTCTGTTGTCTAAGATTTTGTACTTGTTCCAAAATAATTCATCAAAACATGTTTCATTATCTGAGCTGCATCAAAGAGCTGTGGACGAGGCTTTACAGAGTAGGAATGGACATCTGGACCTTTTCCTGCGTTTCCTTCTGGGTCTCTCATTGGAGTCCAATCAGACTCTCTTACGAGAACTACTGACACAGACAGGAAGCTGCTCCTACAACAAAGAGGAAACAGTTCAGTATATCAAGCAGAAGATCAGGGAGAATCACTCTCCAGAGAGATCCATCAATCTGTTCCACTGTCTGAATGAACTGGGTGATGATTCCCTGATGCAGGAGATCCAGCGTTATCTGACATCTGGAGAAATAGGAGGAACCAAACTCTCCTCTTCACAGTGGTCAGCTCTGGTTTATGTGTTGCTGACATCAGAACAGAAGATGGATTTTGATCTAAAACAGTTTATTGGAGAACAAAATACAGCAGATGAAGTTCTCCAGAAGCTGCTGCCTGTGGTTAAAGAATCCAGATCAGCTCAGTAAGAAACACTGACAACAATCACTCCACTTTCAAAACATGATCACATTTATGAATTTAGCATGTGCTGTTTTGTAGTTTGATGATAAAGCAAACAGAAGAATGGCAGTGGTATTAAATGTAAAAATTAGTTGTTGTGATAAAAAAACATGAAAATTAAACATGAAACAAGGTGACTACAGCTTCTCTTTCAAAGATACAACATCGTTTGTACATATTTTAATTTTTTTTACAGATTTAGATATGAACACTCGTCATACAAAGCTCAACAATGGTGAAATATTTAGATAAACAGATCAGCTCATCACAAAACAAGCTGCTAAAAGGTTACAAGAAAAATAACAAGAATAAAAGTAGAAAATAGTAAGACAATTCAACATCATAATTTATTATTGATGCAGTGTATGTTGAGAGCCATGAATGATTTTGTCCTGTGCTGTTACCCAGCATGCACTGCAGCATAAAGCTTTTAATTGATTGTTGCCATTGATGAGTTTCATGTGCTGTTTGTTGACATCTGTGCACCTAAATAATACTGTAGTTAATAACTTCTGCACTTTCCATGTTTTTAGCATTGTTCACCATTCCTGATTATCACAAAAATGCTGTATTGTCACAGGGTTGGTAGAGCACAACAGAATATCAGTCATTAGACTTGAAAATGTAATGGAATTATGATATATAGTTCCTTTCAGAGCACTGTTAATTCAGATTTGGTAATCTGGATCATTGACTGAATCATCTGATCTGTACATAAAATATTTGGTAAACTGCCCTGGTTTGATGCTTTATGAAGAGTTATTCTATGAATTATTGAAACATTTTACACTTAATCACATAATCTAAAGTAAGCCATTTAATTTTATTTTGTAGTCTTAAATTCTTTCTTAAATTCAATAATCACTGAATACATCTGATGGTTTTAGCTTTGCCTCAACTAAATTACTAAACTCAAGGATTCTGCAAGTCATCTGTGCTTTAGATTATAAACCCTACCTAATACGCATTCATATTGCTGTTTGTTTTGTCCTCTACACAGGCTACAGTTCTGTAATCTCACCACTCATTCCTGTGAGAGACTGTCTTCAGCTCTACAATCCTCAAACTCTGTCCTGAGAGAGCTGGACCTGAGTAACAATGACCTGAAGGATTCTGGAGTGAAGCTTCTTTCTGATGGACTGAAGAGTCCAAACTGTCAACTGCAGATACTGAGGTAAATGATTTTCCATAAAATTAACACAATGCTATCACACATGTGCTTTCAATGAAATGCCAGAACAAAAGACAAAACAACATTTGCAGTAAAGTACTTGTTGCTCACATATTATTGTATATAAAAGCTCAAAAAGTGGCTCGAGTTGTATCCGCCGTGCTTGTTCTGAAACCCTTCCAGTGGGGAGTTTATTGAGCTATAGAAGGTAGCTTAGGAAAATAACTGGACATTCACGTTGTGGGCCAGTATCTGTGAGCACAGCAGGTGGTTTAACATATTCTAAAGAGCGAAGATTCCAAAAGTAGACACCCCTCAATGCACCGTTGTCTTGATGATTGACAAAACTGGAACAAGACAGATAGGCCGTAACTCTGATGCATGGTAGTGTTTAGGTAACCAGTAGCCTCCAGACCAGGCGCATATGAACCATGGCGATGAATCCCTGCATCTCTTTAACCTAACAAGGAATCCAATGCACTTTCCTTGTTTTCAAAGTCGCTTTTTACGATTAAGGAAGCAGCCCTTAGAATTACAGCTAATCACAGGAAAGGTAGAAGATGCCCATGAGTTCAAAAAGCGACCCTCAATAGGGATGCGTCTGCAGCAGTCCGCAGAAGACAAATCAAGAAGGGCTTGTTGATCGTAGGTAAGTACAAAGGTGGTAAGTAATATCTTATATATTGCTTTATATTCAGACCGATTCCAAAAAGTTGGGACACTTGTGAATAGAAACAGAATGCAATGATGTGGAAGTTTCAAATTTCAATATTTTATTCAGAATACAACATAGATGACATATCAAATGTTTAAACTGAGAAAATTTATAATTTTAAGGGAAAAATAAGTTGGTTTTAAATTTCATGGCATCAACACATCTCAAAAAAGTTGGGACAAGGCCATGTTTACCACTGTGTGGCATCCCCTCTTCTTTTTATAACAGTCTGCAAACGTCTGGGGACTGAGGAGACAAGTTGCTCAAGTTTAGGAAAAGGAATGTTGTCCCATTCTTGTCTAATACAGGCTTCTAGTTGCTCAACTGTCTTAGGTGGTCTTTGTCGCATCTTCCTCTTTATGATGCGCAAAATGTTTTCTATGGGTGAAAGATCTGGACTGCAGGCTGGCCATTTCACCTTCTTCTACGCAGCCATGATGTTGTAATTGATGCAGTATTGTTACGCCCCAGGGTTAAAGTTTTTCTAGGGGAAAGGGAGTAACAGTGAAAATAAAATATATTGGGTGTTGGGGTGAGTGAGTGTGCCCGTCCCCTGCCCTGCACGACAGACAAGTTGAAGCTCAAAAAAAAGGTTTATTAACAAAAGATATTTTAGACAAAGTAAATCAAAATAAATCAAAAGGAAGCAAAACAGACTTCAGGAGGGGGTAATGCCAAAATAACAAACAAAAGTACCCTCTGACTAGTTAAGGAGTAAAACTACTTAAGACTACCAAAAGAAAACAAATAAGCAACAGAAATGTACACTAACTCCTAGGGTGTGACGAGATCTCTCGAGACTAAAATGTGACGAGATTTCTTGTCGAGGCGGGATATTGTCTTGTGATATTGCCATGACAGAGTGGTTAGGATGATTAGGAAAGAATATGCCACCGCTACGTTTACATTATGCCTCCACTGTCGTTTTGCTTTGTATTTAAATAAAAAACAATTAATTCAGTTTGATAAGTTGCCGCCACTCCACATTCACAGAGTACTCGCGATCACGAAAGTGAAAGTAAACGCGAGTGCGCATTCAAACGCGATTTCAATACCCCACATTTTGAAAGCGGCTCCCTGATGAATACAAATATCTCTCAACATGAAAGCTGTTTTAGGCTGGGCAGTGTAGTTGTAACCATCTCTTAGCTCTGTATCAAAGAAAAATTTGGTCTTATTTGCACTTTGAATATTGAGAGAGTGCGATTATGGTTGCACTTATTGTAAAGTGTTACCATAAAAATGAATAACAGTTTTCTCTTAATCTTATTAAACACAAACAGTAAGGTTTCATTTGTTAACATTAGTTAATGCACTGTGAACTATCATGAACTAACAATGAATGACTTTTTATTAACTAACATAAACAAAGATTAATAAATATTGTAGCAAATATATTGCTCATTGTTAGTTGATGTTGGTTAATACATTAATGTTAATAAATGAGACCTCATTGTAAAGTGTCACCATTTTCATTTATACTGTTTTATTTCTATGATCAGTTTGTGGAAAGGAGTTCAGTTAGGAGGTCAACATTTGTAGAAGCTCATAAATCATGTACAGTAAGGTCTGAAGAGACTGAAATCATACAGAAGAGAAGTCAATCAGTTGAGTTAGTGGCAAAACCTTTTACAGTACTTGAGTATTGTTGTCTTTTACTGCATATGATAATTCATACTCAGAAAGTAGAACTGAAATGACATTCATTACAAGATGATTAGTTAAAACATTTCAAATGAACCTGCAGAATATTTTTTCTAGTCATGAATTTCGCCATTGAGGATTTCTTAAAAATAGTGTGTAAAAATCTTGTCTCGTCTCGTTCTCGTGAACTCAATCTCGAGTCTCGTCTCGTCTCGTGAGATACCCGTCTCGTCACACCCCTACTAACTCCCTAACTAGCCAAAAACAGGAGAAAAGATAATACAAAAATCAAATAGGCACCCACCTCCCTACAGCTTCCAACACGTTTGAGCATGTAGATGATAGCAACAATGAGTAGATGACAAAACTCATTAGGCTACAATAAGCCTATTAGCTTGGTAGAAAAGGTACACCGTCTCTCACACAATTATTCACACAACTCAACAGAGCAACAAACAGAGCAGGTGAGGGACATAACACTCTGAAAGACAGGCTTCAGCTTGAATGACTCTGGGAGCTCCCATTGAGCGTGCAGCCACAACGAGCATCAGGTGTGAATAATCATCTCTCTCTCTCCAGCACCTAGTAGAGCAGCAGAGAGAGACACACAGAGAAAAGGGGAAAAATAAAAACCAGCACACAGAACAGAATATACACACCACCAATGACACAATCATGGAACGTAACAGTATGTGGTCTGGCATTGTCATCTTGGAAAACGCAAGGTCTTCCCTGAAAGAGACGACGTCTGGATGGGAGCATATGTTGTTCTAGAACTTGGACATACCTTTCAGCATTGATGGTGCCTTTCCAGATGTGTAAGATGCCCATGCCACACGCACTCATGCAACCCCATACCATCAGAGATGCAGGCTTCTGAACTGAGCGCTGATAACAACTTGGGTTGTCCTTGTCCTCTTTAGTCCGGATGACATGGCATCCCAGTTTTCCAAAAAGAACTTCAAATTTTGATTCGTCTGACCACAGAACAGTTTTCCACTTTGCCACAGTCCATTTTAAATTGGCCTCGGCCCAGAGAAAACGCCTGCGCTTCTGGATCATGTTTAGATATGGCTTCTTTTTTGACCTACAGTAGGTGGCCATCCAAAACGGTGGTTCTACCGCCGCACATGCCGCCACCGCCGCGTCGCAAAGTGCATTTGCAGCTTTTGACTGCTGAGTGGCGCTTTAACCACATGTTATCCAACAAATGCATCAAAGCACATTTATCTTTATGCAAAATGTCAATTTTCTCACATATTAGGCCTATATTTATCACAAATACATTTTTTATTTATATTTTAAACTCCTTTAATAAAACAGCATGCACTTGACAAGTTTGAAATAGGGGGAAGGGCGCTTTGTTTAAAATGTTTGTCACCAAAGCCATTAATCCAGAGGGCAGGAGACTCAAAATATTAGCCTAAGCTATGCGCGTGACAGACCTTTTTGCAATCTTGGTGCTTTTTGTTAATTTTAACATCCTGATCAGATCATATGATCGGATGACTTTTTTTTTTTTGCATAATTAGCAAAATAAGCTGACGAAATACACAATTGTTAGACTCTGTTATGAGTATTTGCAGTAAGTTTCTTTATTTGTTTGTGTTATGGGGATTTGCAGTGTTTTGCAGTGTTTCACGCTCCACTCCAGAAGTTCTGACTGGAGCAAGGAGGGATTTTTAAAAGTCGGAGCGTCGTGTTTCTTTTTTTTTGTTTTTTGTTTTTAAATCTGCAAGAAATGTTATGAGTTTGGCGTGTGGTAGGAAAAAAAAGTCTGCACAATAAGCCACTTCGCAAATTTGTGTCTAATTAGACCAGCTAAAATATATTGTTCGACCAAAAACATCTTATCAATTATTTAAGTAATAAAGACATGCAATAAAGTAATAAATAAATGTAATTAAAATAGAAAGACGTATATTGATTCAGCCTTATTTAAAGGCCACGGAAACATGGTTTAGTTTCTTACGCACTTCAATCCATACCACTCCTGACGTTCTTGGTTTTCTTCCTAATTATTAAATATAGGCAATTGGTTGATGAAACATTGATTGAAATTAAGATACAATTTCTACAAAACGAAATTCACTTTAAAGAAAGACTTACTATAAAACAAAACTTAATGAAGTGGTCAAACTTATGTCTAACCCGCTGCATGTCTCCCGACATTGCGCATCCGTCATGCTATTCACTTTTCATAATGAACATAGGTGAAATAAAAAAAAATAATAATAGGCAATAGCCCAATATTTAAATATAAATATGAAACTAAATTGGCTACAGTTTTATCCCTCTGGCCGACGGAAGCGCCGGCGCGTTCTGATGGATTTTCTCCTCATGAGAGCTGAAACAACTTAAAATAGGCCTTCCGTCATTTTTGGCGATAGCCTGCAGATTGATGCAAGAATACAAATGGCCTACTTTTATTTGTGTACGCTCACAATAACAACAAAACCTTGTGCTTTAGTAAAATAAAATAAAAAACAGCTTTCAGCTGTCTCTCTGCGAGAATCTGAAACGTCTCAAAAGTGAACTTAAACTCAGCAAATAATTGTAC
Source organism: Anabarilius grahami (assembly GCA_003731715.1). NCBI lineage: Eukaryota > Metazoa > Chordata > Actinopteri > Cypriniformes > Xenocyprididae > Anabarilius > Anabarilius grahami. Next base: position 21,864 of record RJVU01004725.1, on the reverse strand, counting down.
CTAAAAAGAAAGAAATATCTCAATTCGATAAGATATAGGTCTGTGTTAAATAAGAGGCGATCTATCTGCTGGAACGTGTTGTTTCTGAAATCATGGCCAGTGCTCGTTGCTGCTGTTACCAGTTCTCTTGGCGCTCAATCGAGCATTTCGTTCTGGTAAAAGCACAAAACAAAATGCACACAATGTGTCTTTGTTCTTGATGTACAATCACTGATGAACACCTTTGGTTTTAATGAGTAAATTAGCCTAAATATTTATTCCTGCCGGTATTTTAGTCTGCGATATCAAAATCACTAAACATTACATAGCATATATAATAGACAAAAAAAAATAAAAATCAAGAACAATAAAAAAATCAAGAACAATAGCAGTTAATAAGAAGTATTGCTCTTAATGCGGTCTTAATGCTGGACCGTTTTCATTTCGCTCCGCATATGGAACTTGAAGGATTTTTTTTTTTGCTAAGAGCAAACCAGAATGAAAATATTAAATTTTTAATCCGTGTGTGTGTGCTCCTAA
>RJVU01004725.1:5734-21336 GCA_003731715.1 Anabarilius grahami | reverse complement strand
ATATTATATATATATATATATATATATGCCTAATAATGACTGTTTAATGACAATAGCATGCAGTAAGACTTTGTGTAAAGGTCTTTCTTTTAATTTTTGATGCATAGACTGTAGCCTAAGACTATCCCACGTTTTGAAATTAACTCTCACTTTAAATTTTCTAATGGTTTTTAAGGATGTTAAAATGTTATATTATAATGTTATTGTTGTTTTACTTCGTCCTTTCATCTCCGTTTACAAACCGACATTTTATTATTACAGTGACTTTCCAATCCGTCCCTTTGCGCCACCTGGCGGTAGTTTTTTTACACGCGACTGAATTTCAGTTAAAGCAACGGCCCTGCGGCGGCGGTATGCGCGGTGGTAATACCCATTTTGGTTGTCTACCTACTGTATAGAGTTTTAGCCGGCAACGGCGAATGGCACGGTGGATTGTGTTCACCGACAATGTTTTCTGGAAGTATTCCTGAGCCCGTGTTGTGATTTCCATTACAGTAGCATTCCTGTATGTGATGCAGTGCCGTCTAAGGGCCAGAAGATCACGGGCATCCAGTATGGTTTTCCGGCCTTGACCCTTACGCACAGAGATTGTTCCAGATTCTCTGAATCTTTGGATGATATTATGCACTGTAGATGATGATAACTTCAAACTCTTTGCAATTTTTCTCTGAGAAACTCCTTTCTGATATTGCTCCACTGTGTTTCGCCGCAGCATTGGGGGAATTGGTGATCCTCTGCCCATCTTGACTTCTGAGAGACACTGCCACTCTGAGAGGCTCTTTTTATACCCAATCATGTTGCCAATTGACCTAATAAGTTGCAAATTGGTCCTCCAGCTGTTCCTTATATGTACATTTAACTTTTCCGGCCTCTTATTGCTACCTGTCCCAACTTTTTTGGAATGTGTAGCTCTCATGAAATCCAAAATGAGCCAATATTTGGCATGACATTTCAAAATGTCTCACTTTCAACATTTGATATGTTATCTATATTCTATTGTGAATAAAATATAAGTTTATGAGATTTGTAATTTATTGCATTCCTTTTTTATTCACAATTTTTATAGTGTCCCAACTTTTTTGGAATTGGGTTTGTATAGCAATATATAAAACAATTGACATAGATGAGAGCTGACGGCAAGCCAGCAAACAACCCAGCGTCATCTTAAGGACCAAATGCATTAAGGTGTGTCACTGGTGTTTTTTGTTATTAGCTTCCTGTGTTTTTTTTTGCTAAAATAAAAGTTATTAGTTATTAGTTATTTTAAATTTAAAGTTATTTAATAAAGTTTTTAAAGGAATTCATGAGAAATTAAGAATTTATTAGTAACTAGAATTTAATGAATTTGTACGGACCCCCGCACATGACATGCAGGGAAAAAATAGTAGGCTAAATCGTGCGCACAATTTACTTATTCGTTCCCTTGATTTACTAATTCATGCGCACGATTTAGTAAATTGAGAGAACGGCTTAGAAAAGCATGAGCACAATATACATTTTTCAATTCAAAACAATGACATCTGAAAAAAGTAGTCAATGGAAATTACTGGAATTTATTAAATGGTTAATAATAAATATCTACTGAATGGCAGAAATAGATGTAAATGTTTGAAAACAATTCTATAATGAAAGTGAAAGTGAAGTGACATGTGGCCAAGTATGGTGACCCATACTCGGAATTTGTGCTCTGCATTTAACCCATCCAAGTGCACACACACAGCAGTGAACACACACACTGTGAACACACACCCGGAGCAGTGGGCAGCCATTGCTGCGGCGCCCGGGGAGCAGTTGGCGGTACGGTGCCTTGCTCAAGGGTCTCACCTCAGTCGTGGTATTGAGGGTGGGGAGAGTGCTGGACATTCACTCCCCTCACCGACAATCCCTGCTGGACCTGAGACTCGAACCCATGACCTTTGGGTTACAAGTCCGACTCTCTATCCATTAGGCCACGACTGCCCCCACTTTTATAATTATAATGCAAATAATTATAAAAGTGTCTGTTGACTTCACTACATTAATAAAAGTAAATAAATACTTTTACTCTAGTAAATTTCCACAGACACTTTTGTTAATTTTGTACAGAAAATACCTGCAAATGCAAACTGCACAGGTCAGTGTGAGATAGTGATCGATCTGACTGTGAAACTAATGTCATGTTTGCTGTTGCTGTGTGTGTTTGTAGGCTGTCTGGCTGTATGGTGACTGAAGAAGGCTGTGGTTATCTGTCTTCAGCACTGAGTTCAAACCCCTCACACCTGAGAGAGCTGGATCTGAGCTACAATCACCCAGGAGATTCAGGAGTGAAGCTGCTCTCCGATAAACTTAACCATCCAGACTACAGACTGGACAAACTCAAGTATGTCAAGCTGAAGGAGTTTTGTAACAAGCTTAGCTTTAGTCATACTGCAGAGACATTCAATGCTTGAATGTGATTGGATGACTAATGTTCTAAGGTGTGCAATTTTTTCATAGATCTGAGGGTTTCTTTCACTAAGCGAGCATACCTACAAATCTGTGCATGAGATATGCGTACAAACATTTTCACAAACAAATCATGATTCATCAATAACTTTCACTAAATAATTTATGAAAAAATTTGAAATGCGCAGCTGCTTAATCAGAGGTAATGTCTGTAGAACAGGTGTCTATTGAACTTGTTTTGCGGATGGCACTCTTGGATCGAGGATCTTGCTGCGTGAATGCATCTTTAGAGAGCGTCATATTTTGGGTCAGGACATGGTTTGGGTGTGTTTTATGTAAATTACTTACCTCGGGCTCACAGTCGCTCATTTAAAATACTCATTTAAAATACTCATTCATCATACGAATACGAATTCATCAACATTAGAACGAGGTAAAGAACAAATTCCTGTACACGGATGTTGTGAATTAGATGGAAAGTTTTCATAAGAAGTTAAAATGTAAACAACGCTGTACACAACACATTGTGCATATATAGATATGCAGGAATATATAGGTTTCTGTATGTCAGTGTTTGGTGTACAATAGAAAGAGAATAAAGATTACATATTATTTACTTGAACACAATCTTTAATCAATTTAATGCATCCTTGCTGAACACATTTTTTTTTCAATACAAAAATCTTACTGACTCTGAACTATTGAACGGTACAATATAATGAAATATTTTATAGAACAATGACTGATTCTAACTGCATCAGAACACATTAAATAGAGCATAAATCAATCCTCTCAGACACATCAGTAGATCTCCTCATGATCTCTGATCTTCTGGATCTTCTCCTCTTTCATCATCACAGTCTCCAGCATTACAGAGCCTCGACTTGATCAAAGTTTCCTCTTCTGATGCTGTGACCTGGATGTTTTTTGTTCCAGCATCTAAAGTGAGAAGAAAACAACAATTAACATGTAAATGTAAAAAACAAAACAAGGCTTGTCCCAAGTGCAAAGTATACGCTTGTGTTTTCCTACTGTTAGGAAATTTCCATCTAATTCCACATAATTTATTCACTACCATTTTGATGAATTTTAATAGAAAATTCAGAAATGACCTCAGAAATCTAAAAAGTTTACTTGTGTGTGTGTGTGTGAATGTGACACTGTGTGTGTTTTCTAGTGTGGATCATGGAGGAGAGATCAGGATTACAGCAGGATTACGCAAATGTAAGTACACACAGACACTAATTAATAAAATTTAATAAAATATTGTTTATGATGTTTTAAAGCTATTTTAAATATGAGGACTCATGAAATGTCCTCATGTTTCATGTTTACGTCATAATACGAGTGTAATACCCATGTCATTATACAAATTTGTGTCCTCATAAATCAGAAAAACAAGCACGCACACACACACACACACACACACACACACACACACACACACACACATTACAAAAAGATCCTAACTATCTTATCCATGGCAATTTCAGTCAGAGCCTCATTTAGTACTAAAGCTATTACAGAATGACGTTTCTAAAGTGCATTATCTTATCTTAACTAGCGATTGGAAAAGGGTGTTACAGAAGCATCCTAAAAACTGTCTTAACTTTAGGACAACCCCACTGATGTCCTAACTTCAAAATTATTTGAAAGCCCCCCCAAAAAAATCACATAACAATAGTGTAAATAACCCTCAGTTATTTAAACAGTTTAGTGTTTTGGTTCACTTCATTAGTATAATAAATCATGTATATTTTAGTGTGTGTTTTAGCATTAGTTGTGTACTTATTTAGTTTAAAAAAAAGATTATTTTATCCTCCATTTGAGTTATCATTCCTATAGGGACTTTTATTTTGAAGTGTGGTTTCGCGGGAGAACAGAAGATGAAAAGCCAATGGACACACTAATTAACACAGGAAGATAATTAATGAATGTCATGTGACGTCACACAGTGGAGCGGTCACCATCTGTAGGACTGAACTGTAACATGCGTCTATCTGCTGTACTGTGGTCTGATAACAGCAAATCACAAAGAAATGGATTAATGTTTTACAATATCCCACAAACCCTGAGCATCCTCAGTAATGATCGCTGCTATCGTAGAGATGACACAATGCCACCATCCCGTAAAATACAGGATTTAAAGGTTAAATGATGCATATCAAATTAGTACAGGACAAGATTTGTCCCATATTTTACATAGATCCACACATACTTGAATAAACAAACAAGCATTTAAAAGTGTGGATAACACTAATAACAATAATAATTAAATAAATTTCACAAGAAATAACAGTGAAGCTCACAATTACGTGGAATTGAATTTTAGCATCTTTGATTCCATAGCGACAGAGTCTGGAGAACGTGCACAGTTATTCTGTGCGTAAATCTGTGTTTACAACTCGAGCTCACGACCATCTTTTGAACACAAGACACTCTCTGGATATTGGGCTGAATAGGGAAAAGTTATCACTGGGTCTTTCAGAAACTTTTGCACTGGAAGGGAGTGAGTCCAGTGGTGGGTTGACGGAGGGAGTTCTGAGCATACTCGGCCCAACCCAGAAACTGGTTCCAGGAGTCCTGGTGGCCGTGACAGAAGGTACGCAGGAAACGGCCAATCTCCTGAATCTTCCTCTCCGTCTGCCCGTTCGTCTGGGGGTGGTATCCAGAGGAGAGGCTTATGGTCACACCTAGGAGTTTGAAGAAGGATTTCCATACTCTTGATGTGAATTGTGATCCGCGGTCAGATACAATATCTTCGGGCAGTCCATAGTATCTGAAAACATGGTTGAATAGAAGTTCAGCGGTATCCATTGCTGTTGGAAGTCCAGGTAGGGGAATAAGTCGACAGGCCTTGGAGAATCGATCAACTATCACCAGTACACAGGTACATCCGTTGGAGACTGGGAGATCCGTTATAAAATCCACTCCTAGGTGTGACCAGGGGCGGTTTGGAACGGCAGAGGTTGGAGTGGCAGAGGTTGGAGTTTCCCGGAGGGAAGATGTCACGGGCTCTTCGAGATGGCACATTCCCTGCACCCCTGCAAGTACCTTCTGACGTCGGATGCCATGTTGGGCCACCAGAAGCGCTGTTTCAACAGCGAGAGGGTTTCATTGACCCCTGGGTGGCCAGTGCCCAGTGAAGTATGTGACGAGTGGATGAGGGGAGTGCACCATGTCCGTGGAATGTACTCCATCCCCTGGGGGCAACCCGGTGGGGTGTTGGTGGAGGCATTTGACTCGGGGAGCGTTTCTTCGGACCAGGTAATGGGACTGACAAAGAGTTTCTCGGGGATGATGGACTCTGGATCATCGGTGCTTTCTTCAGGACCGTGAATACGGGACAGAGCATCAGCTTTTACATTCTTTGACCCAGGACGGTAGGAAATGGTAAAGTTGAATCTCGTGAAGAACAGAGGCCATCTTGCTTGGCGGGGATTCAGTCTTTTAGCATCCCGTAAGTACTCCAGGTTTTTATGGTCTGTTAGAACTGTGAAGGGGTGTTTTGCTCCCTCGAGCCAATGCTTCCACTCCTCCAGGGCGAGCTTGATGGCCAGAAGCTCCCGGTTGCCGATATCGTAGTTTACCTCCACCGGGTTGAGCTTGCGGGAGAAGAAGGCACATGGATGGAGCTTATGGGGATTCCCTTGCTGCTGGGATAAGACCGTTCCCACTCCTGTGGTTGAGGCGTCCACCTCGACAACGAAAGGGAGATCTGGATGGGCCAGGAGGGGAGCGGTTATGAACACGGTCTTGAGGGCTTCAAATGCTTGGGTGGCGGCTGGAGTCCAGGACAGAGACTTGGGCTTGTTTCTGAGAAGATTTGTTAATGGGCTGGTGATGGAACTGTAACTTCGGATGAACCTGCGGTAGAAATTTGCAAAACCCAGGAATCTTTGTAGCTCTTTAACAGATGTAGGAGTGGGCCAGTCTTTAACAGCGGTGACCTTCCTCTCGTCCATGCGGACGCCACTGCGATCGATGACATAACCCAGGAACTGCACTGAGGGCTGATGGAAAGTGCATTTCTCAGCTTTGAGGTAGAGATGGTAGTCCCTCAGGCATTGGAGGACCTCAGCAACGTGTTGGCGATGTTCGGCCATGCTCCGGGAGTAGATAAGGATGTCATCTATGTACACCAGGACTGACCTGTGCAGGAACTCCCTGAGCACTTCATGCATGAAGTCATGGAATACGGAGGGGGCGTTGACCAGTCCATATGGCATAAGCAGATATTCATAATGGCCAGTAGAGGTCACAAACGCTGTCTTCCACTCGTCCCTCTCACGTATTCTGATGAGGTTGTACGCGATGCGGAGGTCCAACTTGGTGAACACAGTGGCGCCGCGTAGATGTTCCAGCGCTGATGGGATGAGAGGAAGTGGATAGCGGAATTTAATGGTGATTTTATTTAAAGCTCTGTAGTCAATGCAGGGCCGCAAGCCTCCGTCCTTCGCCACAAAGAAAAAGCTTGAAGCAGCAGGGGAAGTAGACGGACGTATGTAGCCTTGTGACAGAGCTTCATTTATGTACTCCTCCATGGCCTTCTCCTTCGGGATGGAGAGGGAGTAAATTTTCCCTCTGGGCACTAGCTCACCGTGGATGAGGTCGATTGCACAGTCCCATGGCCGATGAGGAGGCAGCTTGGAGGCTTCTTGAGGACAGAAGACATCGCTGAAGTGGGAGTAACAGGCTGGGATGTCCGTTGAACGTTTCTCGAGTGGGCTTTCCACAGGAGTAGAACAGACTTGGATTTATTTGGAACTTGGAAGACTTGGAACAGGAAACTCAGGAAAGCAGTCATTAAAACATTGGTTACCCCACTTCAGGATCTCTCCTGTCCTCCAGGAGATGATGGGGCTGTGCTGCTCTAGCCAGGGGCGCCCTAGAATCACGTCCGCTGTTGACTCCTCCAGAACCAGCAGGTGAATCTCTTCCTTATGGAGAACGCCGACTTGGAGGTGTAGGGGTCCAACACTGTAACGTACTTGACGAAGGGGTTTTCCAGTTACTGAATAGATTTGGTAAATCTTCGGTGTGGCGATGGTCTTGAGTTTGAGCTGACGACAGAGGGCTCCGGAGATAAAGTTTCCAGCTGACCCAGAATCGAGGAGCGCTTTGACTGGAAGACAGAAATCAACAGCGGTAAGGTTTACAACAATAGTGAGTGGTTTCATCTTACTCAACATAGGCAGGATAACACTCACCGCTGGCCACACTGGACGCATGGGGCATTCAGAGATGTAATGCCCAGAGCGGCTGCAATAAAAACAGAGATTCTGGGTCAGCCTCCTCTGTCGCTCAGCGGATGAAAGACGCGAGTATACAACTTGCAAGGGTTCGTTGGCTGGTTCTGGGTGGCTGACGGATTCTGGCTGGCCGAGGATCGACGGAAACAACGACTGGTCCTGGTGCTCTTCAAGACACTGCTGCATACGAGTGGCGAATCTGATGGATAGTTGAATGAATTTTTCGAGCCCGATGGAATCCTCGTATGCAGCGAGATGCAACCGCACACATGGATCAAGGCCTTGACGATAGGTGGTGATAAGGGCTTGTTCATTCCAACCACTTGCTGCAGCTAGGGTTCGAAACTGGAGAGCATAATCAGACACAGACATGAGACCTTGTTTCAGTTTGCATAATCTCTCACCAATAGATGAATCCCAGGCTGGTTTTCTGAAGACTTCTTTGAAATGGTTGATGAAACTTGAAAAGATTGCACAAAGGTACTTTGTGTCCAAAGTGGTTCTGCCCAGCGAAGAGCCTTACCGTCGAGTTGAGAGATTATGAAGGCCACTTTAGAGGTGTCATTGGGATACAAGTGCGGTTGCATCTCCAGGACCAGCGAACACTGCAGAATAAATAAACCAGTGAAGGGCGTGGGTTTGGCCATGGGACTGGCGACTGCAGATGGTGAAGGAGATGCGGCGGTGAATGCGGAAGTGTTCACTGTGGTGACTAGAGTGGAAGTGCTGGTGAGCGTGCGGCGAAGTGCATCAACAAGGTCTTGGAATGGATCCGGATTGCTCATCTTGGTTGTCGGTGTTGGTCCGGTCTTCTGTTACATACAGAAGGGGACAGAGACACAGGTATCGTTTAGATGTATTTATTTAACAACCAGAGAAGAGTGGCAGAGTGCAGGTGAGTGACAGCAGGAATATATTGTGACTGGAGATGAGTACTGGAACTGATACTTGTCGTTGTTTTCTCAGGGATCGTGGATGCAGGCAGACGTGGAGCAGACGAGACACTAAGACACTCACAGGAGACGTGGAGACACTAGGAATCACAGAGAATGCTGGAGACAGGTGAGTAATCGTTAGAAGGAGTCCTTGAGGTAAGTAAAGCATGTAGGTATGCGTTAACGAGACCGGACAGTGACTGTGTGCTCTGGAGTTCAATTCAATTCAATTCACATTTATTTGTATAGCGCTTTTCACAATACATATCATTTCAAAGCAGCTTTACAGAGAATGCGTGTCAACATTACAAATTAAAGAATGCAGTTAGCAAATAATGTAATAATTTACAATTTACAATCACTGTTAGCAGTGTAACTGAACGTAGAAGCAATGAGCTCCTGGAAAAATGAATACATTAACAATAATCAAGATATAGAATTTGTGCAATGTGCATGTTGATCCAGATGATTGCGTCTTCCGAAATCCTCGCAGGAGTTGGCGCCGTCTCTTCATAGGTGTTGGTCATCTGAGGTCTTCTTAAGAGGCCGGATCTAAACTGAAGCTGATGTCCTCTCTAGTCACCTCGGGACGGGTGTCCCGAGGCAAAACAGAAAAGCAAATGGAGAGTAATTAGCGTAGCTGCTGTTCATAACATTAAGCAAAGATAATCTTGTGCAATTGATCTGATATGAGATGCATTATGTGAATGCTTGGCTAAAGAGATGCGTCTTTAATCTAGATTTAAACTGGGTGAGCGAGTCTGAGCCCCGAACAATATCCGGAAGGCTATTCCAGAGTTTCGGAGCCAAATGTGAAAACGCTCTCCCTCCTTTAGTGGACTTAGATATCCTAGGTACAACCAGAAGTCCAGAGTTTTGTGATCTTAAGGAGCGTGAAGGATTGTAGGGCGATAGAAGATCGGTTAAGTACACAGGAGCTAAACCATTTAGAGCCTTATAGGTCATTAGCAATACTTTATAATCGATACGGAACTTAATGGGTAACCAGTGTAGAGATGATAAAATTGGTGATATATGATCATATTTTCTTGACCTGGTAAGAACTCTAGCAGCTGCATTTTGTACTAATTGTAGCTTATTTATTGAGGAAGCAGGACAACCAGCTAATAATGCATTACAGTAATGTAGTCGAGACGTCATGAAAGCATGAACTAACTTTTCTGCATCAGAAATAGATAACATATTCCGTATCTTAGCAATGTTTCTGAGGTGGAAGAAGGCTGTTTTTGTAACATATGAAATATGATTTTCAAAGCACAAGTTGCTGTCTAATATAACACCCAGGTCTTTAACTGTCGAGGATGGAGTAACAGTACATCCTTCTAAATGCAGATTGTAGTCTGAGAGATTACAATCTGCATTTAGAAGGATGTACTGTTAAAAAGTGTCTTTTATGCTGCTGTGATGATGGGTGCTGATGAGTGTCAGGTGTGGCTTGTTAATACTCAGGAAAGGGAGTGCGTTGTGATTGGGTGCGTGTAGAGTCTGGCGTGTCTGTGACATAATCATATACATGCATAATAAATAATCCTATCTGTCATTTACAATTTATGACATTTAAAAAAGTTTCTAAAAGTGCTCAATTATTTACATAAATATGGGACAAAAAATACATAATAATGTAATCCTAATTTAAGTAAATTAATTAAAAATTCATCCCATCCAGGTAACAGCTGCAGTATGGTCAAAAAGTGATTACTGGTTCAGAATGACTGTTTAAAGGGATAGTTCACCCAAAAATGAAAATTACACCATGATTTACTCACCCTCAACCCATCCTAGGTGATTATGACTATCTGCTTTAAGACAAACACAATCGGAGATATGTTTAAAGGGTTAGTTCACCCAAAAATGAAATTTCTGTCATTAATTACTCACCCTCATGTCGTTCCACACCTGTAAGACCTTCGTTCATCTTCAGAACACAAATTAAGATATTTTTGATGAAATCCTGTGGCTCAGTGAGGCCTGCATTGACAGCAAGATAATTAACACTTTCAGTGCCCAGAAAGCTTCTAAAGACATATTTAAAACAGTCATGTGACTGCAGTGGTTCAACCTTAATGTTATGAAGAGACGAGAATACTTTTTGTGCACCAAAAAAGACAAAATAAAGACTTTATTCAACAATATCTAGTGTGTGGGATATCTAGTGACTGCTTCATGAAGCTTCGAAGCTTTATGAATCCTTTGTTTCGAATCAGTGGTTCGGAGTGTGTATCAAACTGCCAAAGTCACTGAAATCACGTGACTTTGGTGCTCCAAACCACTGATTCGAAACAAAAGATTCATAAAGATTCATAAAGCTTCAAGGCAGTGTTTTGAAATCGGCCATCACTAGATATTGTTTAAAAGTTATGTTGTTTTTTTGGAGCACAAAATGTATTCTCTTCACTTTATAACATTAAGGTGTATTGTTGAGATGTCGATATTGTTGAGGGTCGTGAACGGGTGTCCCTTATTTTGCCTTACTGATAAGAGAGATCACTGACTCCCACAGAACACTCCAGACTGATCAGAGAGCTTTATTAGTGTAAGAAACATGACTGACAACACAAGAGATGTGCTTTACCCACATTATTGACAATTCCATTCAGAGATACTTGATATTCGTGTAACATTACAGTTTTTTCAATTGCTAACAAGCGTTTATCAGTACATAAAGTACTTTTTCTAAACTCTTAACACAGCAACACACCTACATTACACAAATAGCCAAATAGTTAATTCTCTGCCCAAAACCACATTTTGTTAAATAAACACAAACTCTACATTTCAAAATGCTAAAAAACATTTTCAACACAAATTAACTCTATCAAAACACAGCAAACCTGATTCAAAATCGAGTCGTTCTGTCAAACACTAGCACTAGTTTTCTATCCAACATGAACATATAGTCAATCAATGACTGTCAAAATACTAACAGTTGATGGCATTACGAAAACTGCATTACTGTCATGTTTCAGTTCTACCTGCAGAAAATATGACATCCATAGTTTTTAAAATTTAGTTTGCATAATGCATGTAAGCCATTCTACATTTTTGGTTGAGTGTTGAATGTGTTCATTCTTGGCAACAGAAGTGAGTCATTATTTTATATAATGTGCAGTAGAAAAAGAGAAGAAGAAAGTAACAGAATTGCTCAGGGCAGCTGGTCAAATGTGTCCCCTCTGCTGAACTTCAGTTGACCCCTCTGTTGAAATCTCTTTCTGGGGTTGGGTGTGTGGTGTTGATTTTGCTCCCATAGAGGGTGGGATGGTAGTTAAGGCCCCGGTATACTTCAAACGAAATCGAAGAACGAACTGATGTGACGTCATTTCGAACAAAATCAGGCCAAAACGAAGTTCATTTTTTGTTCTTTTTGGAAGTTCGAAACGGCTTGCCAAAGCGAACTTTCAGGAAAAGTTTGCTCCAGCTGCAAAACGCCTTTGTGCCACCATTGGTCAGTGACGATAACGTAATAGGAGGTGTGCACCAGGGGCGGAGCCAGACATTGTAAACATTCGGGGCTTAGCCCAAATCAGTTTTGTCCAATGACTTAAAAATTTTCTGTTACAGTTTTTTTCAATTGCTAACAAGCGTTTACCAATACTTAAAATACTTTTTCTAAACTCTTAACACAGCAACACACCTACATTACACAATTAGCCAAATAGTTAATTTTCTGCCCAAAACCATATTTTGTTAAATAAACACAAACTCTACATTTCAAAATGCTAAAAACCTTTTTCAACACATACTAACTCTATCAAAACACAGCAAACCTGATTCAAAATCGAGTCGTTTTGTCAAAACACTAGCACTAGTTTTCTATCCAACATGAACATATAGTCAATCAATGACTGTCAAAATACTAACAGATGATGGCATTATGAAAACTGCATTACTGTCATGTTTCAGTTCTACCTGCAGAAAATATGACATCCATAGTTTTTAAAATTTAGTTTCCTTTTACTGCAGTAATAGTATAATGCATGTAAGCCATTCTACATGTTTGGTTGAGTATCGAGAGAGAGCTGCCTGGACATGCTCAACTCCCATTCAACTGCTGCTCGCCATAATACGTGTCTTTTTTATATATAAATATATGGATTGGTGTGAGATACTCTTGTCCTCAGACGAAGAGATCGTGACTTGTTTATATGTAATAAAACAAACAACACCAAATAAGACACACAAGATACAGAGAGCGCTTGCTGAAGACAACAGAAGCTAGCGTTCTCTGAATCCCGGTATGCTTTATAGTTTCCTGGTCCGTGACGTCACCCGCCTCTGACGTCTCGCTACACGATTGGTTAGATACAAGAGTGCTTCAACGACGTAATTACGCAGAAGGTTCCCAATGCGTCATGGCGCAGCGTCGACAGTTCCCACAAAAGGGAACACTATTTCATGGAGTCTGTAATTATTGATCAGTGATAGTCTTTGTCTTTTCTATCGCACTGATCAAACTTCTCTTTCTGCGGCTCTTCATTAAAATCACACTGTTTTGATCCTCCATTTTAATCTGGAGCGTTTCTTCACAGCAGCTGCTCTTGGTCACAGACCTGAGAGTCGATCACCGAACTGATGGAGGCTTTAAGATTCACAACTACAGATGAGATTCTGTGAGAGAGCAGAAGATCCTAAATCAAGTTCAGATCTGAGACAAATCCTACATGAACTCTTCAGATTCTGGAATAGATCCAGACCAGAGCAAAGCATGCTGGGAACTGCCCAGTTTCAGTTCCTTCAACACAAATGATGAAGTGAACTTCAGTTTGAGTGTTTAAGTGGATTTACTCCATTAAATCAGGACAGAATGTGCAGTAATTGTGTGCTTTAACTCATTTTAATGAAGTTCATTGAACAAGCAGCAGAAATCATGTTTACAGTGTAGATTAAAAGATGGACAGATTGATGATTCCTGATTGTGATGTGTTTTATCTCCATCAGATTCCCATCGGATCACTCTGGATCCGAACACAGTGAATAAAGACCTCCGTCTGTCTAAGAGGAACACAGTGATTACTAACACTGAGACACTCCAGTCGTATCCTGATCATCCAGACAGATTTGATGGATATAATCCTCAGGTGTTGTGTAGAGAGAGTGTGTGTGATCGACGCTGTTACTGGGAGATTGAGTGCAGTGGAGGTTATGTGGATATATCAGTGTCATATAAGAGCATCAGGAGGAAGGGAGGGAGTGAGTGTGTGTTTGGATATAATGATCAGTCCTGGAGTTTGAGCTGCTATCCTGACAGTTACTCATTCAGACACAATAACAAACTGACTGATCTCCCTGTAAAGCCCATCATCATCAGGAGAACAGGAGTGAATGTGAATCACTATAGAACAGGAGTGTATGTGGATCACAGTGCAGGAACTCTGTCCTTCTACAGCGTCTCTGGAGACACAATGATCCTCATCCACACAGTCCAGACCACATTCACTCAACCACTCTATACTGGGTTTAGGGTTTATGATGGATCATTGAAACTGTGTTGATGAATAAGTGACAGTGAGACTCTACCCATAATGCTTTGAGCTGATGATGAATCAGTGACAGTGAGCTGTTACAGAGTCTCTTCATTACATTAATACTGTTGTGACACTGTCACAGTAAAGACATGTTTTACTGCTCTATTTATTACAATGATTTTATAGAGTTTTATTGGTTTACATGTTGTTTGTCCATTTTATTCCTCTTATCTATTTTAATGTGTTGAATGTCTTTGTAGTAGAATTAAGTTCGTTCGTGGGGAAGGAAGAAGACAGGGTCAACGAACAACTGCTGACTGAGTTTTTATTAATGGCCAAACGGCTCAACAGAAAACACTGTGCAATGCACGACAACAAAATAAACAATCCACAAAGGGCTTCACTCCATATAGGTTGTCGTGTCTCAGTCAGCAGTTCCCCTCTCTCTCTCACACTCCTGCTTCTCACGGCGTTTTATCCTGTCTCCGCGCCAATCACTGGAACGAGAAACAGGTGTTCGTGATTTACATTCACCCCACTCATTCACCAAGCGTCTCCTGACGCTCTCTCCCGCTGCAGACCTCGCTGAACCACGCCCCTCTCGCCACAGTCTTTAAATGTGAATGGGTTTGCATGTCATGTGACTGATCACATGACGGGAATCAGAAAGTACACCAGTATAAAGGAGGCAGCATGGCAATCAATCTCTCTCTACAAATGCATCGGTGATCTCCAGCTCTGGATTGTGGAGTTTATTCTGTCTCGTCTTTCCAGCTCAATTCAGACTGACACTTCTGTGAACTTTATACACACCGGTGGACACTTCCCACTTTCACACTGGAAACACACTAGGATTCTGATGGACTGTTTTATGGTGTGGTGTGAAGCATAAGTGTTTGTGAAGCTAAATCTCCTGGTTTCTCTGTATCACGCGTCTGAATCTGAGCAAACACACACCAGTCCAGAATCACAGGCATCGGTGGAGATCACTGAGAGAAAGCAGCGGTCACACAGAGCTGGACACTAGAGCTGCTTGACCTCATCAGAGCTTCAGATCATGTGAACGTCTCTTTATCCTCGACACGTTCACACATGAACCTCCAACACTGCAACATTCAGAGGAGCACAACAGACACACAGCAGTTTGGTGTTGAGCTGGTAAACATACGCCAAAAACAACAAGAACCGCATCATGGAGGGTTTGCAGTGCAGATGATGTCTCCTTTACAACATGACAATGTGTTTCCGCTGCTTGAACTCCTGCATCTTCAGCGTCAGAACCGAATGAGGCTGATATGAGCGTCTGTATTCTGTCACGTGTCTCCACCGCTCTCATGTGTGTCTGTTACACTGTCATTCTCTGAAACAACACAAATATACATTATATACACTACCATTCAAAACTATGGGGTCTGTAAGCTTCTGAGAGAAGATTCTTCTGCTCTTTTATTTGATCACAGTAAAAGAGTAATATTGTGAAATATTATTACAATTATAATAACAGTTCT
>RJVU01004711.1:1275708-1340235 GCA_003731715.1 Anabarilius grahami | reverse complement strand
GGTACCTGATAGTTTGGTAGATCAGTCAATGTGACTGCAGAGAGTCAGCTGACTGATAGAAATGACAGATATGACAAAACCACAAAAGATGCTGCTTCAGGAGCTTCTGTCCTGTGATCATCCCAAATTATACCATGAGTTCAAAGATCAGCAGGTGCGCTTGATAACAAAAGACTGTTTATGTTCCTCAGAAGAAAGTTAGTCATACAGGTTTGGACCAACATCAGACTAAACTATCGATCATTTTGTGTGAACTAAGTTTGTGTCACAGAACAGATTGTGTGTTTCTTCCTCTTTTTTGTCTGACCTTTAGAAAATGAAAGTGAATCATGTTTGTGTTTTATAGTGTGGATCATTGTGGAGAGAGTCTGACTAAACTGAGCTGGTTTGATTGGAGTGGAGGTGCTTATGGGAAAGGGATTTATAGTGTGGATCATTGTGGAGAGATCAGAAGCACAGCAGAACTACACAAATGTAGGTCTCCACACACAATCATTCAGTGTTTTGATGTTGATTTGTCTCATTTAGTGAAATGTTTCTCTCTTCTTGTGTTCAGATGCCTGTGATCTCACACTGGATCCAAACACAGCAAACACTCGTCTCATTCTGTCTGAGGAGAACAGGAAGATCACATATGTGAAAGATCATCAGCCGTATCCTGATCATCCAGAGAGATTTGATGAGTATTTTCAGGTTCTGTGTGGAGAGAGTCTGACTGGACGCTGTTACTGGGAGGTTGAATGGAGTGGATGTGCTGAAATATCAGTGACATATAAAGGAATCAACAGGAAAGGAGGGAGTGGCTGTGTGTTTGGATACAATGACAAATCCTGGAGTCTGTGGTGCTCTGATGACGGATTCTCTGTCCGTCACAATAAGAACATGACTAAGATACCTGCGATCAGTTCATCCTCTAAGAGAGTAGGAGTGTATTTGGACGTGTCGGCCGGCACTCTGTCCTTCTACAGCGTCTCTGACACACACACACTCACACACTTACACACATTCAACACCACATTCACTGAACCCCTCTATGCTGGATTTAGGCTTTATCCTGATTCCTCAGTGTCTCTGTGTGACATTAAACAGCCTCCTGTGAGAAACAACAGTGATACACACACAACCGGGTGAGTGAATTATACTGTGTCTTAATGAAGGATTTTTCCAGACTGTGATTAATAGTTAAATCCTCTGTTCTTCATTCATCACTAAACACTAAGATCCCATTAGTTAACATTCATTAATGCAGTAACTAACAATGAGTAATACATGTGTTATGTCATTATTCTTTAACTTTAGTTACACGCATCTGTCAAAGCACAACAGACACGCTAAACGCTTATAAATATAAAGGATTCTCGTGTTTCCCGCAGCATCTCACTGTTTCCTCTGATATTTTCCATATGTGTTTGTCCATGGAAATTTGTTATTCTAGTGTAAAACGACTGGCTGATGGTTTTTGTGCACAGTGTGCAGATACGACTAATTGATAATCAATTTATTATCCATTTGATCAATTAGTTGTTGCAGCCTTATTTATAATAAATGAACAGAACTAAAGGAAGAATTATTTCTGTTTTCTCAGTGACTGGAGTCACACATCTTCTTCTCAAAGACCTATAAGAGAGTATCTGAAGATTGACACATCAACTAGTGCTAAAGCAGTGACCTCTGACCCCAGGTGAGATATAATCCAGTATTAGGGACTACAGACTGATAAACAAAACCACAGACAGAACTGAAGGATTATTTTTTGTGTGTTTTCTCAGTGTCTGGATTCCTTCATATAGAAGACGAAACACAAAGCCTCTGAAGAGTGACAGATCGGTGACCTCTGACCCCAGGTGAGATATAATCCAGTATTAGGGATTACAGACTGATAAACAAAACCACAGACAGAACTGAAGGATGAATTTTTTTGTGTGTTTTCTCAGTGTCTGGAGTCCTTCATATAGAGGATACAACACAAAGCCTCTGGAGAGTGACAGATCGGTGACCTCTGACCCCAGGTGAGGATTAATGTGTCGTGGGTGATTTAACTGCTCTGTGAGATTCAAAAACACACTGAATACACTTACTTTCTTCCCAAGAAGCACATGTGCTCCTATATGAAAAGTTTAGGTATGAAAATGAAATGAAATGTAATGTAAATGTCAAATAATGTGTTTTTCTTTAATAAAGGGACACAAGAAGACATTTAGAAGCAAAAGTATTTAATTCAGATTGATTTTTAAATATTTCTACTTCCCCTCACGGACATCCATGTGACACCCCTCCAGACCGAGGGAGACGTGTCATTTTCTCACTCAAACCTTCTTCTTCTGCTTCTGATGTCTGTTAGAGAGAAAAGCTAAAAGTTTTCTTTATATTAAAAGCATATTATAGAAAAAGAGTTTGGCAAACGATCCAGCGTGAATCTGTGTTTGTGATCTGGAGAATGTCAAATTATTCCGTTTACAACCTGTTTTCACAGCAGTGAGCAATATAGCAATATGACATTTTCTGGAACAGGATCTGGCAGAATCCGGCTCAAATTTAGTACTGGTATAAAGTCAATAAAGATAAAGTTAATGAGTTAAATTAGTATTGTTATTATTATTATTATTATTATTATTGACCCTCTGGAGTCTGAGGCTGATTTTGGGCCCTGGAGAAGTTTTGACATGACCTGACATTTGGGCTTTAATCAGTTGGTTTGCTTCATGGCAAACAAGTCTGTCAGGAGCTTAGGACTTGTGTAGAAATTGTCCATGTACAGATGGTACCCGGAGCCTAAACCTTTACAGTCCAGAAGAGATGTCACCGCATCATATGATAGTCCATGGCCTGTGGGAAAGTTGTTCTTTCCTGTGTACACAGAAAAGTCCACAGTGTATCCATTTGATGAATCAGCAAGGACAAACAACTTGAAGCCCCACTTGGTTGGCTTGGCTTTCATGTATTGTCTCATTCCAGTGTTTGCTTTACATGCCACCATTCTTTCATCCACAGCCAAGTTCCGTTTAGGATGGTAGATTGCTTTACAAGCATGACAGATTGTGTCCATGAGAGATTTGACCCTGAAAAGACTGCCATGATCAGCTGTTCCCCTCTTTCTGTCATTCTTCTTGTCTTCATCTGGGTGGCTCATGTGCACATTCCATGACATGGTGCGGTATCTGTCTCTTGACATGATTGTAGCTGGAAAAGGCACAGAGAAAAGACTGCTCTGCCGCCAGTAGTCACTGATGGAGCTCATCTTCACCATAGCCATGTAAAACAGCAGCCCAATGTAGCGGTACATCTCACCGATGCTGATATCTGTCCATTTATATTTACATCCCTTTGCAACTGCCCTGGCAGCCTGAGCATTGGTGTTCTGGCATAGAGTTGAAACTGCATCCTCAGAAAAAAACATTTTGAACACTATTCACAATATTACTGTTTTTACTGTATTTTTAATTGAATAAATGCAGCCTTGGTGAGCAGACGAAACTTATTTTAAAAACATGAAAAATCTTACCGATTTCAAACTTTTGAACGGTAGTGTACATAGGCCTACCATATAGTGGGTAAACGTGTACTTACTCTTTCTCATTTCCACCTGTGTTGCTGCGTGCCCTCCTCCTAGTGGGAATTGCAGGTGAATGCGAGAGTGATGGATCCACATTCCTAAAAAAAAATTGTCAAAAAAAAACTGTTATTATTAGCATATAAGATACTACTCTCATACCATTAGCTATCCATAACTGACAGGAAATTAACAGGTATACAAGCATGCTGTATATGTCTGTCAATTGGCCATTACTGGACAAAGTGTGCGAATGTGTAAACGTTTACAGTCTGCTATATCAGTTAGCACATATAGCAAATAGCTACACGTTCGCGCATTTCACAACCAAGCATATTTTAGCACATTCACGCCTATCATATACAGTTAATGCAGTTAATAGATCTAACGTGTGTATCCAACGTATTTATGCATATTAATAACAAGTCGAATATCAACAGAAAAGCATTCTATTTATAAGCAGTTTTTATGAGATAAAGTTATATATATATATATAGTTATATAGATAGATGTAAATATAAGGCAAATGTATGCTTATATAAAAAAAACACGTCAAATAATTTAAGTATATCAACAGAAAAGCATTCTATTTATAAGCATTTTTATGAGATAAAGTTATATATATATAGTTATAAAGATAGATGTATATATAAGGCAAATATAGATGCACGCTTGTATAAAAAATCACGTCAAATAATTTAAGTATATCAACAGAAAAGCATTCTATTTATAAGCATTTTTATGAGATAAAGTTATAGAGTTATATAGATAGATGTAAATATAAGACAAATATATATGTACACTCAAGGGTGTAACTTTGGTTTGAGAAGTGGGGGGGGCACAAAATGGGGAAAATGTTTTCGATTTGAGTCTCATTCTCTGCATTTACATACATTTAGGCACAATGGTTATACAATCCAGTAATTAATTAATTTGATTATAATGATAAATTCTGGCAAAAATAATTCTATTCAACTAATCAATTTCCACTGTTAAACAAAGTTTTATTTTAAAGTAACCGCTGTACCTGGAAACGTAATACATTCTGTCATAGTGGGTTTTTCCTTGGTAAATATGAGATAGAGGTGGTACAATCCTTGATCCCTCTAGGGGGGTCCGGGGGCATGCTCCCCCGTAAGAGAATTCATTAATCTGGTGAACTTTGAGACTTCAAAATAAAGAGCTGCAACCCATGTACAATGTGCAAATTGAACAAAGAAAAAGTCTGTGCATTGACGTGTACCTGAATGCACTGTTAAAAATAAATCATCCACCCGCCAACCGCCGATGATATTCTCTGATTTAGATATCTGCACCTGATCATCCATTACAATTATTCACATTCTCAGTTTTAAGAATGATGATATGATAACATATCACACTGAAGTAGGCTGCTTATAAATGAACATTTATTTAAAATAAAAGTTCTTCTTTAGCTGAATTACATTTCCTTAATAGCCCAAATACAGGCTTTACTGCCTTCAACCTTAAATTGTCGCCGTTTCATTACATCATTGTTGGAAAACACTTTTATCAGAATAATAATGTCTGTTAGTTAAGCTTGTGTATGTTTTTAGTTAAAGCTGTGAAGTTATAAAGCAATATCTCATGTAGGGTTTTTCCTTTGTGTTTTATATAACGACCACTAGGATGTTTTCTTAATTGGTTTTCCATGAAAAGAAATAAGTTCAGTTGAAAACCTCTTTATTATTAAAATGAACCCATTAATGATTTATCTCTCATCCACTCGCAATTAATTGGAATGTTATTTTTTATTATTATTATTATAATACATGGCCGCCCGACCTGCTGATTATCTGCAGTAGGCTATCGATCGTTTCGAGATTGGACACAGACCGGGAACCCGCAACACTCATTTTCATGGTACACAGAATGTTCTACGTTAAATATTTAGCTAACAGTCTGAAGTTACCTAGCAACAGTGTATGTTAACGTTAGCTCAGTCAGATTAGGCTAACATCAACAGGTGTTAATGTTCAAATTACTGAATCAACCGACTCACATCTCCTTTCTTTCTTTCCATCCATGATGACATTAAAGTTATCTGTTGCTGTTTCTGGCGTTTCATCGCTGACTGTGCCGCAACTGCAATACCTGCTCATTAGAACTATCAGTGAGCTATTTTTAGACTGTGCACGCAACGTTTGTAAGCGCGGACGTGCGCGTCAACACATGCGGGCTCTCTGTGTCCTGCTCGGCCCTGCTCCTCCGTGGCGACGACGGCGTGCGGTTAAAAAAATCATAACAAATTTGAAAGTGGGGGGGACATAAACAGGATTTTCAAAAGTGGGGGGGACATGTCCCCCCTGTCCCCAGTGGAAATTACGCCCCTATGTACGCTTATATAGAAAAAAACACGTCAAGTAATTTAAGTAAAACTAAATCACTTACTCATCAGAAACTGTTTCTTCAGCTGGATCAAGTCGCTCTTCAAAATGCAGACGTTCATCGTCAGAGTCGTGTTCTTCTTCCGAGGAAAAAGTGAACTCTTCCTCACTGTCCAGGACCATCTGAAGAGCCTGCTCACCTGTGTAGCGTGCCATCTTCCAAACGCGCAGGAAAGCGAATGAATCTGATGAAACTTGATGCTTTTTAAGACGCTGTTAGGGGCGTTTACAGTTTGCATAGATCGCCTCAGCACATTATCTTATGAATAGAGCGCTCTGCGCGTGGGCGGACACACATTAAAGATAATTAGGTCAGACAGGAGAAACAGTACCTCTCTTTACTTTTATACTGATTACAGAAAGGGAGAATATTTGTTTTAGAATTTATTTGTTTAGTTTAAAAGTAGATACTTAAAGCTTTCCAAAGACATATCTCTCATGTCCATGTAGCATGTATAAGCCGTTTTTTTTAGTTACTTTTAGTGACGTTTTAGAATGATGTTTGCAGAGACGGAGATGGCAGGACAGCACACCCTGTATATTTTATTTATTTTTAAAAAGCACAAAGTTTTATTTTGATTGTGAGTGTACACAAATAAAAGAAGACATTCTATAGTTTCAATTGATGTATTACTTATGTCTCTATGACAAAAAATGACGGAGTATTTTAAGTCTGTTTTGCTGCAATGTGAAAAAAAACCTGCAAAACGCGCCGGCGTGTTTTCAGACCTCAGAGAGTTAAGTTAAAAGAGAATCTAGTGTTTTTTAGCATGCCATGAAAACGTCTCAGGTTACATATGTAACCATGGTTCCTTGAGAACAGGGAACGAGACTCTCCGTTCGAAATGTATTGGGGAACCGTCACGTGACCCAGGTGTCCGAAAGCACTATCCAACAACTCCAATACCTATTGGCCGGCGACAGCCTATGACGTCATACGGCGCGACCCGGAAGTAGAAAGGAGCGCCTGGAGAGACAGCCAGTATCTATCGTCTTGAGGGACTGTTCTGCAGGCAGGCCACCCGAAGCATGGCAAGGAAACACAGAGTCTCGTTCCCCGTTCTCAGGGAACCATGGTTACATACGTAACCTGAGACGTTCCCTTTCGAAAGGGAACTCTACTCTGCGTTTGAAACGCATTGGGGAACGATATACCCCACGCCGCCATGCTTGAGGAGAGTGCCTGCCAAAAAGTATGGCTTGAGACAAAGGCCCAAAAGAACTGCTTGGCAACTCCCCCTCGGGTCACACCAGGCTGTCAGTGACAGCATTCCCTTAGGCCAACAGCCCAAGCTGAACTTCTAAAAGGCTTCTACCTTTTTCTTTTAACAAATAGAGCCTAAAGAAATCGCTAAGGCGTCCGGAACCCACTTTTCTGCACAGAAAAGCGGTCCCTTTAAGGGAATGTGGCCAATGAACCAAAGGGAACCTCGGCCAGCCACTCTTGAGGGGAACGGGGTCACCCTCATTGCCACCAGGGAGGCCGACCTGGTCTTCTAGGGGAACAGACTTAGTTCAGGCCAACCCTGTCTGAATGCAGAGCCTCTAAAAATGCATTCTTCAGGAAGATAGTAGGTAAGAGTCAAGTCAAGTCAAGTCACCTTTATTTATATAGCGCTTTTTACAATGCAGATTGTGTCAAAGCAGCTTTACATTGATAACTGGTATATAATTTGGCTGCACAGCAGGTCTTAAAGAATAGTGTCAATGCAGGCAGATCAGAAGCACTGTTGATTAAATGTCAAGAATACTGTTGAATATCAAATGTCAAGTCAAATGTCAAGTGTCCCCAACTAAGCAAGCTAAAGGCGACAGCGGCAAGGAACCCAAACTCCATCAGGTGACATCAGGTGGCAAACAGGTGGCAAACAGGTGGCAAACAAGTGGCAAAAAGGTGTTAAAATGAAGAAAAAAACCTTGGGAGAAACCAGGCTGCAGAAAGGCAGAAACCAGCTCAGACCCACGCGTAGAGACGGGCATCCTGGAGAGCAGAACTCAGCTGAGTGCTATGAACCCTCATATCGAGGGGAGATAATCCGCTCAACCTAGGATCTACCCAGTGCTTAATTAATGCACTGAGGAGGCTGTGCGCTGAAAACCCTGAAAGGGGAGCACAAACCAGCCTGGGGCTGATTCTTAAGACGGGGCCTGATCAAGGCCTGACCATCATAATCAGCTTAGGGAACTAAGCACTATTACAAACCCAACCCCAAAGGGGGAAGCGCAGAGCTCACCTAACAGGTAGACTATGCCAAGAGCACATACTCATGGAGGCCCGAGAGGGACTTACAACATGACAACAGTTTTATGTATGAAAACAGAAGTAAACTTCAGAAAGTGGCCTGTTTTTGGTAAAAGCCATTCTGAACATCCGTCTAAGCCTGCGGCAAACAGACAACTTCCATGGCAGCAATAGAAAGCTCTTATGATAATCCACCCAACACAATCCGACAAGCAGTGTACTCAGTAAAAGCACCTTTTACTCTTTAAGCAAGAGGAGTACAGCGTACGCCAACACGTATTAAGGAAGGCCTGGAAGGCCTATAAACTCAACAGACACGTGGCATCAGCTCGTGGCAGTGTTTAGGTCCCAAGCCTGGTAAACAACCCGCAAAAGAGGGGGTTGGATCTACCACTCGGGCCCCTGGCCAGTGAAAGTGTATAGAAAGTGTTCTCAGAGAGAAATACACCTAAACAAACACCAGTGTGTCCAAAAAGGCAGCCTGCAGACTTAGCATCCTCCAGGACACATGGCGTAAGTCTCGTGGCCGTTTCCAGGAGCACAAAGGTCCAACCTAGGTGCTAGGTGGCCCTTAGCTCAAGTAGAATCATCAACTCAGAGAGGCAACAATAGGTTAAACCAAACCTCAGTAAGGTTTCATTACTGTCATCTCATCTTAAGCCGCACAGAAAAACACAATCTGTGCCAACATGTAAACTAAAAAGGAGGCCTGAAGGGGCCTGCCGATTCAATGACACGTGGCTTCAGTTCGTGAATTTCCAGGGAACCGAGCTACAGGGAACATGCTCTAACCCACTAACTATGGGAAGCTAACTGCTACCTGTGCTAGGCTACACTTTCCAAACAGGCAAAGTACCCTCAGTTTTTGTGACTAAAGGGAACCAACACAACCAACATGGTCTAAGGGAGGCTAATTAAGCCTGCTACCTCAAACAAAACATGCTGCAGGGCCTGAAGCAGTGTAATATCAAAACACCAACCGTGCCAACGTGTGGACTAAAAAGGAGGCCTGAAGGGGCCTACCGATTCAATGACCGTGGCTGCAGCTCGTGAATTTAAAAGGGGACCAAGCTACAGGGAACCAGCTTTAACCCAATCATAACTATGGGAAGCTAACTGCAACCTGCACTAGGCTACACATTCCAACAGGCAATGTACCCTAAACATGTGACTAAAGGGAACCAAACAAAGCCAACATGGTCTAAGGGAGGCTATAAGGCCTACTAACTCAAACAAACATGTGGCAGGGCCTGTGGTAGTGTACATATGTGAGCAAACCATGATCAGTTAATCAGCATTGTAGAAAACAACTGCTAACTAGAAGGAGGCTTAAATATCATAAAGCCTACAATCCGAGTTATATGCAATATAGCCGCTAACAAGATCACCAGGGAGCTTAAATAGATACCAACTTTCCTCAAAAAGTGGTTCTAACTACCCTGAGTATGCAATCCAACAGGTGATGCACTCAGTGACACAAATAAACCTCTTAACTGGGGAATATGTAGTCACCATCCTCTCGAATAGAGACCGCTTTACAGCAAAAAGGGCCTACTATTAAGAGAACAGGTGCTAACCTGTGGCAGCATAAGTAAGCTCACATATATATATGTAGGGCAAAAGTCTAGAACTCAAAGTAACGTAAAACTTTGAAATACATGCTGTTTAAACGGAAAAACACTCTCATACAGATCCTCAAATCTGTTCTAAGCCTTAGAAGATGAAAAGCTAAAAAACTAGCATCGTCAAGTCAAACTTGATAAATACAGATATCAAGTGGCTCAGAGGAATTCATTTCCTTTAGCATGAAAGTTCTAGGAAGTGGGGCCTAGCAATACCTGCATAACTTATCTACGCAAAGATAAGGGCCTACCACCTGAGAGACAGCATCAGGGAGTCAAAACAGTCTACAACCTAGCTGTTAAACTCACAATTGCGCCTACATAAGCAAGGGGATAATGGGCATACGGCCTAACAACTCCCTCGGGAGGAGGCCAGAACTAGGAACTATACAGCCTACTAAGGGATAGTATACATAAGGTTATGTAAATAACACACCAAACCTAGCTCTAGCCTAGCCGCTAAGCTACAGGCTTTCTTACAGGGCCACAAGCCTAGTGAAGCCCGGGCTTCACCTCCAAATCTCATGGATAAGAGAAAGAAAGTGAGGCTCACAAGCAAACAATGTCAGGCGGCCGATTAAGGCCGACCTAAACATTTACATATTAACTGAAGTGACGAGTGCCATCAACTTCAGTTTGCCAAAAACCCCCTAATTTTCCTGACTACATGCTCAGAAAACTATACAGGAAAATAAGGTCTTATTTTAACGAATAAAATATAGACCCTCCTGCAGCTCAAAGACCAAAAACTCCTAATGCTCCCTTTTACATGAAAGGATGGAATCTAAGGTTCTTTTAAGCCTAAAAGATCCTCTTATTATCAAACAGAAACAGTGGGCTGATAGAAATAATGACTATGGGCCCAGCCATCAGTCTGACCATAAGAAGCATCTGAGCATGATATACGTTTATATATACACACATATATACATACAAACATGCATATAAATATATATATATATATATACATATATATACACACAGGAGGTGGAAGAAGAAGAGGAGAGGGTAGATATAAATCACCCTATACAGCTGGGGGATCGATTACAAACGCAACAATGTTTACAATCGATCACCTGTCTCACTCTCTCTTCCTCCTCCTCCCGTCTGTCTGGGTTCAGATACAAATATGAATGGCTAGGGGTTTTTCCATGCCTTCCCGATCTCAAACGCGGAGATCAGAACGGAATGGAAAGTATGGAAGCTGCCGTATTAATGGACAGAAAGGAACCGCTCGTCGAGTCGTCCGCGCGCGGCCCCTTTCTTAACGCGCTCTCCCGGCAGCTGCAGCCCGCCGAGAAGCACGTCCCAAACACACAGCAGCTCGCATACACCCGCCAGAGGAGCGCTCGCCGCCGTACGCGATGACGTCAAACACGGACGTCATCGTCATCCGGTCGCTCTCGCCAGCCCCAGGGAAGTTGAGAGAGAATAAAACTTTCTCAAACTTCCCAACGAGCTCGTCTACGAGCCCTATGGTTGCAGCCACCGTTAAGCCTCAGCACAAACAGGGGCCAGAACCATCAGGCAGAGATGCAGACAGCTCTTCCCTCGGGAAGAGTGCCAAACGAGAACAGAGTAAACAACAGACAAACACACAGCAGTGCGCTCAAGCACTGTGTATGCGTGCTCCTCTCCAGACAGAAAAACGCCCAGAAAAATATGTATATCAAGTGTCAAAACCCTGTGACACGGATAAACACACTCTCATGAACGTTTGTAAGGCATATATAAAAAACCCTACCGGAGTTGGAATAGATGCAATCAGACAGAACAGGACCGAAAGACGATGAGATGCTGGCTGTCTCTCCAGGCGCTCCTTTATACTTCCGGGTCGCGCCGTATGACGTCATAGGCTGTCGCCGGCCAATAGGAATTGGAGTTGTTGGATAGTGCTTTCATCCACCTGGGTCACGTGACGGTTCCCCAATGCGTTTCGTACGCAGAGTAGAGTTCCCTTTCGAAAAGGAACTGCCCCACAGCAAACCGAACCGAACAAACCGTGATATGAACTGGACTGTGGCATTGGTGTGTCGTTACACCTCTAATCATCACTGCAGCACTCTATACTGGGGGTGCAACGATTCTCTGTAAAAAATCAAACTGTACCGTTCTCCCCTTGCTTGCACCGCGGTCCATCTCGAATGACGACGCATTTATAGGCTAATATGGTTTCTTGAAAATAGCAATGTGGAAGACAGACAGAGTTCAGGTAATGTATGTTTAAGTTGATGGATGCGCATTCTGGCTTCCCAAAACGTGACAACAGCGATCATCAAAAAGCGCGGACAAAACAGTCACTCTTTGTAAACTGTTAACTGCAAGTGCCGTATGCTCTAATGTCCAGTCACTTACACCGTCATCACCCAGGTGTTGATAGCGCGGGAGCACAGGTGAGACCTGAACAGCACACGTTGCTATCTGTGTTTAAAGGGGTGGTTCAGTGTTTTTTTTCTAGGCTTGATTGTGTTTTGGGGGCACAGTTTAACATGTCTTAATGCTTCGTTTTTTTTGAAAACGTTGTATTTTTCATATATTTTACCTTTATTCTACACCTCTGTTTCCACTGTCATATGAACGGCTCATTTGACTTCCTGCTTCTATAAAGCCACTCCCTCCGACATACGCAGTGTGCTCAGATTGGTTAGCGGGCTTAGTGTATTGTGATTCGCTGAAGCGTCCGGAAACGCCACGCCCCTTACCATTCGTAGTTACGCGCTAAGCTGGAAATGTAAATAATGGCGTCTGTATTGCTGTATCAAATTCAGCCGAATCAGACCCAGATGAAGAGGAAAAAGCAAAACCTCTGCAATCGCGGCTTTTAAAGGACGTTTATGAATGGTATTTCATTTTGTATTTGTGTCAAAGTGTTTAGATATGCTCACTGCTGTTTGTTAGCTTTCAATATACAGTTTTATCCTGATTAAAGCTTTACTGTAGCCGAATACATGACTGAGTAGTCGCATTTTTGTAAAGGTAGCGTTTAATTTATAGCATGAACAACTGTTTGTCTATGAACAGAGATGTTTGTTGGTGTTTGTTGCACTAGAATTTAGCTAACTGGCTAGCAAAAACGAGTTGCTCTTTGTATATGTCCTTGATGCAACCAAAAATAGCAACAGAACTATAACACTACATTTAAAAGACATGTACAAACAATAAAACGTACTCACAGTTTGGGGGCGGTAAACAGCAGCTTCTGCTTTTAAAGTGGGAACTGCTTCTTTCAGTAAAAGCCTTTGTGTAAATCCAGCATTGAACTCGTGTAGATTCTGGAAGCTTCTTCAGTGCCGCATCCAGTGTAGAAAATATCACAGATTATAATGGATTCTATATCTTTTGATGCGTCGCGCAGCTCGCGTTTGGTGTAAACAACTCTTCCACTTCCATTATACTGTGCCACATGGCCTCGCCCACTTTGTTGCGTGTTCCCGGGGGCGTGTTTATGTTAATTGCAAGGGTTTATGATGTCACCAACCCGGGAAGAAGCTCGTTGTAGTCCAAACCAAGCGTTTTAGTAGGCAATAAACTGCCATAACTTTAAAAGACAATATCTCCATTTGCATTGAACTTTCAGCGCTGTAACTTTGCAGATACTGTTTATGCTCAAGCAGCAACATTACACACTAACTAAAGTAAACAAAGTGAAATCGCATTGAACCACCACTTTAAACTAAACTCATTTAAGCCTTGCTGATTTAAACATTTAAGAGCAAGATGCGAAAGAGAACTCGCACGCACTGTGAGAATATTTGTGTGCGCTCATCTGAAGCGTGCACACTATTATTTCAGGATACGTTTACATGTGGGTGGCTATTTTCATAAACTGTAATTTCAACCTCTCCGGTTTCAAAAATAACATTGTGCACACATGTCAGTTTTCAGAAAAGTGTTCATTTACACGTACCCGTGTATATATGCCGTCAAGAGCATGCCAAACCTGTATGTGGCGGTGTAATGAGAAGCTCAAGCCCACGTAAGCCAATCAGAATCCCGAAAATGCCACTGCTACTCTGAACGCTTCCATGATCACATGTAAACATAGGTCGCACTTTTGACGTAGGTGCGAGCTCTGGCACATACTGTGACGTTGGCTGCCTAAACACCCGTTTGTCCCAGTTTACATACAAATGTGCAAACTAAGATTTTCAAAATCTCCACTCTGGCCGGAGTTTTTAGAAAGACTCATTTTCAGAGGCGAATTCTCCGTTTGCGTGTAAACGAAGGCCGCAAACGAAGGGAAATGTCTCAGTTTTTCAAAATAACCACGAACGTGTAAACGGGGCCTCAGTCAGCGCGCAAATACTGAGTTCTCTTTCAAGTCTTGCGCTTCAGCAGAAAAATTTCTTACAAAATTTATGTCAGCATGCCCGTCTTGGCGAGTATCCTAGCAAACATAGTCGGTTATGTCTTAAGTGAACATATACTGTTACACATGCGACTATTATAAGTACTGGATTGTGCATGTCTTATAGGGAAAAACTATTCCTGCTGCCTGTTTTTAATGTTAAATCAAACAACAAATGACAAAGAAATAACTCACTGCTCTTGACTAAATAGTTTTTGTAACTTCAATAATTATTAATCAGTGAAGATAATATGCAGTGTTATTTTATATTATTTTAACCATTTTCTGTACCTGAAATCTACTGTTAGATACCTGAAAAACCTGAAAAGAATTGTTTATTTTATTTGAATATTTGCTTTATTGTATTTATTTGTGCTGTTGCTTGTAGTTTGATTATTTGTTCTTATTTTCTTTATTTTTAGACAATAGTCCTATTTTCCCGGAAGATACCGAACCGAACCGTACCGAAACCGTGACCCTAAAACCGTGATAGGAACTGAATCTGGAGCAATTTGAACTGTTTCACCCCTACTCTATACTAGCATTGCACAACTATAGGTACCTGATAGTTTGGTAGATCAGTCAATGTGACTGCAGAGAGTCAGCTGACTGATAGAAATGACAGATATGACAAAACCACAAAAGATGCTGCTTCAGGAGCTTCTGTCCTGTGATCATCCCAGATTATACCATGAGTTCAAAGATCAGCAGGTGCGCTTGATAACAAAAGACTGTTTATGTTCCTCAGAAGAAAGTTAGTCATACAGGTTTGGAACAAAATCAGACTAAACTATTGATCATTTTTGTGTGAACTAAGTTTGTGTCACAGAACAGATTGTGTGTTTCTTCTTTCTGACCTTTAGAAAATGAATGTGAATCATGTTTGTGTTTTATAGTGTGGATCATTGTGGAGAGAACAGAAGTACAGCAGAACTACACAAATGTAGGTCTCCACACACAATCATGTAGTGATTTGATGTTGATTTGTCTCATTTAGTGAAATGTTTCTCTCTTCTTGTGTTCAGATGCCTTTGATCTCACACTGGATCCAAACACAGCAAACACTCGTCTCATTCTGTCTGAGGAGAACAGGAAGATCACATGCGTGTTTCAGCATCAGCCGTATCCTGATCATCCAGAGAGATTTGATGTCATTCCTCAGGTTCTGTGTGGAAAGAGTCTGACTGGACGCTGTTACTGGGAGGTTGAATGGAGCAGAGGTGCTGTTATATCAGTGACATATAAAGGAATCAGCAGGAAAGGATGGAGTGAAGACTGTGTGTTTGGATACAATGACAAATCCTGGAGTCTGTACTGCTATAATATCAGTTTCTCTGTCTGTCACAATAAGAACAACACTAAGATACCTGCGATCCGTTCATCCTCTAAGAGAGCAGGAGTGTATGTGGACGTGTCGGCCGGCACTCTGTCCTTCTACAGCGTCTCTGACACACACACACTCACACACTTACACACATTCAACACCACATTCACTGAACCCCTCTATGCTGGATTTGGGGTTCATTATTATAAATCCTCAGTGTCTCTGTGTGACATTAAACAACCTCCTGTGAGAAACAACAGTGATACACACACAACCGGGTGAGTGAAATATACTGTCATATATTTCATCACTAAACACTAGGGATGCATGATATTGGATTATTGCTGATACCTGATATGATGATATTTGTCAGCATATTTTGGCCAATAGAAGATGCAGATACCAATAAATATATATATATTTTTTCATTGTTTGGAAACAACATCAAGTCTCTCCTGTGCAGGAACTTTAAAGAAATTATTTTTCATTTTAGTTAGTTTTGAGCAATAACTCTGAGGTCTCTGACTCAGACTGATTTACCAGTATTTCTCAAAAGCTCCTGATCACATGATCTCTAAACTATTAATTAGTAAATATTAATTTTCATAACTGAGATTAATAAACACTTTAGTGTTTTTCATTGTTAGTTCATGCTAACTAATGTAGTTAAAGTCACCATCATTTATTAGTTTATTATTAATTCACTCATTTTGTACCGTTTGTGCATAAAAATCATCTCACTCTATCATTCCTCCTTCTTCTGGTTCTTCACAGGTTCTCTGACCCCAAACCTTCTGGGCTCAATATTCACCCACTGCTGAACTGTCAGTCTTGTGTCCATATAGCTGATTCTGATCAGTGGGTTCAGATTGAGCCGTCGGCCTGTACAGATGAAGGAGGGTCAAAGTTCAGGGTCAGCACTGACCCAGGCCGTTACGAGTGTGTCAGGACCAGAATGCGATGGGTCTGTGACTATGAAGTTACCCTTCAGTACTGTACCGTAGACGGACACTTCCTCAACACAGAGCTGGAGAGGCTGCAGTGTAACCGGATCGCTCCAGTGATTGACGTGACGGTGATCTCAGGGAAACTGGAGGAAGTTCATCTGCCCCATTACGCCTGTTTAGGAGAGTCTGACCCCTCTCTCAAAGATGCTGTGAAAGTCCTCAGCGTAAAAGACGAGGGAATAACCACAGAACCTGTGCAGTTGACCCGATTCCATGCTAAGATTGTCCAACCATCCTTCTCTCGTACAACATTAATAATAAGTTGGATAATGCGAGTGGATGAACACTGTGATCTTCTTCTCTACATGCGATCTAAAGTTCCTCTCATTCTACATGTCTACTTTTTCCCATTTGATGATTGTGCAAAAGAAAAAGTTGAGAAGGATGAAAAGTCAAGTTTTCCAATCCCACATCCCAGACCTGACAGGCCATTTCGGATGAAAACGCCACACATTCTTGACGTTCCTGGTGCCTTGACTATCCATCCCAAAGAAGGGATCACACTCAGAAGAGAAACTCCCCCAAACTACTTCAAGGTCACGACACGTCTGGAGAATGATCTTCAAATGACTCTTATCAGAGAGGAGGATAAGGAGGAGGTCTGGCCTGCAACAATTCTGAAAGATGAACTTGATCTGATTCATCCTAAGAGAGACAAGCCGCGTCTGAATAGTGAAGCAGGTAAAGCACATTTTGTTGATAACCATTGGCCAGATCTCATTCATGGCTTTAGATAAACTGTGTCAAAAATCACACATGACAGTTCAACCAGTAGGACAGAATGAGAAAGGTCTGTGACATTAGACATATGCACAGTGATGCTGTGAAATCTGAATTTTCCCCGTTAACATAAACCAAATTGTGACGGTCTTATAGGTATGACCTAAACAACCGTAATGCCTGTCCCTGAATACCAGTGTCATTTTTCAGTTGGTCTAGGAGTGTCATGAGCCGGGTTTGATTTTCTCCTTATTTCCTCTTTTCCCCTCTGCCTTCATTGCCTATTTTGGCCCGTTTCCACTGAGTGGTTCGGCTCGGTACGGTATGGTACGCAATTTTTGCATTTTCCATTGTCAAAAGTTGTGAATGGTACCCTAATTCCGAACCGTACCGTACCACTTTTTTGGGACCCTTTCGTTGGGGTACCAAGCATAACAGAACCGTACCAAAAGGGTGGAGCTACGCTCTGCAGAACGTTGATTGGTTGACAGAGAATCGTCACTTGCGCGTGCTACAAGGGGAATGACAACACAAGAGGCGCCACACACAAATGTTGATCAGGCAACGCTTGCATTGATTATCTTCACTTCATGTAGGCTATATAACAAAACAAATTATAAAACACAACCCTGCCTCTTTTCGTTTTTATTTTAAAAAAATATGAAACCTTTTAATGTGTGGTTCAGGCAATATGTGCATATGTACTCTGATTATCTTCACTGTATGTAGCCTATAATAAAATGAAATAAGACAAAACAAGCTTCTCTTTTTGTTAAAAGTCAGTTTTAATTATCAATAATAACCATTTTAAAAGTATAAGTATAAAATATGAGAAGCTATACAATAAGAAATAAAGACAAGCAAACAATTCAGTCAAACCCTACAGCGTATGAAGTACAACGGTAAAGTTAAATAAATACGTTATAAAGTTATGAAACTTCACTTTGCCCTCAGCCAAAACGATTTGCCCGGGAACAAATTATAAATTCGTGAGACCAAAGATTGCCCGTTATACACAATATCTTGTTTTGATATCTTGTTTTTTAACCACTACAGAGACCTCTGAGCCAGCGGCGAATGTCAGAAGGACTAGCCGAGGTTCAGGTGCTCTCGTCTGGGTACATTAGCACTGAGATCAAATTTTCAAATAGGCGATATCTTTATAAACAAACCACAGATTTGCGATTTAAAAAACTATATTCTCGCCTGAAAAACTTTTAAAACTACATTTCATGACACAATAAAATAGTTGTTAAATTACGCGGGTTTTCTCCTCCGCTTGCTGGTAGGTGCTGCTGCATGGATGTCTGAACTTTGCGATCTTGGTATTCTGAAACGCTGAATGTTGGCGTGCAGCAAGCAAAGCTCGTCTTCTTCTTGTGACAGACAGCCTCAAGCCGAGAAGCAAGAACAAGATCTGCTGTATGTCCTCCATTGTTGTTTACCGTGTCGTTTTCTTGCTCGTGCGAGAATGACGTCAATCACTATTTTCCGGCTACACCACGCCTATCAAGTAAGGGTGCTGTTGGCAGTGGAAACGCAAGCCTGATCAAGGTGTACCGTTCCGAACCGTACCGAACTGTACCGAACCGAACCGTACTGCTCAGTGGAAACGAGGCATTAGTCTCAACTGTTTGTTATTACTATCAGCATTCACACTGATTTGCTTTCACACCTGTTGCACTTCTTCTCTGATTTTCTTTGCTATTTCTCCCTTCTGTTTTCTCGTTTCTTTGTCAAATGATTATTAACCGGATAGTGGCGTTATCTCTCTGCTCGCATCCAGATATCCTTAACCTTTGTGTGTCCATCCTAATCTTAGTCCCAGTCCCAGTAGCCATCTTGTGATCTGTCCTTCTGAGCTCTCTGTTCCTCTAGCCTAGTTTCTTCCAGTTGCCAGGCATTGTACTTTCCATCTAGGCGCTTCTAGATCCGAGACCGAGCTACTGAGCCCTGCGAGCCTTCGCCAGATACTGCAACTTGGTTTCGTTTTCACTGTTTAACAGCTGCAAGCATCCCTGTGTGACGACGCTTGGCAGTCTGCCTTTGTTGAACTTTTTGGACTGCTAAATCAATCCTATTGATCAGCGCTTTCGCTTCTGGGTCTTCTGCTTCACACAACAGAATCATCTGACCAAATGGACCCGGCGAATTTGGCATCCGTTTGTTCCACTGTCAGATGGCAGAGAATTATGTTGGGCAGACACGAGCAAGAGCTCTCCGCGGCCAGTTATGCAGTGGAGAGTTTGTTCACCCCTGTGTGCAGAGCAACAGCTCCAATGCTCTCGTCGGCATCACGAAGAGGGGAGAACCGGTTCCTTGTCGAGACCTCGAAGACCGGGGGCGGCGGAGGAGGAGAGGTCCTGGTCTGATACCCGGCTCGCGTCTTCTGCTGCTGTAGAACCCAAGGTCCCTGGTGTGACGGTGCCGGAGTGAACGAGGGCTGAGATGAACATGCTCTGGGTGCTCGGGCCCTGTGCAGAGAAACAAACGGCGTAGAGGAAGCAGGAGTGGTAATATCGCGCTGCAAACTTACCGAGGATTGGTGAGTGTCAGCACGGGATGTTTCCAGCACCGTTTGCCGCTCCCGTAGCGTCCAGTCCAGTCTGCTTCAACGTCCAGTCTGCTTCAACAGCAGATCTCCGATCTCTGATTTCTCAAGAAAGGTTCAAATCTGTCGTTCCACGTCCTCACCTGCACTCAGAGGAAGAGACCCATCCGATACACTCGCCATTAGAATAGATGTACAATAATATCCTGAGTGAGAAAAGTACAAACGCTAGTGTGATTGTTCAGGAAGTCGGATAAAACTAGTGACATCAAGGCAATCCGAGTGCTTTTTTAATATAAAATCATGTCAGAGATGTGTTCCCCCACCGTAAAAGAGAGAATGATGAGTTATTTATTTGATTTTAAGAGAAAAAACAAGCAATTAGGAATCAACTCGACGGAGCTCTAACTCAAACAGCGCGGCAGCAACAAACAGGAAATTCACATTCATGTCTCCCAGCATGCATTGCGGCATGAATAAATTATGCAGCTGATTTTTTAAAAAAAATTTATTGTCACCATTGTTGAGGTTTGTATGATGAAGTGTGTTTTTTTTAAATAGTTTTGGACAATATTACACAAATCACCAGTGTTACAAATGGTTTTTATTACATCATTTGAGATTATTACATTTCTCACATAACATTTCAATTCCAAAAATAAGCAAAACTGCAAAAAATCGGTTATGTAAACCATGCAGTTGTTTGTCTGGTATTACAGTTTTTTACAGATGCTAGGACACATTTCTCAATATTTAGGTCACTTTTGCAAAACTCTTCACACAGTGAGCACAACAGAAGTCTATGTGGGCTAAACTGAGGATCGATTATCATTGCTTTGGCACAAAATGCATTCAGTGACTACATCTCTCAAATTTCATGAATTTTTTTCTCACTCAGACACAACAACTGCCAAAACTCTTTGTACTTA
This sequence comes from Anabarilius grahami, assembly GCA_003731715.1. NCBI lineage: Eukaryota > Metazoa > Chordata > Actinopteri > Cypriniformes > Xenocyprididae > Anabarilius > Anabarilius grahami. The sequence goes on along the minus strand of RJVU01004711.1, from coordinate 1,319,534 downwards.
CAGGCCAATTTGCACATGCTTACATACTGTTTTCAAAACCGTTAAACTTATGTTCAAAACAATAACATGATACAAAACTGAATTAGACAGAAATATGCTGCATTTCTACAGTAATATTGTAATGAAATATATGCTGAATCTAAAAGATCAAATACTATCAAAGCAATTAGATGAAACTGAACACCATTCGTTTTTCAATTTCATTATCATCCATTCAAAGAGGAAAACTTCGGAATAATTTTGTACTGTTATGTAAACGTGGTTCATGTAACAAACTGCAGTGAATTATAAACAATAGACAGTGTTATTCTTGTTTTGTTAAGAAATTTTACAAAAGAAAACATTGTATAATGATACCTAATGTCAGTGTTTTTAGGTCAGTGTTTTATGGCTGACAAAGTGTGTTTGCTGGGTGAAAACCTTTGCTAGTGTTCTGGAAGAATGAGTTGATTTGAGACATGAATGAAGTGTTTTGGTAGATTTAGTGCATTTTGAATGTGAAATTAACTGCTGTGCCAAGATGAAAGTTGGTTCGGAGAACTGTGTGAAAAAGTGGCCTAAGTATTGAGAAATGTGTCCTAACGATTGTAAAAAACTGTAAAACAGACGTGTCGACCTGCTTTATCAATGCAGAAATGTTTCCTGAAAACACCTGCAATTGCTGATAAAGAACCAACTCAACAATAGTCAGGGGTCAAGAGCTCAACTAAAGCAAACGCTGATCTCCATGATGATAACTTCAAACTAAACAGTTTCAATAAGACATCAACATCTAAACTCAATAAGAGCTTCTGTAGACGTGTGACAGAAATAAAGTCAGTCTGGTCAGTAATAAGTGAAGCTGGTAATGCTGTTTGTGGAGTCGTTTAATCAGATCTTCAGAGATTTAATGTCGTTTATCTTCAGTTCATCTAAGGCTGTGGCTGAAGAAAGTTGTAGTTTGTGTTCTTATTTCTCTTTCTTTCAGTGTTTGTTCACAGCAGGTGTTTGAATGATTGAAAGAATGTTTCAGGAACATCATACTAACCTTTAAATAACATTCTACTAACATTAAGGAAACTGGACATTTTCATGTTCTTGGAATGTTACAAATCAACGTTCCTACAATGTTGAATTTTAGATCAAAATTAAGTTGAAAGAACGTTTGAGGAACATTATACCTTATAAAAAAGTTCCTGTAACGTCAAGAAAACTGGACGTTTTTAATGTTCCCAGAACCAACATCATCATTTAAGTAACATTTGAATACTTAGAACCATGTGTTTAGAGTGAAAAATACTGAAGATTGTTTTCTTTTTGTCCTGCAGAAGTGAATCAGCGAAGGATGATTGCGTCTGTTAAAGAGCTGCTCATGAATTCACTGAGGGAACTAGGAAAAGATGAACTGAAGCTCTTTCAGTGGCACTTGAAGAATCATGACCGTATTTCAGCTTCTGAAATGGAGAATGCAGATATCTTGGACACAGTGGACACGATGGTGGCGTGTTTTGAACCAGAAGAAGCTGTGAAGATCACAGTGAACATCCTGAGGAAGATGAACCAGAACCTTCTGGCTGAACAGTTAGAAAACAAGGAACTTGGAAGGTAATATTTTAAAATTACGTTGAAATGTTTCTTTCATTGTTAGGAGTGACTGTTTAGTACTGTGATGGATTCAGTGTGAAGAATGAAGTCATTGTTAAACTTGATGTGTTTGTGTAATCTGATGTCACTTTCATTCTGTTTCATCTTTCTCTCACAGCTCAGACTGAGGGCGATGTGAAGGCTTCTTCCACTTTTAAAGCTGATTCAAAACAGATTGAGGGTAAATAATGATCACTGTCTGTACAGTGAAATACATATTTACCCCATAATCATATTCAAGTCATGAACTTAATCTCATGTAGGTCAAAGAACTTAGGCCGTATGGAGGCACATTTCTGCCCTGCAATCATTGGCCGCCTGCAACTCACAGTTTAATGCGTTCTGGTCATTCATTTACATGACATTTGAGACAGGTTTCAAAGTGCAAGTTTTTGAAATGAGTTTTGAAAATGATACCGTTATCTCCGTGTAAACTTCAAAAATGTGAATCTGTAAAAACGGTGATGGCATACACATGTATTACATTTTTGATATTTTGATAATGTTTTGATCTGTACAGAGGAGGAAAAAAAAGAAACTTTCCTATTTTTAGTCCATCATTGTCGTGTAAACACCCTTAGTTCATTTATCGATACAGCAGCTCTGGAGAAAACAGTGACGTCATGAATGCTTTCAAATGAAAGATTGGTGTCAAAGAGGTTCCTGACTGACGGCGAAGACTGAACAGAGCAGCCATCAAGTGTTCGACAGTATTCTAGGCTATTTTGTGCAGAAGTTTTTGGTCCAATAATTAGAATCTCTGTTTTTTTCTGAATTTAGTAGGAAATTACTGGTCATCCCATTTTTATATCAGCTATTCATTCCTTTAATGTTGTGAATTGGCAAGTTTAGTCCGAACGCGAAGCTGGCGAATTGCTGATGTATATTTTTTCTACATAAAGAAATGTAATGTTTTGTAAAATTTTACTTTTTTCATGTGATTATATTCCTCTCAAACACACAATGTTTGATGAACTGCAATGAGGAACCTTCAATATTTTCTTTAACAAATAAAAGATCTTTATTTTTGTTGTCTCAGAATTTAACATTGGGATATTTTGTATATTTCACTGCATGGAAATATTTTGAATGGTTTGAATGGAATGTATTCTGAATGATGTAAAGTAAGACTGTCATGAAATAACGCACAGAAAAACTCATATTTTCCCCAGTGACAACATACAGCACTTATCCCCTAATGTTGGGTAAGTTGTGCCACTTCTAGCACTATTTCTGTGTCCTTATGATCCTTTCCTTTATTCCTCCTGATAGAAGACAGCTGAAATCTGATTTGTTGTATAATAATGCTGAAGCACAGATATTTAGCAGTGAAGAATATGTTCTCTGAGCTTCATGTCTCTACAACAGTCTCAGTCTTCCTCCAACATCAGGCACCTGAACGAAGCCTCGACAACATCTGTCAGATTCAACATTATTCAGTGAATAAATACAATTTTTATATTATTTACAAATGAATTTCAGTTTTAGTATTCTTAAATTTGTGTACTATTTACTACGTTTTATATATATAAAAAAATAATATTGAGTTATTTTGTTTATTTTAGTTTTAGTAATTTTAGTGACTAAATATCTGTTAATGTCCATGCCAAAGTAAAGCTGATATCTGCATGTATTTATAATCAGGTGTTCTGGGTCAATTTGACGAACTGAATGAATGAAATATTTCTGATCATAATGAATCCTCCTCTGATTGGACAGAATCAGCTGAAGGAAGACATCAGATATCAGTGAGTGTTTGTTTCAATCTCAAGCTTTGATTCCCAGTAGAGGCTGTGGTTTCAGACTCGGCCTTATTGAGTCTTTCTTGGATTATGTGGAGTTTGTGTTTTTCATTCTCTCAGTTATTAATGGAGTCTGTGCTGTTCTTCTGAAATCTGATGTCATTTCTACAGGTGTTTGTGTGTACGTCTCTCTCTCTCTCTGTGTGTGTGTGAGTGTGTCTATATATTCAGTTCACTCATAAATGAAGTTCTGTCATCATGTATTCGCCTCATGTTGTTCAAAACAAGATGATAAAGTGCATAACAGAATCTTTATGTATCTTGTATCCATACAGTGAAAAGTATTGAGAAAATATTCTTGTATATCTCAGTCTTTACTGTATTCATTTGTATTTAAATGCTCAAAGCTCTTACTGAGATTAACTGCAATACAATAATGAGTTTTATTCTCATTATAATAATGGCGTAATACTAAAAGCTCCTAAAAATATGATTCGTTTTCTTTATGATAAATGTAATTTCTTTGTTCTTTTCTTGTGATTTTGTAGTGAATGTGACGTGGACATGTTCTGGTGATTATTATAATTGTCATTACAGACATGAACAATTAAAGAATAGCTTACAAACAAACATTTAACTTAAGGAATTATAATATTTCAGCATTGTAAACGGAGACATAAATTCTCCCTCGCGCTTAAAACTGTTCAAAGTTGATCACGGCTCGAGCACAAAGAGCGTCTGACAGGAGCTTTTCTGAGGAAACTTGATCACAAACTCTTTTACTTCACAACAACTCATTTTTATGAAGTTATGAACATATGTGATCGTAATGTCATTATTTTAGGTGTAGGTGGGAAAGAAGAGACTAAAGTAATGTGCTGATTACTGAGATTTCTACATGAACACACTGAACTGTCCTGTTTAACACACAATACAGGTCCATATAATTGACTATTAACAAAATGATTCAATGTAAAACACTTTTCAATGATTCTTCACCTTTAATTCTCTGCAGAAACAAGAAAACACAAGAAGATGGAGATCAATCTCTGATGAAACATTAATGACAGAATCATAAGTGTTCATGCTTTTCTTTTTGGCTGTGTTTGAACATTTGATTTCAGTGATTATTATTATTTGATATAATATATCCTTTCGTTTATTTAATTTCCTTAATTTAAAAAACAAAATCATCTGGGATAGACTGAGTGTTTGAGGCGACACCTGCTGGTCAAACTGAGCAATGAAAGTCTCAGTCCAAACATGTGTAATGTTGATATACTGTATATATAAGTGATAGATCATGTGCAGTTTATTACCCAAACATATTACAATATTCATAATTCAGTAAAACTGAAACCCTTCAGAAACAGAAGGCATCACATTTACTAGATTATAATAATCTATTTCTCATGAATAAAACAAACACAGATAAATGTGATGTATATTGAAAGAGATGTGGAGTGTAAATTAACTACAAAACTTTACAGAAATAATTACACTGAAAGAAATTATAACTCAAAAGGAAAGGAAGTGGAAATAAATTCGTAGAAAACTATAAGAAGAAGAGAGATGGGCGGGGTTTATTTACTGTTGAGCCCTGAGGCATCTGCGCATGCGCATTCTGAGGAAACACCCTTGTGTCGAAACCTGAAGTATCCTCAGGAAATCTAAAACCAGTTCAGAAGTCTTGAATCAGACATAAATATCACATGACGGTAAGTTCATTTATCAGCATATATCATATTATTGAATGTTTTCTCACTATCATATTAAACTCGATCTTCAAATATTAACAGTTTATTTGAAGTAAAACTGCAAAAGTTCATCTTCCGGATTATAACGATATCGAGCTCTAGAGATTCTGCTTTTATCTGAGATTAATGTACGGATTCTTCACGATCACAAATATACAAGCTGGAAATGTAAAGATTTACAGTAAAAACTAAACCTTAATCTTGCTTCTGTAAGCCAGACTCGATCCACAGACCATCAGCTTCAGTGAAAGATCGATTATGACACACTGATGTGTGTTTGATCAAAACTACTCTCCAGTGAGGTGTTACTGTGTTATTTAAAGGATAAATATTAATTATATAACAAGATAAATAATATGCTGGAAAAAACAATCAAACAATAGAAATCATTACAGAAATGCTGATGATTTCCACTACAAAACCATTACAAACCATCAGCTGTTAAAGGGTTAGTTCACCCAAAGATGAAACTTCTGTCATTAATTTCTAATCATTTGTCGTTTCACACGTTCATCTTCAGAACACAAATTCAGATATTTTTTGATGAAATCCGATGGCTCAGTGAGCCTCTTTTGTTCAGAAAGCTGCTAAAGACATATTTAAATCAGTCATGTGACTGCAGTGCTTCAACCTTAATGTTATGAAGAAACTTTATTCAACAATCTCTAGTGATGATTCAAAACACTTCATGAAGCTTTACGAATCTTTAGTTTTGAATCAGTGGTTCATACATCATATTTAATGGTTTCCACTGCAGTTTTGTGTGGGTCTTTGTCAGTCACGTGGGTTCATCATGTGTGACGTCAGCGAGGGGCCATTTGTACGGTATCGCTATTCAGAGAAGAGATCAGAAATCGATCAACTGTTGAAGAATAAGAAAACATGAGACAATATCATACTGAGATAAACTGAACAAATATTCCATGCGCATTTAGAGTGCACGCTTTCACTGTGTTAATAAATATCACATGAAGAGTGCCGTTTTTCTCCAGATATCAGCATATCAAATGTTATATAAATTTTATTCATGTTTACATTTTAGACATCATTGCCTGTTTTTGCACAATTTCGCCAAATTATATAGTTCAGATCAAATCCAGAGCATTGTATTGCGTCCCTGAGCAACAAATGGCGCTGTTTCTTTACTGAATGAATCAGCTTTTTGAATGAATAAGTTGAATCAATGAAAATTGGAAAAGATAGGCTACAAGTGACGACGAGGGAGCTTCAGTTGAACAACAGTGAACTGCGGTCAGATGAGATGTTGTCAGACTATGTCAGTAAAATTCAGAAAAATGAACAGGTCCAATCAGCCGTTATTCTGCGCTCGCGGCGCGCACTCAAGAATTGCATGCGCAAATGCGCCGGCGCGCTGCATAATTACTTTATTATAGCTTAAATAAAGCCCAAAAGAATACAAGCAATGACCGTCGTTGTTCTGTTGTAAGTTAAGGCATGAAATTACCACACATGCGATTAAAGCTGCCTCAAAACTGTGCATGCATGTATTTGTTAACGTGGTTTTAAAGCTATTGTTATCCAATTTGTTGGCTTTAAAACGTCTTAAAAATGCACATATGTACACCAGAGAAATCTAAATTTTCTCGGGGGAGCATGCCCCCGAACCACCCTAGCAAACTATATTTTATGACCTCGGTAATTATGAAACCATAATGAAATCTGAGGTAAATGTGTATTTCTACAAATGTGCACACTTTTGGACTAAAACGATGTAGGTATGTGTATGCACATAAATGGGACCGAACGAGACTGAATGTAAAGGTTTGTGTCCTCATTATTCTATTAATAACTACCAATTGATTTTGCATGTATGTATATGTATATACATATAGGCCTATTTATATATATATAAACACATATACATATATAATTTTTTTTTTTTTTTTTGCCACCCCAAGAATTGCTGTGGCCTTGTCTGGCCACCCCTATTAAACTTTTCTGGGGGCGCCACTGCACTACAGTTCTACATTAAGTTAAGTTACGAGTTATTATCACGTTTCCACGAATTAAGATATTCTATCTAAAAAAAAACTACTAAAAAACGAAGGGTGTCTCAATCCAAACGCTGCACCCTTCGAAGACCAAAGAAATACATTGTGGAAATGAAGCGCTTCCACTCGGTAGAAATCGCGTTCTGGAGGAGAAACGGGAATGCGGGGCACTTTCACTTTCGATCAGAGGGGCAGTGCTCGCCCCCAGTGCTCGACTGCGGTCAAGCCAGCCGCCACCGCGAAATGCACGGTCAATCTAGCCGCCACTATATTTTGTGGTGCGCGCATACACTGGCTATTACGGTAAGACCGTCAGAGAACTGAAAACAAGTATTCTTCTGTCAAAGCGATTTCACATTCATTTATTCAGTCAGACTGTAGAGACAGTGTCAGACTCTGAGGTGTACTACCATTTTCAGGTGACTTTGGCCTGTTAAATGTTTATTTATATTTATTTAGGCCTGTTTTCCATTTACTCAGGAAGACTTTTGTTTTGGAATTCAGCATTTCACAGTGACAGGGTCCGAGGTGTACCATCACTTTCAGGTGAAACTGGGCTGTAAAATACGTATTTATTTAGTTATTTTCATTTATTCATACAGTCTGACTGAATAAATGAATGTGAATCCTTCACGCTTTGACAGAAGAATACTTGTTTTCAGATCAGTTCTCTGACGGTCTTACCGTAATAGCCAGTGTATGCGCGCACCACAAAATATAGTGGCGGCTAGATTGACCGTGCATTTCGCGGTGGCGGCTGGCTTGACCGCAGTTGTGCTCGCCACTGCAGCTATATCAGGTCTAGTGTTGCTAACTTTACATTTCTGACATTCATTTGTCTCATGAACCGTTTGTGTAGTATTCTGATATAGCTTTTAAACCACTTTTCTAGCAACACTGCATTTTACTTGCAGTTTAAAACAAGCAAAAACTGCCCGCAATCAGTGTTAGTGTATTTTCCTTAAAATAAATTTATTTCAAACATTTCATGGTATGTCAATATTTATTCAGGCCTGTATTTCATGTGACTTATCAGCTTTTATTGAAAAGTGTAACAGATTACATGTCTAAGCTTTCAGAGGGTTTTTCACTAGCGCTTCAACAATGTAACGCTGATGTAATGCCATTCCTCAAAATTCAGGCTTTTCTCCTGCTGTTGAAGTTCAATGTTCACAAGATCATCGGTGAAGTCAGACACTGGGGATTGGGGACACAATGGGGGCTGAATCACTGATCCAGTTCAGATCTGGGCTTTGTGCAGTCAGACCAGTTCTTCCACAGTCAGTAAACCAGTACTTCATGGACTTCAGAAGAAAAGGATCCTCCACAAACTACAAAATCTGTAGCACCAAATTCCTTAGAATTTCATTGTGTTTGTATCCTTAAGGTTTGTTTTTACTGAAATCACTGTAATAATCACAATGTTATGTATGATTTGTTCTCTGTGTCTCCATATGCAGGTCTGAAGGGGAACAGAGAGAGCAGTGATTTTCATCTCCAGAATAGGGTGACCACTTGGTTATTGCTCTGTTGCTGGACAGTAAGATGTGATTTTGCGTGACAATGCAGGACACGAATGTGAAAGATTAATTTACTACTATTATAGACTATGTATATATTGATTTACATTAATTTGAAAGCCTGTTTGCCATCTCTTTGAATGATAACATCATTTAAATTGTGAATAAGCTATTGTGACCGGCTCTGTGACTTACATTCATTTCGCTCAGGTTTGAGTTATACAATGTTATTTAGCTAGCTATCTATTCAGTATGCTAAATATGATGAACTGAATAACAGGTTAGTAGGTAAAATCATATTTTAATTTAAAATAAATGTCTTTTAGTAATGACTAGTTTATTTTCCTTTATTAGACTATGAAAATATTACCGTTTTACTGGATTCAGTGTATCTTGAAATTGTATTTTTTGTTGGATCTGGAAGAATTCTTTCTGTGTGTTTATCAGGATCTTCGGGATGAGGAGGAGACAGGGAACTCCATCTCCGGAACCCAGCTGTGTGTCTCTTAAGAGTGACGGATCAATGCATTCTCCTCCTTTATTCAGTAATGAACCAGTGACCTCTGACCCCAGGTGAAATACAATCCAGTATTAGAGTCAAGAGACTGACTCATAATAAATGAAATAGCAGACAGAACTAAAGGAAGAATAATATCTGTTTGTTTACCACTAGTTTGTTCCCTTGGTTTCCCTGATTTGAGTTCATTAGTCCCAGGTGTGTCTTGTTAGTCTTGTTTGCCCCTCTGTTTATATTCCCTGTGTTCCCTGTATATTGTAACGAGTTGTAACACGACGTGGGATCCATCAGCAGGCTTTATTAAAGAGATCTCGTGGTCAAACAGGCAGTGGTCACACAGTGGCAAACAGGTACAACAGGGAATAGACAGAATCGTGGTCGAATAACAGGCAGTAAGTCAGGGCAGGCAGATATCAATCACAAGTCCAAGATAGAGCAAATAGTCCAAAGGGCAGGCAGCAGAGAAACATAGACGGATAACAGACTGGGTCAATAACAGGCAGACAATCACAATAAGAAACGCTCAGAAATGCAAACCGTAGTAGTACAAGACCTCGCAATGAGTGTGAGGATGTGAGGGGCATAAATAGTCCAGGTAATGTGCTGCAGCTGGGTGTGGGTGATTGCTGATTGGTGGAGTGAGTGCAGGTGATTGGCAGGGAGGATTATGGGAAACGGAGTCCGGAATGCCTGGAACTGTGACATATATTATGTTTGTGTTGATGGTGTTACTCTTGTTTCCTGGATTGTTATTAAAGTCCTCCGTTCTACATTCCTCCTCTTCGTGAGTGTTTATCCACCATGAAACCTGACAGGTGTAAAGTTAATAAAGATAAAGTTAATAAGTTAAATTATTGTTGTTATTATTTCTATTATTATTATTAAGTTAAAAGTGAATCTAGTGTTTTTTAACATGCCATGAAAACTGCCCCACAGCAAACCGAACCGAACAAACCGGGATATGAACTGGACTGTGGCATTGGTGTGTCGTTACACCTCTAGTCATCACTGCAGCGCTCTATACTAGCATTGCACAAATATGGGTACCTGATAGTTTGGTAGATCAGTCAATGTGACTGCAGAGAGTCAGCTGACTGATAGAAATGACAGATATGACAAAACCACAAAAGATGCTGCTTCAGGAGCTTCTGTCCTGTGATCATCCCAAATTATACCATGAGTTCAAAGATCAGCAGGTGTGCTTGATAACAAAAGACTGTTTATGTTCCACAGAAGAAAGTTAGTCATACAGGTTTGGACCAACATCAGACTAAACTATCGATCATTTTTGTGTGAACTAAGATTGTGTCACAGAACAGATTGTGTGTTTCTTCTTCTTTTTTGTCTGACATTTAGAAAATGAATATGAATCATGTTTGTGTTTTATAGTGTGGATCGTTGTGGAAAGTTCAGAAGTACAGCAGAACTACACAAATGTAGGTAGACACACACAATCATTTATTGAAATGTTTCAGTAACACTTTACAATAAGGTTGTATTAGTTAACATCAGTTAATGTTGAAATAGTGTACACTTTACAATAAGGTTCACAAATTCCATTAATAAATGCTTTGTTGAATGTAAGTAATGATAGTAAAGTGCATATAAGCATGAACATCATATCTGTTAATGTTCAGATGGTTTCCACTCCAGAATTATGTTTACAGCCCAAATCAATGCCTTATTAATAAATATGTACAGTAAGTTAATCTTAAAACATTAAGGCTGTTTACAGGCATTGTTCATGATAGTCATAGTCATAGTTCATGTTAACTAACTAATGTTAACTAATGCAACCTTATTGTAAAGTGTTACCAATGTTTCTCTCTTCTTGTGTTCAGATGCATGTGATCTCACACTGGATCCAAACACAGCAAACTCTTATCTCATTCTGTCTGAGGAAAACAGGAAGGTGAAGGGTGTGTTGAAGAATCAGACATATTCTGATCATCCAGAAAGATTTGATGAGTTTCCTCAGGTTCTGTGTGGAGAGAGTCTGACTGGACGCTGTTACTGGGAGGCTGAATGGAGCGGATATGTTAATATATCAGTTTCGTATAAAGGAATCAGGAGGACAGGAGGAAGAGACTGTTGGTTTGGATTCAATGACAAATCCTGGAGTCTGAACTGCTCTAATATCAGTTTCTCTGTCTGTCACAATAAGAACTTCACTTATATACCTGCTCTCCTTTCATCCTCTAAGAGAGCAGGAGTGTATGTGGACGTGTCGGCCGGCATTCTGTCCTTCTACAGCGTCTCTGACAGACACACACTCACACACTTACACACATTCAACACCACATTCACTGAACCCCTCTATGCTGGATTTAGGGCTTATCCTGATTCCTCAGTGTCTCTGTGTGACATTAAACAACCTCCTGTGAGAAACAACAGTGATACACACACAACCGGGTGAGTGAAATATACTGTGTCTTGGTGAAGGATTTTTCCAGACTGTGATTAATAGTTCAATCCTCTGTTCTTCATTCATCACTAGAGATGCATGATATTGGATTATTGCTGATACCTGATATGATGATATTTGTCAGCATATTTTGGCCGATAACAGATGCAGATTCCAGTAAATCTTGATTCTTGAGTCTCGAGTCAGTAGTGAACACAAAGTGGAGCCGCGATATCAAGGTCTCGCCCACACTCCTGCAGAATTAGTTAATAAAGCAGAACAACTCATTATGTCAGTGTGAAATAAACAGTTCTGGAAATGTAGAAATTATAGTTCCAATCTCCTCCCGAAGATTCAGAAAGTCTGTTGGTGCTTCAGTGACTTCTTCACTCAGAGAAGCTGTCAATATCAGTTGTCAATCATAACGTCAAAACCCACATTTTTATAGCATCAAATAACGAACTAAAAACAAATTTATTTAAAGAACTTAACTAACATCAGTGTGATAAAAACTGCTTAAAATGACATGTTTGAAAAAAAATTGACATGTAACTTGACTGTTTAGTTTGTCTCAGATCCCATTATGTTAGATGGAGAGGGCGGGGTTTATGACCTATACTGCATCTAGCCACATGGGGGTGATCGAGATGCTTTGGCTTCACTTTTCAGGACTCGTGTGGTATGCTTGGGACATAGTCTCAACCTCAGACATCAAACTTCCGACCGTTGGCTGAACGTCTGATGCATATGGCACACTTATCTTGAAACACTTCAGAAGTTTCGAAGTCCTCATCTGGTTGTTTGAATTCTACAGGATGTCCAGGATATGTGTGTTGCGTTCTTTAATGGTCCACCTGGAAACAGTGTTGTTGTGTTTACAGCTGTGACAATGAGCTCTTACCAGCATCAACTAAACACTGGATTTTCAAAAGTATGTGAAGTTCACGGCTCCATTGTTGCAGTAAACAATAATTTATTAGATGCATGCCGCTCTGTTATTGTAGGGACATCGACTTCACATTTTCATTTCCCTAAACATGACGTGGAACAAAACGAATTGTAATTGGTTACGTTACATGTCAGTCAAACATCCTCTTGGGCAGTCCTTGGCCAATGAAAGCTGCGATATTCTTGCGTGAATTTATAACACTTAAAGATAAGGGTGTAACCATAAAATTAAAGTTTTACGTTGAGAAAATGTATCACACATTTAACAGCACACACATCTGTATTGTTTGCCCTCCTATTTGTTCTCCTTGTGTTTGCAGTCCTGTGCTGGTTCATCATCATATTTTCACTTGTGTGTGTTTCCCTCAAGTCAAGAAGTCCAGTGTAGTTTTGTTTTCCCCTTTGGGTAGTTTTCGTTGCTTTGTTTTTATTATTAATAAAAGCCCATTATTTCTTCTGCAATAGGGTTGTCACTGCTTCCATCACCCCGCAAACCTGACATCATTAATGCTCAAATTAAAGTTCCCCTATTATGCTATTTTAAAGGTTCCTATTTTTGTTTAGGTCTCCTAAAACAGGTTTACATTCAACAAAGGTCAAAAAAACCTTTCATTTTCTCATAATATCACATCACCACATTTTTCAAGGATTAAGTTAACCTGATACAGGTTTGGAATAAAATCAGGCTAAACGATCTGTCATTTTGGGGTTGTTACAAACAGAAGGGACAGAGGCACTGGAATGCAGGTAATGGGTTTTATTGAACAACCAGAAGAGAGTGACAACAGTGCAGGTAAGTGAATGGGGAATTGCAGGTAACTGGTAATGATAACTGAACTGATGCTGATCTTTTCCTTTGCAGATGTAGGAGATGCAGAGATACAGGAGATCTCACACGAGAGGAGGAACCACGAAGGAGACTTGGGAACACACTGGAGACAGGTAAGTAGCTTGGTGAAGTCCTTAAAGTGAGCATGAAGGTAGGGCTTGATGCTAACGAGTACGGACGATGAGTGTGTGAATGCGTGTGTCTTTTGTAGTGCCGTGATTACTGTGCTGATGAGGTGCAGGTGTGCATGTTCAGTATTCGGGTGAGGGAGTGCGCTGTGATTGGGTGATGATGGTTGAGCCTAGCATGTCTGTGACATAGCTGGAGTTGGTATATGACAGGATTTATCTGCTTGACGATGGGAAAGGGGCCAATGAACCTGGGACTCAGCTTACGGCACGGCAGATGAAGCCTAATGTCCCTGGTAGACAGCCAGACCTTCTGTCCTTGCTGGTATGTTGGGGCATCGGAACGACGAAGGTCGGCTGTCATTCTGCACCTGCGAAGAGCCCGTTGTAGCTGGTGGTGTGCAGAGTCCCACGCACTGGAAGGGGGTGAGTCCGGTAGTAGGTTGTCGCAGGGAGCTCTGTGCGTATTCGGCCCAACCCAGGAACTGGTTCCAAGAGTCCTGGTGGCCATGACAGAAGGTACAGAGGAAGAAGCCAATCTCTTGGATCTTCCACTCCGTCTGCCCATTCGACTGAGGGTGGTATCCTGAAGAGAGGCTGACGGTCACACCTAATAGCGAAAAGAATGATTTCCATAACCTTGAGATGAATTGTGGCCCTCTATCCCATACGATGGCTTCAGGAATTGTGTAATATCTGAAGATGTGGTTGAACATTAATTCAGCAGTCTCCATGGCTGTGGGCAGTCTCCTTAGAGGAATCAGACGACATGACTTAGAGAATCTGTCAATAAAGTGAAAAAAAAAAAGTGAAGTGACATGTGGCCAAGTATGGTGACCCATACTCGGAATTTGTGCTCTGCATTTAACCCATCCAAGTGCACACACACAGCAGTGAACACACACACCGTGAACACACACCCGGAGCAGTGGGCAGCCATTGCTGCGGCGCCCGGGGAGCAGTTGGGGGTACGGTGCCTTGCTCAAGGGTCTCACCTCAGTCATGGTATTGAGGGTGGGGAGAGCGCTGGATATTCACTCCCCTCACCAACAATCCCTGCCGGACCTGAGACTCGAACCCATGACCTTTGGGTTACAAGTCCGACTCTCTATCCATTAGGCCACGACTGCCCCAAACCACCAATATGCAAGTACAATTATCAGAAGGAGGGAGGTCGGTGACGAAATCCACTCCTAGGTGTGACCAGGGTCTGTCTGTTGGGAATGGGCAGAGGATGGAGTTTTCCGGAGGGAAGATGCCAGGGACTCTTAGAGATGGCGCATTCCTTACATCCCCCCATGTACCTTCTGACATCAGCTGCCATGTTCGGCCACCAGAAATGCTCTTTTAGCAGCGAGATGGTTTCATTGACCCCAGCGTGCCCAGTGCCCAGTGACGTGTGGAAGGAGTGAATAAGAGGAGTGCGGCGTATCCGGGGGATGTAGAGCAAACCTGGTGGACAACCCAACGGAGTGTTGGTGGAGACATTGGAGGAGGGCAGGGTTTCTTCAGACCAGACTATAGGATTGACGAAGAGCTTTTCAGACAGGATGGGTTCAGGTTCCTCAGTATTTTCTTCAGGACTGTGGAGACGGGATAAGGCGTCAGCCTTAACATTCTTGGATCCAGGACGATAGGAAATAGTGAAATTAAAGCGGGTAAAGAACAGGGTCCACCGCGCCTGCCGTGGGTTTAGTCATTTAGCGTCTCTGAGATACTCCAGATTCTTGTGATCAGTTAAAACTATGAACGGATGTTGTGCACCCTCCAACCAATGCCTCCACTCCTCCAGGACAAGCTCGATGGCAAGAAGCTCCCTGTTCCCGATGTCATAGTTGACCTCCACTGGGTTGAGTTTGCGGGAGAAGAAGGCACATGGACGGAGTCGAGGTGCTCCGGTGGTCGAGGCGTCGACCTCCACTATGAAGGGTTTCTCGGGGTCTGGATGGACAGGGAGGGGAGCGGTGGTAAAGGGTTTCGAAGGCTTGGGTGTCAGCTGGGGTCCAGGACAGAGACTTGGGCTTATTGCGCAGAAGGGTGGTGAGTGGGCTGGTGATGATGCTATAGTCTTGGATGAAACGACGATAGAAATTTGCAAATCCTAGGAAACTTTGGAGTTCTTTTACAGCTGTGGGTGTGGGCCAGGTCCTGATGGCATCCATCTTCCCTTCGCCAATCCAGATGCCACTGCTATCGATGTAATAGCCAAGGAACTGCACTGAGGGTTGATGGAACGAGCACTTTTCAGCTTTAAGGAACAGATGGAACTCCCTCAGGCATTGCAGGACTTCAGCAATGTGGTGGCGATGTTCAGGCATGCTCTGGGAGTATATCAGGATGTCGTTGATGTACACTAGCACAAACTTGTGGAGAAACTCCTGGAGCACCTCATGCATGAAGTCCTGGAATACGGAGGTGGCGTTGATCAGTCCATACGGCATAACAAGATACTTGTAGTATCCGGTAGGGGTCACAAAGGCTGTCTTCTACTTGTCCCCCTCACGTATCCGGATGAGGTTGTAAGCACTGTGGAGGTCCAACTTGGTGAAAACAGTGGCACCAAAGAGATTTTCCAGCGCAGATGGGACGAGTGGAAGGGGATAACAGAACTTGACAGTGATTTTGTTGCAAGTTGCTCATTGGCTGGTTCCTGAGGACTTACGGATTCTGGTCAGCGGAGGGTTGATGTGAAGAGTGGCTGGCCCTTGTGCTCTTCGAGACACGACTGCATACGAGTGGCAAAGCGAATAGAGAGTTGTATGAAGCGTTCCAGCCCGATGGAATCCTCGTATGCAGCGAGATGCAACCGCACTCGTGGATCCAATCCTTGACGGTATGTTGTTATCAGGGACTGCTCGTTCCATCCACTGGCGGCAACGAGTGTTCTGAACTGAAGAGCATATTCACAGTCATTGAACCTTGTTTTAAATAGTATAGTTGCTCACCAATTGATGAATCCTGGGCAGGTTTCCCAAAAACTTCCTTGAAATGGGAGATGAAACTGGAGAGCAACTGTGTTATTAGATTATTCTGGGACCAAAGAGTTTAAGCCCAGCGAAGCGCCTTGCCATTTAACTGAGAAATTATAAATGCTACCTTAGCTCAGTCGTCGGGGTACAGGTGCGGTTGCATCTCCAGGACCAGCGAACATTGCGGAATTAATCGGTTGCAATCCTCCGGCGAACCAGAGAAGGGCGGCGGATTAGCCATGGGACTGGCCTACGGAGGTGGTGAAGGAGAGATGGCGGTGTTGACGAATGTGCTCGCTGGTGGAGATGCTGGTGGATTTGTGGTGAGTGCTCGCCGTAGAGCATACATGAGCCCTTAAAAAGGATCCAGTGTGCTTATTCTGGTGTTCAGCGGTTAAGGTCCGGACTTCTGTTACAAACAGAAGGGACAGAGGCACTGGAATGCAGGTAACAGGTTTTATTGAACAACCAGAAGAGAGTGACAACAGTACAGGTAAGTGAATGGGGAATTGCAGGTAACTGGTAATGATAACTGAACTGATATTGTTATTTTTCTTTGCAGATGTAGCGGATATGGAGACTGGCTGGAGCAGAGAAGACACAGGAGAACTCACACGAGAGGAGGAACCACGAAGGAGACTTGGGAACACACTGGAGACAGGTAAATAGCTTGGAGGAGTCCTTAAGGTGAGCATGAAGGTAAGTCTTGATGCTAACGAGTCCGGACGATGAGTTTGTGTGTGCGTGTGTCTTTTGAAGTGCTGTGATTACTGTGCTGATGAGGTGCAGGTGTGCATGTTCAGTATTTGGTTGAGGGAGTGCGCTGTGATTGGGTGATGGTTGAGCCTAGCGTGTCTGTGACAGGGGTGAACTGAGTTTGTGTCACAGAACAGATTGGGTGTGTGTTTCTTCTTCTTCTTCTTTTTGTCTGACCTTTAGAAAATGAATATGAATCATGTTTGTGTTTTATAGTGTGGATCATTGTGGAGAGTTCAGAAGTACAGCAGAACTACACAAATGTAGGTCGACACACACAATCATTTAGTGATTTGATGTTGATTTGTCTCATTTAGTGAAATGTTTCTCTCTTCTTGTATTCAGATGCCTGTGATCTCACACTGGATCCAAACACAGCAAACAATCGTCTCATTCTGTCTGAGGAGAACAGGAAGGTGAAGGGTGTGTTAAACAATCAGTCGTATTCTGATCATCCAGAGAGATTTGATGAGATTACTCAGGTTCTGTGTGGAAAGAGTCTGACTGGACGCTGTTACTGGGAGGCTGAATGGAGCAGAAGTGCTGAAATATCAGTGACATATAAAGGAATCAGCAGGAAAGGATGGAGTGAAGACTGTGTGTTTGGATACAATGACAAATCCTGGAGTCTGAACTGCACTGATGACGGATTCGCTGTCCGTCATAATAAGAACAACACTAAGATACCTGTGATACGTTCATCCTCTAATAGAGTAGGAGTGTATGTGGACGTCTCGGCCGGCATTCTGTCCTTCTACAGCGTCTCTGACACACACACACTCACACACTTACACACATTCAACACCACATTCACTGAACCCCTCTATGCTGGATTTAGGGTTCATTATAACTCCTC
The DNA here is from genome assembly GCA_003731715.1 of Anabarilius grahami. Classification (NCBI taxonomy): domain Eukaryota; kingdom Metazoa; phylum Chordata; class Actinopteri; order Cypriniformes; family Xenocyprididae; genus Anabarilius; species Anabarilius grahami. The sequence continues at coordinate 1,301,473 of RJVU01004711.1, read as the reverse complement.
AGTGCATCTGTGTGACTTTAAACAGCCTCCAGTGAGAAACAACAGTGATACACACACAACCGGGTGAGTGAAATATACTGTCATATATTTCATCACTAAACACTAGGGATGCATGATATTGGATTATTGCTGATACCTGATATGATGATATTTGTCAGCATATTTTGGCCAATAGAAGATGCAGATACCAATAAATATATATATATTTTTTCCTTTGTTTGGAAACAATATCAAGTCTCTCCTGTGCAGGAACTTTAAAGAAATTATTTTTCATTTTAGTTAGTTTTGAGCAATAACTCTGAGGTCTCTGACTCAAAAGTTCCTGATCACATGATCTTTAAACTGTTAATTAGTAAACTATTAATTTTCATAACTGAGATTAATAAACACTTTAGTGTTTTTCATTGTTAGTTCATGCTAACTAATGTAGTTAAAGTCACCATCATTTATTAGTTTATTATTAATTCACTCATTTTGTACTTTGTTTGTGCATAAAAACCATCTGACTCTTTCATTCCTCCTTCTTCTGGTTCTTCACAGGTTCTCTGACCCCAAACCTTCTGGGCTCAATATTCACCCACTGCTGAACTGTCAGTCTTGTGTCCATATAGCTGATTTTGATCAGTGGGTTCAGATTGAGCCGTCGGCCTGTACAGATGAAGGAGGGTCAAAGTTCAGGGTCAGCACTGAACCAGGCCGTTACGAGTGTGTCAGGACCAGAATGCGATGGGTCTGTGACTGTGACGTCACCCTTCAGTACTGTACCGGAGACGGACACTTCCTCAACACAGAGCTGGAGAGGCTGCAGTGCAACCGGATCGCTCCAGTGATTGATGTGACGGTGATCTCAGGGAAACTGGAGGAAGTTCATCTGCCCCATTACGCCTGTTTAGGAGAGTCTGACCCCTCTCTCAAAGATGCTGTGAAAGTCCTCACCGTAAAAGATGAGGGAATAACCACAGAACCTGTGCAGTTGACCCGATTCCATGCCAAGATTGTCCAACCATCCTTCTCTCTTACAACATTAATAATAAGTTGGATAATGCGAGTGGATGAACACTGCGATCTTCTTCTCTACATGCGATCTAAAGTTCCTCTCATTCTACATGTCTACTTTTTCCCATTTGATGATTGTGCAAAAGAAAAAGTTGAGAAGGATGAAAAGTCAAGTTTTCCAATCCCGCATCCCAGACCTGACAGGCCATTTCGGATGAAAACACCACATATTCTTGATGTTCCTGGTGCCTTGACTATCCATCCCAAAGAAGGGGTCACATTTAGAAGAGAAACTCCCCCAAACTACTTCAAGGTCACGACACGTCTGGAGAATGATCTTCTAATGACTCTTATCAGAGAAGAGGATAAGGAGGAGATCTGGCCTGCAACAATTTTGAAAGATGAACTTGATCTGATTCATCCTAAGAGAGACAAGCCGCATCTGAATAGTGAAGCAGGTAAAGCACATTTTGTTGATAAACATTGGCCAGATCTCATTCATGGCTTTAGAACTGTTGGGATCATTGCAGATAAACTGTGTCAAAAATCACACATGACAGTTCAACCAGTAGGACAGAATGAGAAAGGTCTGTGACATTAGACATATGCACAGTGACACTGTGAAATCTGAATTTTCCCCGTTAAAATAAACTAAATTGTGACGGTCTTATAGGTATGACCTAAACCACCGTAATGCCTGTCCCTGAATACCAGTGTAATTTTTTAGTTGGTCTAGGAGTGTCATGAGCCGGGTTTGATTTTCTCCTTATTTCCTCTTTTTCCCTCTGCCTTCATTGCCTATTACGGCCCGTTTCCACTGAGTGGTACGGTTCGGTTCGGTACGGTATGGTACGCAATTTTTGCCGTTTCCATTGTCAAAAGTTGTGAATGGTACCCTAATTCCGAACCGTACCGTACCACTTTTTTGGGACCCTTTCGTTGGGGTACCAAGCATAACAGAACCGTACCAAAAGGGTGGAGCTACGCTCTGCAGAACGTTGATTGGTTGACAGAGAATCGTCACTTGCGCGTGCTACAAGGGGAATGACAACACAAGAGGCGCCACACACAAATGTTGATCAGGCAACGCTTGCATTGATTATCTTCACTTCATGTAGGCTATATAACAAAACAAATTATAAAACACAACCCTGCCTCTTTTCGTTTTTATTTTAAAAAAATATGAAACCTTTTAATGTGTGGTTCAGGCAATATGTGCATATGTACTCTGATTATCTTCACTGTATGTAGCCTATAATAAAATGAAATAAGACAAAACAAGCTTCTCTTTTTGTTAAAAGTCAGTTTTAATTATCAATAATAACCATTTTAAAAGTATAAGTATAAAATATGAGAAGCTATACAATAAGAAATAAAGACAAGCAAACAATTCAGTCAAACCCTACAGCGTATGAAGTACAACGGTAAAGTTAAATAAATACGTTATAAAGTTATGAAACTTCACTTTGCCCTCAGCCAAAACGATTTGCCCGGGAACAAATTATAAATTCGTGAGACCAAAGATTGCCCGTTATACACAATATCTTGTTTTGATATCTTGTTTTTTAACCACTACAGAGACCTCTGAGCCAGCGGCGAATGTCAGAAGGACTAGCCGAGGTTCAGGTGCTCTCGTCTGGGTACATTAGCACTGAGATCAAATTTTCAAATAGGCGATATCTTTATAAACAAACCACAGATTTGCGATTTAAAAAACTATATTCTCGCCTGAAAAACTTTTAAAACTACATTTCATGACACAATAAAATAGTTGTTAAATTACGCGGGTTTTCTCCTCCGCTTGCTGGTAGGTGCTGCTGCATGGATGTCTGAACTTTGCGATCTTGGTATTCTGAAACGCTGAATGTTGGCGTGCAGCAAGCAAAGCTCGTCTTCTTCTTGTGACAGACAGCCTCAAGCCGAGAAGCAAGAACAAGATCTGCTGTATGTCCTCCATTGTTGTTTACCGTGTCGTTTTCTTGCTCGTGCGAGAATGACGTCAATCACTATTTTCCGGCTACACCACGCCTATCAAGTAAGGGTGCTGTTGGCAGTGGAAACGCAAGCCTGATCAAGGTGTACCGTTCCGAACCGTACCGAACTGTACCGAACCGAACCGTACTGCTCAGTGGAAACGAGGCATTAGTCTCAACTGTTTGTTATTACTATCAGCATTCACACTGATTTGCTTTCACACCTGTTGCACTTCTTCTCTGATTTTCTTTGCTATTTCTCCCTTCTGTTTTCTCGTTTCTTTGTCAAATGATTATTAACCGGATAGTGGCGTTATCTCTCTGCTCGCATCCAGATATCCTTAACCTTTGTGTGTCCATCCTAATCTTAGTCCCAGTCCCAGTAGCCATCTTGTGATCTGTCCTTCTGAGCTCTCTGTTCCTCTAGCCTAGTTTCTTCCAGTTGCCAGGCATTGTACTTTCCATCTAGGCGCTTCTAGATCCGAGACCGAGCTACTGAGCCCTGCGAGCCTTCGCCAGATACTGCAACTTGGTTTCGTTTTCACTGTTTAACAGCTGCAAGCATCCCTGTGTGACGACGCTTGGCAGTCTGCCTTTGTTGAACTTTTTGGACTGCTAAATCAATCCTATTGATCAGCGCTTTCGCTTCTGGGTCTTCTGCTTCACACAACAGAATCATCTGACCAAATGGACCCGGCGAATTTGGCATCCGTTTGTTCCACTGTCAGATGGCAGAGAATTATGTTGGGCAGACACGAGCAAGAGCTCTCCGCGGCCAGTTATGCAGTGGAGAGTTTGTTCACCCCTGTGTGCAGAGCAACAGCTCCAATGCTCTCGTCGGCATCACGAAGAGGGGAGAACCGGTTCCTTGTCGAGACCTCGAAGACCGGGGGCGGCGGAGGAGGAGAGGTCCTGGTCTGATACCCGGCTCGCGTCTTCTGCTGCTGTAGAACCCAAGGTCCCTGGTGTGACGGTGCCGGAGTGAACGAGGGCTGAGATGAACATGCTCTGGGTGCTCGGGCCCTGTGCAGAGAAACAAACGGCGTAGAGGAAGCAGGAGTGGTAATATCGCGCTGCAAACTTACCGAGGATTGGTGAGTGTCAGCACGGGATGTTTCCAGCACCGTTTGCCGCTCCCGTAGCGTCCAGTCCAGTCTGCTTCAACGTCCAGTCTGCTTCAACAGCAGATCTCCGATCTCTGATTTCTCAAGAAAGGTTCAAATCTGTCGTTCCACGTCCTCACCTGCACTCAGAGGAAGAGACCCATCCGATACACTCGCCATTAGAATAGATGTACAATAATATCCTGAGTGAGAAAAGTACAAACGCTAGTGTGATTGTTCAGGAAGTCGGATAAAACTAGTGACATCAAGGCAATCCGAGTGCTTTTTTAATATAAAATCATGTCAGAGATGTGTTCCCCCACCGTAAAAGAGAGAATGATGAGTTATTTATTTGATTTTAAGAGAAAAAACAAGCAATTAGGAATCAACTCGACGGAGCTCTAACTCAAACAGCGCGGCAGCAACAAACAGGAAATTCACATTCATGTCTCCCAGCATGCATTGCGGCATGAATAAATTATGCAGCTGATTTTTTAAAAAAAATTTATTGTCACCATTGTTGAGGTTTGTATGATGAAGTGTGTTTTTTTTAAATAGTTTTGGACAATATTACACAAATCACCAGTGTTACAAATGGTTTTTATTACATCATTTGAGATTATTACATTTCTCACATAACATTTCAATTCCAAAAATAAGCAAAACTGCAAAAAATCGGTTATGTAAACCATGCAGTTGTTTGTCTGGTATTACAGTTTTTTACAGATGCTAGGACACATTTCTCAATATTTAGGTCACTTTTGCAAAACTCTTCACACAGTGAGCACAACAGAAGTCTATGTGGGCTAAACTGAGGATCGATTATCATTGCTTTGGCACAAAATGCATTCAGTGACTACATCTCTCAAATTTCATGAATTTTTTTCTCACTCAGACACAACAACTGCCAAAACTCTTTGTACTTACAGGCCAATTTGCACATGCTTACATACTGTTTTCAAAACCGTTAAACTTATGTTCAAAACAATAACATGATACAAAACTGAATTAGACAGAAATATGCTGCATTTCTACAGTAATATTGTAATGAAATATATGCTGAATCTAAAAGATCAAATACTATCAAAGCAATTAGATGAAACTGAACACCATTCGTTTTTCAATTTCATTATCATCCATTCAAAGAGGAAAACTTCGGAATAATTTTGTACTGTTATGTAAACGTGGTTCATGTAACAAACTGCAGTGAATTATAAACAATAGACAGTGTTATTCTTGTTTTGTTAAGAAATTTTACAAAAGAAAACATTGTATAATGATACCTAATGTCAGTGTTTTTAGGTCAGTGTTTTATGGCTGACAAAGTGTGTTTGCTGGGTGAAAACCTTTGCTAGTGTTCTGGAAGAATGAGTTGATTTGAGACATGAATGAAGTGTTTTGGTAGATTTAGTGCATTTTGAATGTGAAATTAACTGCTGTGCCAAGATGAAAGTTGGTTCGGAGAACTGTGTGAAAAAGTGGCCTAAGTATTGAGAAATGTGTCCTAACGATTGTAAAAAACTGTAAAACAGACGTGTCGACCTGCTTTATCAATGCAGAAATGTTTCCTGAAAACACCTGCAATTGCTGATAAAGAACCAACTCAACAATAGTCAGGGGTCAAGAGCTCAACTAAAGCAAACGCTGATCTCCATGATGATGACCTCAAACTAAACAGTTTCAATAAGACATCAACATCTAAACTCAATAAGAGCTTCTGTAGACGTGTGACAGAAATAAAGTCAGTCTGGTTAGTAATAAGTGAAGCTGGTAATGCTGTTTGTGGAGTCGTTTAATCAGATCTTCAGAGATTTAATGTCGTTTATCTTCAGTTCATCTAAGGCTGTGGCTGAAGAAAGTTGTAGTTTGTGTTCTTATTTCTCTTTCTTTCAGTGTTTGTTCACAGCAGGTGTTTGAATGATTGAAAGAATGTTTCAGGAACATCATACTAACCTTTAAATAACATTCTACTAACATTAAGGAAACTGAACATTTTCATGTTCTTGGAATGTTACAAATCAACGTTCCTACAATGTTGAATTTTAGATCAAAATTAAGTTGAAAGAACGTTTGAGGAACATTATACCTTATAAAAATGTTCCTATAACGTCAAGAAAACTGTTTTTAATGTTCCCAGAACCAACACTGAATATTTAGAGAACGTTCTTATAACAAAACTCTGTTAACAGAAGAGTTTAGATGAGACGCCTCTAAGAAACGAGACCTGATCTGCTCACAGCTTCATTTCATCATTTAAATAACATTTGAATACTTAGAACCATGTGTTTAGAGTGAAAAATACTGAAGATTGTTTTCTTTCTGTCCTGCAGAAGTGAATCAGCGAAGGATGATTGCGTCTGTTAAAGAGCTGCTCATGAATTCACTGAGGGAACTAGGAAAAGATGAACTGAAGCTCTTTCAGTGGCACTTGAAGAATCATGACCGTATTTCAGCTTCTGAAATGGAGAATGCAGATATCTTGGACACAGTGGACACGATGGTGGCGTGTTTTGAACCAGAAGAAGCTGTGAAGATCACAGTGAACATCCTGAGGAAGATGAACCAGAACCTTCTGGCTGAACAGTTAGAAAACAAGGAACTTGGAAGGTAATATTTTAAAATTACGTCGAAATTTTTCTTTCATTGTTAGGAGTGACTGTTTAGTACTGTGATGGATTCAGTGTGAAGAATGAAGTCATTGTTAAACTTGATGTGTTTGTGTAATCTGATGTCACTTTCATTCTGTTTCATCTTTCTCTCACAGCTCAGACTGAGGGCGATGTGAAGGCTTCTTCCACTTTTAAAGCTGATCGAGAGTAAATAATGATCACTGTCTGTACATTGAAATACATATTTACCCCATAATCATATTCAAGTCATGAACTTAATCTTGTGTAGGTCAAAGAACTTAGGCCGTATGGAGGCACATTTCTGCCCTGCATGCATTGGCCACCTGCAACTCACAGTTTAATGCGTTCTGGCCATTCATTTACATGACATTTGAGACAGGTTTCAAAGTGCAAGTTTTTGAAATGAGTTTTGAAAATGATACCGTTATCTCCGTGTAAACTTCAAAAATGTGAATCTGTAAAAACGGTGATGGCATATACATGTATTATGTTTTTGATATTTTGATAATGTTTTTATCTGTACAGAGGAGGAAAAAAAAGAAACGTTCCTATTTTTAGTTCATCATTGTCGTGTAAACAGCCTTAGTTCATTTATCGATACAGCAGCTCTGGAGAAAACAGTGACGTCATGAATGCTTTCAAATGAAAGATTGGTGTCAAAGAGGTTCCTGACTGACGACGAAGACTGAACAGAGCAGCCATCAAGTGTTCGACAGTATTCTAGGTTATTTTGTGCAGAAGTTTTTGGTCCAATAATTAGAATCTCTGTTTTTTTCTGAATTTAGTAGGAAATTACTGGTCATCCAATTTTTATATCAGCTATGCATTCATTTAATGTTGTGAATTAGCAAGTTTAGTCTGAACGCGAAGCTGGTGAATTGCTGATGTATATTTTTTGTACATAAAGAAATGTAATGTTTTGTAAAATTTTATTAAAAAGGATAGTTGTGGCAAATAGAATCCAGCTCTTTTTCCATGTGATTATATTCCTCTGCAAACACACAATGTTTGATGAACTGCAATGAGGAACCTTGAATATTTTCTTTAACAAATAAAAGATCTTTATTTTTGTTGTCTCAGAATTTAACATTGGGATATTTTGTATATTTCACTGCATGGAAATATTTTGAATGGGTTGAATGGAATGTATTCTGAATGATGTAAAGTAAGACTGTCATGAAATAACGCACAGAAAAACTCATATTTTCCCCAGTGATAACATACAGCACTTATCCCCTAATGTTGGGTAAGTTGTGCCACTTCTATGTCATTAGCACTACTCCAGTGTCCTTATGATCCTTTCCTTTATTTCTCCTGATAGAAGACAGCTGAAATCTGATTTGTTGTATAATAATGCTGAAGCACAGATATTTAGCAGTGAAGAATATGTTCTCTGAGCTTCATGTCTCTACAACAGTCTCAGTCTTCCTCCAACATCAGGCACCTGAACGAAGCCTCGACAACATCTGTCAGATTCAACATTATTCAGCTGGAGTGAATAAATCATTTCAACAAAGAGCAGAAAATAAGAGTCCAGTGATGCTCTTCCCATGAAAGCAGCTGAGCGTTCTGGATGCTTTAGAAGCAGAACGTGAGATTCGTCACATTTCTTCTAATGTTGCTCGATCAAGTCATGGTTTAGTCTGGAGTTGCAGCACAGTTTGTGTCTCCAGGAGCTTTTGCACACGTTTGACCTCCAGCGGCACCTGAAAACATCCACAGAACTGCAATGAACTGCATTTCACTGTTTCAGAGGAGAAGCAGATCATGATGTGCTGACAGATGAGGCTTATATTGAAATATCTCATATAGTCTAAATATGATGCTGTGTTTAATCTATGTGTGATGAATCTATCTTCATACAGCTGTGATGAGCTCCATGTGTTCCACACAATGATTGAGAGGATAAATACGCTCATTAATTTGCGTGTCATTGATTAGAAGTCAGAGGAGAGCACAGAGAGAGAGTCTGGTGTGGCGTGACACTTATAGTTACAGCATTAGTTCATAAATACTGACTTTAGTCAATGATACACACATTACAGTCATATCTTGATAATAACTCCACAAGTCACCTTTACTTATATAGCACTTTTTACAATGCAGATTGTGTCAAAGCAGCTTTACGGTGATAACTGGTATATAATATTTGCTGCAAGGCAGCTCTTAAAGAAAATGGTGTCATTGCAAATTCAAGTAAATTCAATATTGATTTATTCCGTTGTAAAAATCAATAGTTATTAATGTAGTTCGCATACAATGGTTTCAATGCAGGCAGATCAAAAACATCATATCACTTGATTATGTTTTCACAGGATGTAAAACAAAGACTATAGAATAACACAAGATGCGTCACTCATATTGTTTTGAACAGGAGAAAGTGCAACGCGCAATATGGCGGAATAAGTCACGCCTTCTAAATAAGAGCCAATCGCCAATTAGAATGGGCAGCACTAGGGATGGGCTAGCAGGTGCTTCAGCACCCCCAAGAAATACCAAAGCAACCCCATAGCACCCCAACATTGTTTTTCAACAATTACATACAAGTTGTGTGTTATATTTAATAAATCAGTTGATAATAAAATTAACAAATGAAAAAAAAATTTTTTATGTACGGAGCTCCTTTCAGAGTCTGTTCCCGCCCCGATTGTAAAGCAAAACGTGATTGGTTGTAGCGAGAGTGTGCTGCGATTGGTCAGCGCAACGTGGCCGTTATCTGATTGGCTTGAGAAGTCGGTAGGTGGAGTTGACCTATTTGTGGATTTGTCTGCAGTGAAGCTAGAATTGTTTCAGAATCCATAAATGCACAGAAAGCAATTCACAAATGTACAGGTGGTGATTCACAAATAAATGCAGGCAGAGTTGTGCTTGTGACATAAAAACATATTTGTGAATATGTTTTTTAATAGCAAATCTCATTTTATTTATTTGTGAATTTAATTTTTGTGAAACTCCTAACATATATTTGTGGATCTCATTCTATTCATTTGTGCATACCATTATTTTTTTGTGAATATCTTTACATTTATTTGTGGATCATAATCTGTTTATTTGGAATTTTGCTACAATCCTACCCCCATACCATCAGGCCTCATTCACTCCGGCCTGTTGTAAAGTTGATCGAAGTGAAGTGAAGTGAAGTAGCCGGAACCGGGAACACTTCCTATAACACCAGATGTACTCGTTACATCAGACGAAGAATGGCATCTACGCTAATATTAGTCTTTCTGTTTATCCCGAGGTTTACCGTAGTCAACCGGATCCGGGCCGTATCCAGCTGAGACCAAGGACCGGAGCCATGACACGACCACAACGCAGCCCTGAAGTATCAGCAGAGATCGAGTCGACTAGATCATCCATTGTGAAGGCCTCATCGACACGACAGCCAGTAGCACAGTTCCTCAACAAACCGTCCATACCGGCGTGATGAATACGATCCTCAACTGGATGGAACTGAAATAAACACTTTGATTGTTGCGATCCTATCAGACTTATGATAGCAACCTGATTCGTAACAAAGCACTGTTCGCCAGAGGAGAACTGGCCCCCCGACTAAGCCTGGTTTCTCCCAAGGTTTTTTTCCCTCCTTTTTAACACCTGTTTGCCACCTGATGTCACCTGATGTCACCTGTTGGAGTTTGGGTTCCTTGCCGCTGTCGCCTTTGGCTTGCTTAGTTGGGGACACTTGACATTTGACTTGACATTTGATATTCAACAGTATTCTTGACATTTATTCAACAGTGCTTCTGATCTGCCTGCATTGACACTATTCTTTAAGAGCTGCTGTGCAGCCAAAATTATGTACCAGTTATCAATGTAAAGCTGCTTTGACACAATCTGCATTGTAAAAAGCGCTATATAAATAAAGGTGACTTGACTTGACTAGCCTGTTGCATGTCTAACGTTGTTTTCCAACTGTTTTTCCCACCATTCTTTTTCTTGTTTATTTTCGCAAATTATTTGTCTAATATTGTGTCGGTATTAAAAGGTAATCAGAGTCACGCCACTCTTGTAGGAAATGGGTGCCTATTTTGTTTAAAAGCTATATTTTCTCCTGGTTTTGACCAGATATAGGGAAATAGGGAAGTGGGGTGTATTTTTGTTTAATTTTTCTTTGTTAGGATAAGGTAGCCTTCTAAAAATAGCTAGTTTTTGTTTTTGTTTGTGATTTTGGCTCATGCCCTTTCTGCAGTTGACATAGTGGCTTGTAAACGGAAAAAAAACAACAACTACTAATTGCTCCTACAATAAACGCAAATCGATGTTTTCCCCACGTGACGTGACTCAGGCCCGGTTCTAGGATTGGGTGACTGGGGGGGCATTTCGAAAACTTGGTGGGGCAGCATAATATGATTTATGATTCATAGGTTTATGATCCCCCCCCCCCCCNCCCCCCCCCCACCCCCTTTTAAACAGTTTCCTCCATTTTTTTTGAGTTTTTTAAGATTAATAACAGCTTCAAATTTAATATTGATCACAAAAGTACTTTCTGTGATTCTGAAATTGAAACAACAGTACACTTGTTTTTTGACTGTTTAGTTAACTGTTTAATTAGACTGTTTAGAGACTTTTGGTCTAACATATACGAATGGCTTAATATTACAATTAATTTGATTTCTTCATTTTCTAAAATTGACAATTTTTGGTATAATAATGGAAACATTCAATTTCTACTGAACAATATTTTCATTTAGGGAAAATGTTATATCCGTGTTATATTCATTTACTGTACGTTCCTTAAAACAAAGCCATTGTTTTCTGTTTTTCAGAAAGAATTTTCGATTTACTCTAAATCTTTCAGAATGGTAAAATTTAAAAGTGGAATAAGACAACTTGGTTCATTGAAGAAATGAGAAGAGTCTCAAACACTGGTCTTATCATAAAGAAAATTATAAAAACAGTCGTAAATTAATGACACACAGCTGAGAATAAATTAAGTGTATGTAAACTGCTTAATTTGTGTAAAGGCAGATATTATATATTGTGGACTATTGGAAAACATTTGATCTCACTTATTTATTTATTTTTTAAATGATTGATATTTTGCAGATTCTGAAAGGTAACTTATCACATCAAATAATAGGCTACTCTTCAACAAATATATTATCTATCAATAATGCTGATAGAATATTTTAGAGCTGAACATTACTGAGCAAAACTATTTTATATTTTACTAGAACAGTTACATCTATGTTTTTTTTTTAAAGTTTTTAATTTTTTCATTTTCGAGATTTTTCATGACTTGGAAATTACAATTTTAAAATTCCAAGCTAAATTTCCAAGTGTTTCATGATCGTGTAGAAATGTATTAACGGTGTGTGCATGTTTAAATAGAGACTAGAGCGCATTTATGAAGGAGCTGCATGTCATCTGCTCATGTGATCGTCAATGGCCGTCTTGAGAAGTGATCAGATAAGGTGTGCAAAAGTCTCGGAAAACTGCTTAGAAAAAGGATGTGGATGAGGACATGAATGCTTTTTACAAGTTGAAAGCATGGTGTGAGCACCTGAGGGAGAACTGTAAAAGGATGAAAAATACAACAGCACAATGTTTCTAGTAATTTGCGTATGTAACTAATTTAGTGTGGATATATTTTTTACATTTTGTGTGCGATCACAAAAAAACAAGTATCCTGGGGATGTTGGAGGGGCACAAGAGAAATCACTTCATTTATGTTTCTCCTCAACGCCCCTGGACTGGAACGTACACTCTAAAAAATGCTGGGTTAAAAACAACCCAAGTTGGGTTGAAAATGGACAAACCCAGCGATTGGGTTCTTTTGACCCAGCAGTTGGGTTAAATGTTTGCCCAACCTGCTGGGTAGTTTTATTTAACCCAACAATTGTTTACAAATGACTATATGTCTGGCTTAAAATGAACCCAAAATATGTTGGAAATTAAAAATCAGACTCATAATTACTAGAGGCAACAATAATAATCAAAAAGATGAGCATTTATTAATAAGCAATTTAATAAATGTTTATTGTTTAAATATTATTTATGTTTGTTTATTAAACATATTAATAAATGTTAATTTCCAACATATTTTGGGTTCATTTTAAGCAAGAAATACAGTAATTTTAAAACAATATTTGGGTTAAATAAAACTACCCAGCAGGTTGGGCAAACATTTAACCCAGCCGCTGGGTTAAAACAACCCAATCGCTGGGTTTGTCCATTTTCAACCCAACTTGGGTTGTTTTTAACCCAGCATTTTTTAGAGTGTAACATAAGGAAGTCACGATGTCACACACTCCAGTAGACAACAGGTGGCGCTAAACACAAACTGAAACCAGCCAGAAAACTAAAAGCAGAAACATCACCTGAAGCCTATTCTGAGGAAACACCCTTGTGAAGAAGCCAAAAGGAAATGTTCGATTTTTACGGAATATAAATTCACATTTCGAATTCTTAAAAACTGGACATAAGTATCGCGCTATGGTAAGTTCATTTAATCAACTTCTGATATGTCATCATTGTACAAAGTTTTCTTATTCGCCTCACTATCATATTAAACTCGATCTTCAAATATTAACGGTCATTTAATGGAGATGTGATGCATGTAAAAGTGGACAAGTTCTTCAGGATTGTCATGATATCGAGCTCTGGGGAATCATCTTTTAGCTGAGATTCATTTACGGATTATTTACAATCTGAAATACAATAGAGGAAATGTAAAATTTCAAATAAATATTAAATATTTCCGCGCTTCTGCAGACGATCAGCTTTAGTGAGACCATTCTTATTTGTGCATCCTCGTTTCTTTTCCTCGCCCTTCAGCTTCACCCCCGTAGGATGTGAGGGGAGGATGCAAGGAATGGAAACGAGGACGGAGGAATCGAAGGAAATGTTATTTGTTTATTGGAATGTTCTTGATCACTCGAGCGTCACTTCAACGCGTCATCAGCTGCGCTCGAAGTCTGGTTATTTAAAACATTCATCATTAATAAGAATAACGCAAGATGCCCCGGTGAAATGTGAGGTGTAAAGTTTATTTGAACTGCAAAAGTAAAGCATACGTTTAAATTATTGTGAAGGGGGAGGAGAATGTATGCGTGCGTCAGGTTTCTCGACGAGAAAGACTCCGCAAAGGATGCACCTGTGTATCCTCGCTCATGACTCCCCAGGAACTCCTCGATCCTCGCCTCCTCACGGTGCAATCAGAGAATTGAGATGTCCTTCAAGATGGCTGAGCTCGATCGGTTTTCGGGTCATAGGATGGAGGATTTAGGGGCGAGGAAACGAGGAAGCATCAGTTTGAGTATTGAGAAACACCCCAGGTGCTTCATGAGGGAGGATACACAGGTGTATCAAGTCTTTCTCGTCGAGAAACCTGACTCACGCATCCTCCTCCCTCTTCACATCTGACACAATAATTGAAATGTATGCTTTACTTTTGCACTAAACTCTGCATCTTACATATTTCAACGGGCCATCTTGCATTATTAATATTCATTATGATTATTTTTAATAACCAAACTTTAACAACATGAGGGCAGATCGCTCGAGCGCAGCTGATGACGCTTTGAAGTGACGACCAAGAACATTCCAATATACAAATGTTAGGCTTGTTCCAGATGCGCCTAGCGAGAGTAGGCGGCTGCAGTGAGGGGAGGAGTGAAAAAAGGGCAGGCAAGACGGACAGTTCTCTGTTCTCGGATCAGTACGGAGCCCTTAAAGGGACATGGTGGTGGAAAAAAATTTGCGTTCCCTCGCAAAGTTATAATCGTTCCCTTGCTGTGAGCTCGGATAAACTCTTCCTCTTTAATGTCCCGCTGGCTGGCAGTAGTGTTTCAGTTAGTAACATACATTAATAATGCACACAAATAATACGCAGCTCTTAAAGGCAGGAACACACCAAGCCGACGGTCGGCCGTCGGGCAGTTTTTCTTCGTCGGCCGACTAAGTTTTCTCAGTGTGTTCCGCACCGTCGGCTGAAGTTGGTCCTCGTCTGCCTTTTTTCAGCCGATTCGACATGTTAAATCGGCGTTGGAGCTCGTCGGTCCGTCGGGCCATCAGATCATTCTGATTGGCTGTTCAGATACTGCCACCTGCTGGTACGGAAAGGCATTTCATCTTGCACAGGCGCAGAACTGACGTGCTGCTTAGCCGTCGGCTGTTTAGCGTCGGTTTGGTGTGTCAGGGCAACTTTGGACACAGACGCTGCCGACGTGAGCCAACCCCGCAGTCTGCTTTCGTCGCCACTAGTTCGTCGACGTCGGCTTGGTGTGTTCTGGCCTTTAGAGTTTGAACTTGTTGGGCTCAAATATAAAGTAATGCAGTCAGTGCTTATGTCAAGCAGTTCAGTAAAGTTGGCAATTTATTCACAGATTCGAGCTTCCCGGATTAATAACTCGTGAGCTAAACGTTGTTAAAACACAAATGCAGCTACTTCCAATCATATTAA
This sequence comes from Anabarilius grahami, assembly GCA_003731715.1. Classification (NCBI taxonomy): domain Eukaryota; kingdom Metazoa; phylum Chordata; class Actinopteri; order Cypriniformes; family Xenocyprididae; genus Anabarilius; species Anabarilius grahami. Next base: position 1,286,364 of record RJVU01004711.1, on the reverse strand, counting down.
CCTAGACAACGAGCTGCAACAACCCAATTTCCCTCAAATGTGCTTTATAATAAATTGGTCTCATATATGAGCAGGCGGCGGAGATACACTTCTGTGCAAAGTGCAAAAGCCCAAAACTTAAACACTGTCACCAAATTTAGTTCATACATCACTGCTCTTCTGCTGGTTGTACTGGAACACTTAGTTTGATAAAAAATGCATAACTTTTATGATTATTATTTATTAAATAAAATAATATAATAATAACTTCACTGTTATTAGTAAAAATATTAAATAAATTGTAATGCCATCAAATCCAGTCAGCAATTATCATGCAAAAGCTGTAGTGTGTAAGCTGTGTACCAACATCATTTGTGTAAAGAAGGCCTTTATGTGCTACTTGCCAAACTAAGTGTTGTAGTACCTAACCAGCAGGAGAGCAGTGATGTATGAACTAAATTTGGTGACAGTACAGTGTGTTACAGTGAAGTTATGGAGTATATACTGTATAAAATGAGCAAAAGGGTTTTGGGTTTTGCACTTTTCAGACGGTCCCTTCAGACGTGTATCTCCGCCGCCTGCTCATATATGAGACCAATTTATTATAAAGCACATTTGAGGGAAATTGGGTTGTTGCAGCTCGTTGTCTAGGTTAATATGATTGGAAGAAGCTGCATTTGTGTTTTAACAACGTTTATCTCACGAGTTATTAATCCGGGAAGCTCGAATCTGTAAATAAATTGCCAACTTTACTGAACTGCTTGACATAAGCACTGACTGCATTTCTTTATATTTGAGTCCAACAAGTTCAAACTCTATGAGTCGCGCATTATTTTTGTGCATTATTAAAGGTGCTAAAGAAGATCTTTTCGTCGACTGAGAAACCAAAGACTGTTACTGAGTTTTTGAAATGAGGCTATGGCAAGCCGTTTTGACTTTTATTCATTCTCAGGATATGAATTCTTGATATCAACAATTAAATTTTCACTAGTTAAAATGCGAATTTTTGATATCAAGAATTATATTTCCACTAATAAAAACTAGAATTCTTGATATCTGTAATTGTATTTTCACTAGTGAAATGTCACCATAGTCTGTCATTCAAATTTAATTGTTGATATCAAGAACTGATTTCTTACTAGTTGAAATTCCAATTTCACATATCAGAATTACAATTCTTACTAGTAAAAATGTGAATTTTTGATATCAAGAATTCAATTGTCACTAGTTGAAATGTCAGTTCTTGATATCAACAATTGAATTGCTACTAGTACAACTTTTCATTTTTGATATCTAAAAATGTATTTCTGATATCAATATAATTTCAGATATGTAAAATGGCTTTCTTACTAGTAACAATCACATTCATGATATCAGAAACTAACATTGTCACTTGTGACAATCAAATTATTGATATCCAAAATTAACAGTTACTAGTAGCAATTCAGTTGTTGATATCGAGAATAGACATTTGCACTAATAACAAAGTAATTAATGATATCAAAAATTATGATTTTTACTAGTAAGAATTTATTTCTGATATGTGAAATTAGAATTTCAACTAGTAAGAAATCAGTTCTTGATATCAACAATTGAATTTGAATGGCAGCCTATGGTGACATTTCACTAGTGAAAATACAATTATATCAAGAATTTCTACTTTTTACTAGTGAAAATTCAAATGTTTCAAAAAGTTTTGTATGGTTTGTTCTCTGTGTTTCCATATACAGTTTCTCATTTTTCTCATTATGGAGAACAGAAAGAAGAGTGAGAGATCTTCATCTGCAGAATCCAGTGATAAACCCGTGACCTCTGACCCCGAGTGAGTTTAAACCTGTAGTGGAAATATGCTTGGAAATTCTTTCTAACATTTATGGATGAGGATATAACTGTAAAGTGTAAGTGAAGCTCTGAGGAAAACACGTCTTAAAGGCATTAAACAGCACACGCATCTGTCAAAGCACAACAGACACGCTAAACGCTTATAAATATAAAGGATTCTCATGTTTTCCTCTGATATTTTCCATATGTGTTTTGTCCATGGAAATTTGTTATTCTAGTGTAAAACGACTAATTGATAATCAAATTTATTATCCATTTTATCAATTAGTTGTTGCAGCCTTATTTATAATAAATGAACAGAACTAAAGGAAGAATTATTTCTGTTTTCTCAGTTTCTGGAGTCAGACATCTTCATTTCAAAGACCTATAAGAGAGTATCTGAAGATTGACAGATCATCTCGTGTTAAAGCAGTGACCTCTGACCCCAGGTGAGATATAATCCAGTATTAGGGACTACAGACTGATAAACTAAACCGCAGACAGAACTGAAGGATAATTTTTTTGTGTGTTTTCTCAGTATCTGGAGTAAGAGTCCTTCATATAGAAGACACAACACAAAGCCTCTGAAGAGTGACAGATCGGTGACCTCTGACCCCAGGTGAGGATTAATGTGTCGTGGGTGATTTAACTGCTCTATGAGATTCAAAAACACACTGAATCACACAGACAGGATTTGACGCTTACTTTCTTCCCAAGAAGCACATGTGCTCCTATATGAAAAGTTTAGGTATGAAAATGAAATGAAATGTAATGTAAATGTCAAATAATGTGTTTTTCTTTAATAAAGGGACACAAGAAGACATTTAGAAGCAAAAGTATTTAATTCAGAATAGAAAAATTACACAAAGTTTTTAAATATTTCTATTTCCAGCTATATCGAATAATTATGTAATTATGTTTAGGCCTACTTTTAACAGAGTGTGTAACCAAAATGACAATATTTACCAGGGGAAAAAAAACTAAAACAAAAAATGTATCCATAATATGGGACTTTTAATTATAAACAAGCCAGAAAAACACTAGGGGTCCGTTCTTCGTACCTTGCTTAATACATCTGAGATGATTTGAAAGATGTTAGATCTTCTAATTCTGATAACTGATCTTTGGCTAATTTTGTTCTTCAAACGAATTTGCGAATTGGATTAAAATATCTGGATTAAGTTGTCTGAGATTACTGCGCGTTCTTGTGTTCCCTGAAAAGGGCAGATGTATCGATACTCGAAACCACTATCAGCAATGCAGGGATTGGCTGGAGTCAAGACGGCAACATAATGACATCATATATTTAAAAAAGACACCTGACAAAAAACTTGACGAATTTCTGGACATTTATAAGCAAACAGCCATGCAAATAAAATGACAGAACAACGACATAAATGTTATAATAGATAAATGAAATGTGCTTTTTTTTTTTTTACATGATTACCCAATTATTTAGGGTATATTCACGATTTCTAGTATATATACAGGCACTTTTTATTTCAATGTTGTAATTAGCAACTAATTTACCTTTGAAGCAGATTTGACAGCATTAATTTAAGTTCAATATCAAGTTATCTGCATTTCCTGCGCTTCATCAAGCCACTCCCATTATAGCTGTCACGGTTCAAATTAATGCACGCACGGCATAGACTGTGTGTAAGACTCCAATAAAATTATTAGGTAGCCTAATTATTCCCTCACGAATGAATCTCTCAATGAGTAAAACTGGCTGTGTCCATATTATGATATACTACAAGACATTATAATATTATTTGCAAATTAATTTTTAAATCATTATTATTGTCCCTGGTTTACATTAGGGTACTCTTGTGGGAAAGTAGCAGTGGCTGGGACAAACTTAGAGCATCACCTCTGCTTAAAAAGATGCAATCTAATCCTGTTTACATGAGATAAGCCTGCTCCCGAGCAGGATTAAGTTTACGGACCTGTTGCTATGACAGCAAGTCCAGGATGAGTGTCGAAGTGTGTAGTCTTAATTGCATTCTAGTTAGTCTCCTTGGTCACTGATTACGTTCAGGTGTCTGTCATTATGTTCCCTGTGTATTTATACTCCCTTTGTCATTCATTTCATTGTCGGTTCTCATCTATGTAAGGCGTGTTAGTTGCTACCCGTTCGCTGTGCTTTAGATTGTGTTAATAAACCTTAGTGTTAGAATTCTTATTATCTTCATCTCCGTCTGCTTTCCTGCAACTCACCGTGACATTAATATTGCTCATTCAAAACTTGAGTGGGTTTGTTCCTGGCCTCTGTCTCTCCGGAGGATTGTAAGCAGGCCTGGTGCCATTCTTGAGGGGGCTTGGCCCCCCATGGACATCCATGTGACACCCCTCCAGACTGAGAGAGACGGATTTAATGCTAGCGTGTAATTTTCTCACTCAAACCACTGTCTTCTTCTGCTTCTGATTGCTTTTAGAGAGAAAAGCTGCCCATGACTACTGGTCTGTTTTCTTTATATTAATAGCATATTATTGAAAAAGAAATTATTGGCAAATGATCCAGTGCGTATCTGTGTTTGCGATCTGGAGAATGTCAAATTATTCCGTTTACAACCTGTTTTTGCAGCAGTGAGCAAATCACAGACACAATGGCCTTCTATGATTATTTGTAACACAGAAATAACAGTACTGTGTGGCTGAAAAGACTGATTGTGTTTCATAAGCTGTTTCATATCTATACAAGAATATCTATATCTATATCTCAGTTACGTATGTAACCCTCGTTCCCCGAAGGAGGGAACGGAGACGTACGTCAGTAGTGACCGACGAATTGGGATATCGCCAGAGAGCCCTATCAGCTTCGAGTGAACTAAAACAAGCCAATGGAATTAGCGTGCGATATTTGCATAATATATTTGCATTAGGGGCAGTCGTGGCCTAATGGATAGAGAGTCGGACTTGTAACCCAAAGGTCATGGGTTCGAGTCTCAGGTCCGGCAGGGATTGTCGGTGAGGGGAGTGAATATCCAGCGCTCTCCCCACCCTCAATACCACGACTGAGGTGAGACCCTTGAGCAAGGCACCGTACCCCTAACTGCTCCCCGGGCGCCGCAGCAATGGCTGCCCACTGCTCCGGGTGTGTGTTCATGGTGTGTGTGTTCACTGCTGTGTGTGTGCACTTGGATGGGTTAAATGCAGAGCACAAATTCCGAGTATGGGTCACCATACTTGGCCATATGTCACTTCACTTCACTTCACTTCATAATGCGCACCGCCTCCGCCAGGTGGTATAAATAGGAAGCAGATGCAATCGCACTCTGTTTTTTGCTGAGGAGACAACTTGTGTCCGCACTACAGCGAGGGCACAGGAACTGTGGCGACGGGACGTATATCTCCGTTCCCTCCTTCAGGGAACGAGGGTTACATACATAACCAAGACCTTTCAGTTGGTCACGTTCGACGTACGTCAGTAGTGACCGACAAATTGAGATCCCAAATAAAACGCCACAGTTACAGACCCCTTCCAGTGCCCAGCGCAAGCTCTAGCCACCCGGCGCACCAGTGGGGCGGAGAAGGGGGTGAGCTTACACTAAGAGAGTCTACTGCTGTTCCGCAAGACCCACTACAGCGGACTTAGACAACACTGGGGAAGCGAACCCATAGGGGACGCTGCGGAGACCACTACCTACCATCCACGTAAAATCTTTACGTGGAGATACACATATGGACTGGCCGTGGGCAGTACGCATATGGAGTCCCTGGGATGGCTCCAGCCTAAGCATAGGGGGAGACTCATCTGACAGGTGACAGCAGAGCTGGCTCTGCTAAGGGAAAGACACGGGCTCACCGCAGGGAGTTGACTGTGGAAAAATACACATATGGGACCGCTCACGTAGAGGGGTCGTGACATATGGAACCCAGCCAACATCAACGCCGGTGACGGACGTTGGCCTGGCATCAGACACTCCGCAATGTCCGAGCCGAAGGGGGAGGCGGAGGAACTCGACAGGGTTCACCAAGCGGGGAACTCGACTGGAGTAAAGGATGCACGTATCTGGCCCAGGGGGCGGGAGTGGCATTGCAAGCCGACACTTAGAGCGGGTTCAACGCGTCTACCGGCTGGTGGAAGCGAGTGCACGGGAAGAAACCAGCTCTACACGAAGGCTAAAGAATCTAGCGAACGTGTTAGGTGTCGTCCAGCCCGCAGCTCTACAGATATCTGTCAGCGAGGCGCCGTGCACCAGCGCCCAGGAAGAGGCCACTCCTCTGGTGGAGTGGGCTCTCAACCCGAGCGGGCAAGGCACGCCCTGGGAGTCATACGCCAGGGCGATGGCATCCACTATCCAGTGGGCCATCCTCTGCTTGGAGACAGCCTTTCCCTTCTGCTGGCCTCCGTAACAGACAAAGAGCTGATCTGAGGTCCTGAAACTTTGCATTCTGTCCACGTACAGGCGCAGAGCACGGACAGGACAGAGCAAAGCTAGGGCTGGGTCTGCCTCCTCCGAAGGCAGCGCTTGCAGGTTCACTACCTGATCTCTGAAGGGAGTGGTAGGAACCTTGGGCACATATCCAGGCCGGGGTCTCAGGATGACGTGAGAGTCACCGGGCCCGAATTCCAGGCACGATTCGTTGACCGAAAATGCATGCAAGTCCACTACCCTCTTGAGCGAGGCCAATGCAACCAGGAGGACGGTCTTAAGGGACAGTTCTTTTAACTCAACTGATTGCAAAGGCTTGAAGGGATGAGCCCGGAGAGATGTAAGTACCAGGATGAGATCCCAAGAGGGTATAGAGGAAGGGTGAGGAGTTTCCACAGGTCGGGACACGGGTGCCAGAGGGTGCCCTGTCTCTGAGTCAGAAGGTCCTTCCTCAGAGGAATGGGCCAGGGAGGCGCTGTCGCAAGGAGCGTCAGATCCGAAAACCAGGTCCGAGTGGGGCCAAAACGGAGCCACTCGCAAGACCTGCTCCTCGTCCTCCCTGACTTTGCACAGGAGCTGTGCGAGAAGGCTCACTGGGGGAAACGCATATTTGCGTAGACCCGGGGGCCAGCTGTGTGCCAGGGCATCCGTGCCGAGCGTGCCGCTGATCAGGGAATAGAACCACTGGCAGTGGGCAGTTTCTGGGGAGGCAAACAGATCTATCTGGGCCTCGCCGAAGTGCTGCCAGATCAGCTGGACCACCTGGGGATGGAGTCTCCATTTGCCCGGAAGTGGAGGCTGCCGACGGTTGAACAGGCCTGGGACATGAATGGCATGAAGCGACCTCTGATGCTTCTGACTCCATAGCAAGAGATGGCGGGCGAGTTGCGACATGCGACGGGAGTGTAGACCACCCTGATGGTTGATGTACGCAACAGCTGCAGTGCTGCCCGAGCGGACCAGTACGTACTTGTCTGTCAACAGCTCCTGGAAGCAGCTCAGTGCAAGGCGTACTGCTAGCAACTCGAGGCAATTGATATGCCAATGCAGTTGAGGTCCCGTCCACAGACCTGACACTGTATGCCCATTATACGCTTTGGCCTTCCACAGACTTGCCAGGGGCCAAGACCCATGCAGGGCAGAGGTGGTGTGCCCGTAGCACTGCCACCCCACCATAGAGGGTAGTGAGAGAGAAAAAACTTTTAATGCAAATTATGGCCCTTTTGGCATTCCATATTTGGCACAGAAAAAGGCTTCCAAACTGTCAAGTTTTTATTGCACGTCCAGGCTAAAGACAGGGGGTGGGGCAAGGTGAGTACGCGTCACACCACGTCCCCAGGGGCCCAGGAAAGCATGGTCGTTAACTCTGAATCTGATTCAGCATGAGCACATCAAAACCGTGGGGACGCTCAGCTTCATCTTCATGTCCAGAGCCCAACAACCCTCTCTCCAATGTAGCAGTTGACATCTGATCCTCTGCTGGAGCCCTGACTAAGACGCTTGGTCCCCCATGAGAAGGACCAGCAATCCACCCAGAAGCTACCAGCCATGTGGGACAGTGAACGTGGCCGTCTAACTGGCGCGCTGAGCGCCGACGTGACCATGTTGTTACTAAACATAAACCACCCACGAACACAGTCACAACATGTCTGCGATGCACTAGCGGAGTGGGGGGCCCACGGAGATTGGCTCGGTGGGTATTGCCCCACTGTGATCCTCTGGTCACCCTGGCTTATTCACCAAAAGTAGTACTATTCTGATTCAGAAAAAGAAACTAGATCAGGGATTAGGTGAGGGGACTCCACCTCATTTGAGGCGCTCGAGTCTCGACCATGCATCTAGAATGGCGAACAACGCGCTGGGTTGCCATGGCAACGCACGCTATCAGCCGGTAGCTCGACGGCACACGGTGCGCTGAGCGCTCATGCCCTTGCGAGAAAGGCGAGACGAACAACGCGCCGACGTGGGCATGTTCTCACAAGAGAATATGAACCACCCACAAACACAGTCTCAGCATGCTAAGCAGACATGAGAGAAAGTGATTGTGGCCGTCAGTGAGGATAGGAAACGACCGCCTCCAGAAACGCACAGACAGAATGACGTCTTGAAAAAGACGCAGTGTCTGTCTGTGAAGCTCTTTTAGAAGCTCTTGTTCTTTGTGCCGAAGCACACAGGGAACAGCCGCGATGTGACTGCAGGTACACTTTTCACTCCCTGAGTCACAGACACAGAGGAACCGGCCCAAATCGCAAACCAGACGGGCAAATAATGCTGTGAAAACAGCAGTTGAGAGCTGTATAAACAGCTCGAGAAGCTCACTCTGGGAAAGCTTGCGGCCTCGCTGTAAGGTGCCATAACGCCAGCACTGTAGAACAAAAGCTCTTCAGAGGCTTAAGAAGTCACTCTCAGTCTAATAGCAGGAACACACCGGTTGGCTCTGAAGCGAAAGACAGAGTGCGATTGCATCTGCTTCCTATTTATATTTATATTTATTTATTTGAATGTTCTGATGTGATTTTGTCAAAAGTTTAATAGACAGGTGAATCGTTGTCAATTAGGAATTAGATCTCGTGTGTGTTTGAATCGAGATCTTTTAAAGATGACTCATCTGCTCTAAGGTTCACTCTCTCCAAACTTTCCGATGTTCACTGTGTGCAAAACAATAAGCAGTAAGAACCAAACAATGAGAATGATTTCAAACTTAAGAAAGTTGATTGGTCAAAAATATATATGTTGAGGGACAACAGCAAAACATAACCTCCAAATACATCTGCAGAAACCCGCTCTCACTCTCTCTCACATGTGCGCATGCACTGTCACCATGTAATGCACTTGCTAATGCCTGATGATTTAAAAACAAATGCCGGAATGCAAAAATCCAAAATATGACATTTTCTGGAACAGGATCTAGCAGGATCCGGCTCAAATTAAGTACTGGTATAAAGTTAATAAAGATAAAGTTAATAAGTTAAATTATTGTTGTTATTTATATAATTAAATTATTATATTATATAATAATAATATTTATTATTATTATTAAGTTAAAAGGGAATCTTCTTTAGCATGCTGGTGCCATGCCATAAAAACTGCCCCACAGCAAACCGAACTGAACCAAACCAAACCGTGGCTCCAAAACCATGATATGAGCTGGACTGTGGCATTGGTGTGTCGTTACACCTCTAGTCATCACTGCAGCGCTCTATACTAGCATTGCACAAATATGGGTACCTGATAGTTTGGTAGATCAGTCAATGTGACTGCAGAGAGTCAGCTGACTGATAGAAATGACAGATATGACAATACCACAAAAGATGCTGCTTCAGGAGCTTCTGTCCTGTGATCATCCCAAATTATACCATGAGTTCAAAGATCAGCAGGTGCGCTTGATAACAAAAGGCTGTTTTTATGTTCCACAGAAGAAAGTTAGTCATACAGGTTTGGACCAAAATCAGACTAAACGATCGATCATTTTGGGGTGAACTAAGTTTGTGTCACAGAACAGATTGTGTGTTTCTTCTTTTTTGTCTGACCTTTAGAAAATGAATGTGAATCATGTTTGTGTTTTATAGTGTGGATCATTGTGAAGAGATCAGAAGTACAGCAGAACTACACAAATGTAGGTCTCCACACACAATCATGTAGTGATTTGATGTTGATTTGTCTCATTTAGTGAAATGTTTCGGTAACACTTTACAATAAGGTTGTATTAGTTAACATGAACTAATCATGAACAACACCTCTGTTCAGCATTAGTTAATCTGTGTTAACGTTAACTCACGCATATATTAATGCATCTAACTATATAACTATAATACTATGTTAACTATATATGCTGCCACTGAGCCAATTAATGAGAAAGAACCAAATTGCATATCACAGCTATGCAGATGACACCCAGATTTACCTAGCCCTATCACCTAATGACTACAGCCCCATTGACTCCCTGTGCCAATGCATTGATGAAGTAAAAAATTGGATGTGCCTAAACTTCCTTCAGTTAAACAAAGACAAAACTGAAGTCATTGCGTTTGGAAACAAAGATGAACTTCTCAAAGTGAACATGTACCTTCACTCTAGGGGTCAAACAACTAAAAATCAAGTCAGGAATCTTGGTGTGATTTTGGAGTCAGACCTGAGTTTCAGTAGCCTGACGTGGTCATACTCAATTCTAGTCAGAATATGAGTCTGATACTGCTCCATTGGGCTTTGATTATGGGGGTGTATTTCAACCGATCCAGGAAAGACCTCAATTGGATAGACCTACAACCAATCAGAGCTACAGAGTAAGTGACGTGTGTTGAGCGACGCATAGTTGTCAACAGAACTCAACTGCACACATGCTGGAACTAGTAGAAGATGAGCGTAAACAATCTTTGCCGGTGTTGTAAAAAGAATTTTAAAATCTTTTAAAATTAATGCGCTGTCGATATCTTCTATAACGGACGCGATGGCGGAATCTACACATCTCAGTTCTTCA
>RJVU01004711.1:1134059-1258151 GCA_003731715.1 Anabarilius grahami | reverse complement strand
GGATCAAGTAATTTAGAAATACCAAGGGTTCACTCAAAGCAAGGAGAGTCTGCTTTTAGCTGTTACGCCAGCCGCAGCTGGAACCAGCTTCCAGAAGAGATGAGGTGTGCTCCAACAGTAGCCACATTCAAATCCAGACTCAAAACACATCTTTTTATCTATGCATTTGCTGATTGAGCACTGTGCTATGTCCGAACTGTTTTATACGTATTATCTTTTTATTCTTCAAATTCCCTTTCCTGTTTTTATTTCATTTTTAATGTATTTTATATCTTTTATGTATCATCTTGTTATTCTGACTTTTAATGACTGTTATTTCTATTCCTTATGTTCTATTTTTATTCTTCTTCTTTATGTAAAGCACTTTGAATTACCATTGTGTATGAAATGTGCTATACAAATAAACTTGCCTTGCCTTGCATCTATTCACGTTAGCAGCACAAGTAGTTAACATTAGTTAATGCATTAGATAACATGAAATAACTAATAACTAATGCTGAACAGAGGTGTTGTTCATGATTAGTTCATGTTAACTAATACAATCTTATTGTAAAGTGTTACCAATGTTTCTCTCTTCTTGTGTTCAGATGCCTGTGATCTCACACTGGATCCAAACACAGCAAACACTCGTCTCATTCTGTCTGAGGAGAACAGGAAGATCACATATGTGGAAGATCATCAGCTGTATCCTGATCTTCCAGAGAGATTTGATGAGTATTTTCAGGTTCTGTGTAGAGAGAGTCTGACTGGACGCTGTTACTGGGAGGCTGAATGGAGCAGAGGTGCTGTTATATCAGTGACATATAAAGAAATCAGCAGGAAAGGATGGAGTGAAGACTGTGTGTTTGGATTCAGTGACAAATCCTGGAGTCTGGAGTGCTCTAATAACAGTTTCTATGTCTGGCACAATAAGAACAGCACTTATTTACCTGCGATCAGTTCATCCTCTAATAGAGTAGGAGTGTATGTGGACGTCTCGGCCGGCACTCTGTCCTTCTACAGCGTCTCTGACACACACACACTCACACACTTACACACATTCAACACCACATTCACTGAACCCCTCTATGCTGGATTTGGGGTTCATTATTATAAATCCTCAGTGTCTCTGTGTGACATTAAACCACCTCCTGTGAGAAACAACAGTGATACACACACAACCGGGTGAGTGAAATATACTGTGTCTTAGTGAAGGATTTTTCCAGACTGTGATTAATAGTTCAATCTTCTGTTCTTCATTCATTACTAAACACTAGGGATGCATGATATTGAATTATTGCTGATACCTGATATGATCATATTTGTCAGCATATTTTGGCCAATAGCAGATGCAGATACCAATAAATCTTGAGTCTGGAGTCTGCGCAGTAGAGAGCGCAAAGTGGAGCCGCGATATCAAGGTCTCGCCCACACTCCTGCAGATTCAGTTAATAAAGCAGAACAACTCATTATGTCGGTGTGAAATAAACAGTTCTGGAAATGTAGAAATTATAGTTCCAATCTCCTTCCGAAGATCCAGAAAAAAGTCTGCTGGTGCTTCAGTGACTTCTTCACTCAGAGAAGCTGTCAATCTCAGCTGTCAATCATGACGTCACACCCCCATTTTTATAGCATCAAATAACTAACTAAAAACAAACTTATTTAAAGAACGAACACTTTAACTAACATCAGCGTGATAAAAACTGCTTAAAATGACAGAAACCAAATTTGGGTAAAAATTTGACGTTTAACTGAACTGTTTAGTTTGTCTCAGATCCCATTATGTTAGATGGAGAGGGCGGGGTTTATGACCTATACTGCATCTAGCCACATGGGGGGGATTGAGACGCTTTGGCTTCACTTTTCAGGACTCGTGTGGTACGCTTGGGACGTAGTCTCAACCTCAGACATCACGCCTCCGACCGTTGGCTGAACGTCTGATGCATATGGCACACTTATCTGGAAACACTTCAGGATTTTCTAAATCCTCATCTGATTGGTTGAATTCTACAGGATGTCCGGGAGACGTGTGTGTCGCGTTCTTTAAGGATCCACCTGGAAACAAATGCCATGACGCAAAACGCCCTTGTGGAAGAAGATTGTTGTCGTGTTTACAACTATGAATATAAGCTCTTACCAGCATCAACTAAACGCTGGATTTTCAAAAGTATGTGAAGTTCGCGGCTCCATTGTTGCAGTAAACATGCACAACGTTCTTGAATGAATCATTTATTAGATGCACACCGCTCTGTTATTGTAGGGACATCGACTTTACATTTTCACACCCCTAAACATGATGCAGAACAAAACTAACTGTGATTGGTTGCGTTACATGTCAGTCAAACATCCTCTTGGGAGGTCCTTGGCCAATGAAAGCTGTCATAGATTCCAGACCTTCTGGTGTCAGTCTGAAGCTCTGGCTATGAGAGACTAGTCAGGATGAGCCTTCATGCAAAATGGAAAACTTGAGTGAATTTATTACACTTACAGATAAGGGTGTAACCATAAAATGAAAGTTTTATACTGAGGAAACGTATCACACATTAAACAGCAGACGCATCTGTATTGTTTGCTCTCCTACTTGTTCTCCTTGTGTTTGCAGTCCTGTGCTGGTTCATCATCATATTTTCCCTCATGTGTGTGTTTCCCTCAAGTCAAGAAGTCCAGTCTAGTCTTGTTTTCCCCCTTGGGTAGTTTTAGCTGTGTTTTGTTTTGTTTTTATTATTAATAAAATCCCATTATTTCTTCTATAATTGGGTCCTCACTGCTTCCATCACCCCACAAACCTGACATCATTAATGCTAAAATTAAAGTTATAATGCTATTTTATATTATTATAATGCTATTCCTATAATGCTATTTTAAAGGTTCCTATTTTTGTTTAGGTCTCCTAAAACAGGTTTACATGCAACAAAGGTCAAAATATACTTTTATTTTCTCATAATATCACATCACCACATTTTTCAATGCTTAAGTTAATCATACAGGTTTGGAACAAAATCAGACTAAATAATTGATCATTTTGGGTGAAGTAAGTTTGTGTCACAGAACAGATTGTGTTTTTCTTCTTTTTTGTCTGACCTTTAGAAAATGAATGTGAATCATGTTTGTGTTTTATAGTGTGGATCATTGTGGAGAGTTCAGAAGCACAGCAGAACTACACAAATGTAGGTCTCCACACACAATCATTTAGTGATTTGATGTTGATTTGTCTCATTTAGTGAAATGTTTCTCTCTTCTTGTGTTCAGATGCCTGTGATCTCACACTGGATCCAAACACAGCAAACACTCGTCTCATTCTGTGTGAGAAGAACAGAAAGGTGACTCGTGTGTTTCAGCATCAGCCGTATCCTGATCATATAGAGAGATTTGATGATGTTCCTCAGGTTCTGTGTGGAGAGAGTCTGACTGGACGCTGTTACTGGGAGGCTGAATGGAGCGCAGATGTTAAAATATCAGTGACAAATAAAGGAATCAGCAGGAAAGGATGGAGTGATGACTGTGTGTTTGGATACAATGACAAATCCTGGAGTCTGGTCTGCTCTGATGACGGATTCTCTTTCTGGCACAATAAGAATAGGACTGATATACCTGCGATCCGTTCATCCTCTAAGAGAGTAGGAGTGTATGTGGACGTGTCGGCCGGCACTCTGTCCTTCTACAGCGTCTCTGACACACACACACTCACACACTTACACACATTCAGCACCACATTCACTGAACCCCTCTATGCTGGATTTGGGGTTCATTATTATAAATCCTCAGTGTCTCTGTGTGACATTAAACAGCCTCCTGTGAGAAACAACAGTGATACACACACAACCGGGTGAGTGAAATATACTGTGTCTTAGTGAAGGATTTTTCCAGACTGTGATTAATAGTTCAATCCTCTGTTCTTCATTCATCACTAAACACTAGTGATACATGATATTGAATTTCTGCTGATACCCGATATGCCCATATTTGTCAGCAGATGCAGATTTTTATTTTCTTTGGAAACAACAAGTCTCTCCTTTGCAGGAACTTTAAAGAATTTTTTTTTCATTTCAGTTAGTTTTGAGCAAAAACTCAGAGCTCTGAGGTCTCTGACTCTGTCTCTACCAGTATTTCTCAAAAGCTCCTGATCACATGATCTCTAAACTGTAATTTGCTATTAATTTTCTGTAATTTTCTAGCTGTAGTGTGAGCTTCTGTTCTATTAATATGCCTGCAGGTGAGGAATAAGAGTCAAATAAAAAAAAAAAATAGTCAAATTCACTCAGTATTACTTGATCTATTCCAGCACTCCCTCAATTACAATCAAGCGCAATTAACTGTAGACAGTTGTGTTGTAAGCACTAAAACAGTCCAGTTCTTTATAGTCAAACTCATTTATTATGTTTGGATAATGAACATTTCTGTCCACCCCAGACTGCTTGCTGGCCTTTATTTGTCCACCTGAAAATATCCCGCTTCACCACAGTTAAAAACGTCTCGTTTACTTATGTAACCCTCGTTCCCTGAAGGAGGGAACAGAGACGTACGTCAGTAGTGACCGACGAATAGGGCTCTCTGGTGATATTCAATCAGCTTCAAGTGAACTAAAACAAGCCAATGGAATTGGCATGCGATATTTGCATAATGCGCACCGCCTCCGTCAGGTGTATATAAATAGGAAGCAGATGCAATCGCACTCTGTTTTTCGCTGAGGAGACAACTGGTGTCCGCACTACAGCGAGGGTACAGAAACTGTGGCGACGGGACATACGTCTCTGTTCCCTCCTTCAGGGAACGAGGGTTACATATGTAACCGAGACGTTCCCTTTCAGTCGGTCACGTTCGACGTACGTCAGTAGTGACCGACGAATTGATATCCCAAATAAAACGTCACAGTTACAGACCCCTTCCAGTGCCCAGTGCAAGCTCTAGCCACCCGGCGCACCAGTGGGACGGGGAAGGGGGCGAGCTTACGCCGAGAGAGTCTACTGCTGTACCGACATACCCACTAAGTAAACTAGACTACACTGGGGAAGCGAACCCGTAGGGGACTCTGCGGAGACCACTACCTACCCTGCGGGGGAGGAGTTTACGTGGAGAATACACATATGGACTGGCCGTGGGCAGTACGCATATGGAGTCCCTGGGATGGCTCCACCTGGGTAGGGGAGACTCTTCTGACAGGTGACAGAAGAGCTGGCTCTGCTAAGGGAAAGACACAGGCTCACCGTAGGGAGTTGACTGTGGACAAATACACATATGGGACCACTCACGTAGAGGGGTCGCGACATATGGAACCCAGCCAACATCAATGCCGGTGACGGACGTTGGCCTGGCATCAGACACTCCGCAATGTCCGAGCCGAAGGGGGAGGCGGAGGAACTCGACAGGGTTCGCCAAGCGGGGAACTCGACTGGAGTAAAGGATGCACGTATCTGGCCCAGGGGGCAGGAGTGGCATTGCAAGCCGACACTTAGAGCGGGTTCAACGCGTCTACCAGCTGGTGGAAGCGAGTGCACGGTCTTAAGGGACAGTACTTTTAACTCAGCTGTTTGCAAAGGCTCGAAGGGGATGACCCCGGAGAGATGTAAGTACCAGGGTGAGATCCCAAGAGGGTATAGAGGGAGGGCGAGGCGGATTTAGTCTCCTCGCCCCCCTCAGGAACCTGACAATCAGATCGTGCTTCCCCAAGGACTTGCCATCAACTGCATAGTGATGTGCGGTGATAGCAGCAACATACACTTTGAGGGTGGAGGGAGACAGCCCTCGCTCCAATCCCTCTTGCAAGAAGGAGGGCACAGATCTGACCGAGCATGATCAGGGGTCCTCTCGGTGAGAGGAGCACCACTCAATGAACAGGTTCCACTTCAACGCATAGAGGTTCCTTGTAGAAGGAGCTCTAGCGGAAGTGATGGTGTCTACGACCGCTTGCGGGAGATCACTCAGAACCTCCGCATCCCATCCAGGGACCACACTTGGAGGTTCCACAGGTCGGGACGTGGGTGCCACAGGGTGCCCCGTCTCTGAGTCAGGAGGTCCTTCCTTAGAGGAATGGGCCAGGGAGGGGCTGTCGCGAGGAGCGTCAGATCCGAAAACCAGGTCCGAGTGGGCCAATACAGAGCCACTAACAAGACCTGCTCCTCGTCCTCCCTGACATTGCACAGGAGTTGTGGGAGAAGGCTCACTGGGGGAAACGCATATTTGCGTAGGCCCCGGGGCCAGCTGTGTGCCAGGGCATCCGTGCCACCGGACAGGGAATAGAACCACTGGCAGTGGGCAGTCTCCGGGGAGGCAAACAGATCTATCTGAGCCTCGCCGAAGTGCTGCCAGATCAGCTGGACCGCCTGGGGATGGAGTCTCCATTCGCCCGCAAGCGGAGGCTGCCGTGAGAGCTCGTCAGCTGCATGGTTGAGCACGCCTGGGACATGAATGGCACAAAGACACCTCAGATGCTTCTGACTCCAAAGCAAGAGATGGCGGGCGAGTTGCGACATGCGACGGGAGTGTAAACCACCCTGATGGTTGGTATACGCAACGGCCTCGCTGTACGGTGCCATAATGCCAGCACTGTAGAACGAAAGCTCTTCAAAGGCTTGAAAAGTCACTCTCAGTCTAATAGCAGGAACACACAGGTTGTCTCCGAAGCGAAAGACAGAGTGCGATTGTTAGGGCTTTCTGGCGATATCCCAATTCATCGGTCACTACTGACTTACGTCGAACGTGACCGACTGAAAGGGAACACTTATAGAATTATAGAATACTTGAGACATTATTCAACTTGAGCTCTTTGATGGAGAATATAGAGTTGTAGACTAGTTAAACATAGAGCCTTCATTAAAAATTACTTGTCAATGATGTACGAATTGAACTCTCATTAAACTATACCAATTTATTTAATGTACAAAATCTTTTGATGGTACATTTTCCACAAAGACAGTTGTTAGAAGGTGTGTGAATCGTGACAGATTTACTCTTTAGGTTTTTTGTATATATATATATATATAGTAGACTGTTAGTATGTTGTTGATTTTGAATTGTTAGTAACACTTTACAGTAAGATCCCATTAGTTAACATTCATTAATGCATTAACTAACAATGAGCAATACATGTGTTATGGTATTAATCTTTAACTTTAGTTAATAAAAATTAAACTACTCATTGTTGGTTCATGTTAGTTCTGGTCCATTATATAATATTGACATATAGAAATTATGATTTTAATAATGATTTAATAAACTTTGAAATGAACATTAACTGAGATCAATAAACACTTTAGTAGTTTAGTTTAGTTCATGCTAATCATGAACTAATGTAGTTAGTCACCGACATTTATTAGTTTATTATTAATTCAATCATTTTGTACCCTGTTTGTGCATACAAATCATCTCACTCTATCATTCCTCCTTCTTCTGGTTCTTCACAGGTTCTCTGACTCCAAACCTTCTGGGCTCAATATTCACCCACTGCTGAACTGTCAGTCTTGTGTCCATATAGCTGATTCTGATCAGTGGGTTCAGATTGAGCCGTCGGCCTGTACAGATGAAGGAGGGTCAAAGTTCAGGGTCAGCACTGACCCAGGCCGTTACGAGTGTGTCAGGACCAGAATGCGATGGGTCTGTGACTGTGACGTCACCCTTCAGTACTGTACCGTAGACGGACACTTCCTCAACACAGAGCTGGAGAGGCTGCAGTGTAACCGGATCGGTCCAGTGATTGACGTGACGGTGATCTCAGGGAAACTGGAGGAAGTTCATCTGCCCCATTACGCCTGTTTAGGAGAGTCTGACCCCTCTCTCAAAGATGCTGTGAAAGTCCTCAGCGTAAAAGACGAGGGAATAACCACAGAACCTGTGCAGTTGACCCGATTCCATGCTAAGATTGTCCAACCATCCTTCTCTCTTAAAACATTAATAATAAGTTGGATAATGCGAGTGGATGAACACTGCGATCTTCTTCTCTACATGCGTTCTAAAGTTCCTCTCATTCTACATGTCTACTTTTTTCCATTTGATGATTGTGCAAAAGAAAAAGTTGAAAAGGATGAAAAGTCAAGTTTTCCAATCCCGCATCCCAGACCTGACAGGCCATTTCGGATGAAAACGCCACACATTCTTGACGTTCCTGGTGCCTTGACTATCCATCCCAAAGAAGGGATCACACTCAGAAGAGAAACTCCCCCAAACTACTTCAAGGTCACGACACGTCTGGAGAAAGATCTTCAAATGACCCTTATCAGAAAGGAGGATAAGGAGGAGATCTGGCCTGCAACAATTTTGAAAGATGAACTTGATCAGAGAGACAAACCGTGTCCGAATAGTGATCAGATTCATCCTAAGAGAGACGAGACACGTCTGAATAGTGATGCAGATAAAGCAAGATATTTTGATAATCATTGGCCAGATCTCATTCAGGGCATTACAAATGTTGGGTTCATTGCAGATAAACTGTGTCAGCAGCAACTAATTCACGAGGAACAATATTCAGAAATCACACAGAGTTTAACCAGTCAGGAGAGCATGAGAAAGATCTGTGACATTATACGCAAGCACAGAGATGATGTGAAAGCTAAATTCATCTCAGTTCTTCAGGAAGAGAAGCTTTACCACTTCTGAACATTGGTCTGATTCACACTTTGAGCTCGAGGAGCATCTTTTTAAACTGATCTAAAACAGCAACCTCTGATAAACCCAAGGCTTCTCTAGTGATGATACAGGAAAATATGGGTTTATCAGAAGTTATCAAAATATACTTCTTTCAAAATACTCATTTATAGTTACGTTATGAATAGATTTAAGTATTTGCACGTCTAAGTAAATGTTCTATAGGGAAGGTAAAAGGAGTTCAATGTCAGCAAAGTTACAGCAAGATTAATTGTCTGTGTATTTTTCATACTTGTTGGTGAATTGCTGATACACATTTTTTTTGGACATAAAATCTGAAATGTAGAATTTTACTAAAAAAGGACAGTTGTGGCAAATATAATACAGATTTTTTTTTTTCAAAAAGTTGGAAAAAGTTGTTGTCTCAGAATTTAACATTTATTGTATATATTGCATTTTGGATATTTTGGATATTTCACTGCATGGAAATTTTCTTAATGGTATATATTCTGAATATTGAGCTATAAGACTGTAAGACTTGATTTTCCTGCTAAGACAAAAACTGAGATCAAGCGCCCTGCAATAAAGTAATAAAACTCAAAAAATAGCATAGGACAACGCCTTGCCCAAAACTCTCATCACCCATCTACAGTATGCAGTATGCAGTGTGCCCCCCACGACTCAAGTCACTGAAAGTTCTCCAAGAAGGCATATTCTATGTATAATGTATCTTGTGTATCTATTGTTTTTGCTTTCATGTTTGGTATCATTTTAAATGTCTCTGTGCGATTGGTAAAATGGTCTCCGTTTCACAGCAGTCACTGGTATTATGAGGAAGATTGAAAACTGTCCTCCTTTTGGGGTGGTGTCTCTTCAAGATATCTGAAACCCACTCCTCTCCCCCCCAAAACAGGTGTTGGTGTAGTAAATATTTACAATCCTTTTGTTCTGGTCTGGGTATTTAAGGTAAAGTGCAAAGCAGTCATGTGGGATCTTCTGTAGCCAGAAACCCCTATCCAATGATGGGTAAGTGTCTTAAAAACACTAATCCATCACTGTATGTATGTGCATTTCTTACTCTTAGAGTCATCTTTGAGCAACTGATGTTATGCATTTATTATTTCTGAATTGGCTTCTAATTGTCCAACTATGTAATTGGCATGATACATTTTTACCTGACAAATTACATTTTATATTTGATTTACTCTGGATTCTTCTGAAATCATTATGACCAGTAGATTATTGGAGTCCATATTTCCGCAAATCTGCGTCAGGATCGATTAAAACTAAAGGCTCAATGACAGGAGCATGTTGCACATCATGTGAGACCTTCAGATTTCTGTCTAGCACTGGCTTAGCAAGTTGCAGTATCATGACTAGAAAAACTGTGTTTTTGTATGAACAAGCATGTGGCGGTTCGACTCAAATGCATTAGTAAACTCTGCACCCTCTGACTAAGATTAGAACTGGTGAATTTGTGTCGTGAGATCCGTGCAAACCCGGGGCGTGTGACTCTATATGGGTCCGTAATGAATGAATAATTGAAAGTACAGGATACCCAGAATAATCAAATATCTAAATCAATACATAACCAATGATTAATTTCTGATTAGAAACACAGCCTAAGAGTAATATTCATTTGAAATTGGAGACAGAATAAACGAGTGAAATTAAGTGAACTAAACAGAGGCGCTGAAAAGACATAAACGGGTTAATCTTTGCCAAGGCCGTCGGATTCCGTTTGGGGGGTTTCTTACAAGACTCATGGGATAATGTACAAAAAAAACAAAAAAAAAACCCCTAACATTTATTTATTTATTTATTATAAATTAAAATTCCCCATACATACTTTAGCCTTAATGTTGGGTAAGTTGTGCCACTTCTAGCACTATTTCTGTGTCCTTATGATCCTTTCCTTTATTTCTCCTGATAGAAGACAGATGAAATCTGATTTGTTGTATAATAATGCTGAAGCACAGATATTTAGCAGTGAAGAATATGTTCTCTGAGCTTCATGTCTCTACAACAGTCTCAGTCTTCCTCCAACATCAGGCACCTGAACGAAGCCTCGACAACATCTGTCAGATTCAACATTATTCAGCTGGAGTGAATAAATCATTTCAACAAAGAGCAGAAAATAAGAGTCCAGTGATGCTCTTCCCATGAAAGCAGCTGAGCGTTCTGGATGCTTTAGAAGCAGAACGTGAGATTCGTCACATTTCTTCTAATGTTGCTCGATCAAGTCATGGTTTAGTCTGGAGTCGCAGCACAGTTTGAGTCTCCAGGAGCTTTTGCACACGTTTGACCTCCAGCGGCACCTGAAAACATCTGCATGTATTAATAATCAGGTGTTGTGGGTCAATCTGACGAACTGAATGAATGAAATATTTCTGATCATAATGAATCCTCCTCTGATTGGACAGAATCAGCTGAAGGAAGACATCAGATATCAGTGAGTGTTTGTTTCAATCTCAAGCTTTGATTCTCAGTAGAGGCTGTGGTTTCAGACTCGGCCTTATTGAGTCTTTCTTGGATTATGTGGAGTTTGTGTTTTTCATTCTCTCAGTTATTAATGGAGTCTGTGCTGCTCTTCTGAAATCTGATGTCATTTCTACAGGTGTTTGTGTGTTCAGCAGCAGATTCAGAAGTGTGTTCAGTCGTCAGGATCCTCCTTCATACAGCGGCACTGACTCCTGCTCAAGAAGAAAGGCTGAGAGATGATTATTAATCATAAATATCACTGTTGTTATTTGTCTGTTGCTCAAGAAATAAGGCACCTGAGGATGAGCATTACAGTGATTTTACCATGGTTAAGGTGGTGATCCTCTGAGTATGTGTGCTTATACTGGTTTAAAGCACTTATAGTGTAATAATGTAAATGTGTTCAGGTTTCTATCCCTACATTATGAGGGCATCCCAGCTGTCCCATAATTCAAATGGCTAAATAAACAATCGGAACAAAGGTTTATTAAAAATGTAAAGTGCAAAAATGATTCTATGAGGTTTGAGGTGTTTGTTTGGAGTTAAAGGTTTCTGTGACAGTTTGAGTGTGAAGGATGGAAAATATCATTATCTCAGTATACCAACATCTGTGTGTGTGTGTGTGTGTGTCTGTGTGTGTGTGTGTGTGTGTCTGTGTGTGTGTGTGTGTGTGTTCTTGTTTATATTAAGGGGACCAAATGGCCCCACGATGTAATAAAAACCTGAGTTCACCTACATCACCAGCCAGCGGTCCCCACGAGGGAAATGGATTGATAAACATACTAAATGATGTTTTTTTGAAAATGTAAAAATGCAGAATGTTTCCTGTGATGGTTAGGTTTAGGGATAGGGGTAGTGTAGGGGGAGAGAATATACAGTTTGTACAGTATAAAAACCATTACGCCTATGGAGAGTCCCCACTAAGATAGCAAAACAAACCTGAGTGTGTGTGTGTGTGTGTGTGTGTGTGAGTGTGTGTGTGTGAGTGTGTGTCTATATATTCAGTTCACTCATAAATGAAGTTCTGTCATCATGTATTCGCCTCATGTTGTTCAAAACAAGATGATAAAGTGCATAACAGAATCTTTATGTATCTTGTATCCATACAGTGAAAAGTATTGAGAAAATATTCTTGTAGATATATCTCAGTCTTTACTGTATTCATTTGTATTTAAATTCTCAAAGCTCTTACTGAGATTATCTGCATTAAAATAATGAGAATTTAGAGTTTTACTTCACAACAACTGACTTTCATGAAGTTATGAACATACAGTATGTGATAGTAATGTAATTTTTTTAGGTGTAGGTGGAAAAAGATAAGATAAAGCTCTGGTAATGTGCTGATTACTAAGATTTCTATATGAACACACTGAACTGTCCTGTTTAACACACAATACAGATCCATATAATTGACTATTATCAAAATGATTTCATGTAAAACACTTATCAATGATTCTTATTGCAGCCTGCCTGACAGCCATCTCTGCCTGGATGAAGGACCACCACCTTCAACTCAACCTTGCAAAAACAGAACTGCTTGTGGTCGGTGCCAACCCAACACTTCATCATAACCTTTCAATTCAACTTGGGTCGTCAACCATTACTCCTTCCAGGACAGTCAGGAACCTTGGAGTGGTGATGGATGATTGTTTAAGTTTCACAGATCACGTTGCAACAACAGCCCGGTCCTGCAGATTTGCCTTGTACAACATCAGGAAGATTAGACCCTTCCTATAGGAGCATTCCACACAAATTCTTGTCCAAGCTCTTGTTCTATCCAGACTGGACTACTGTAATGCTCTCTTGGCTGGCCTTCCAGCATGCACTATCAAGCCTCTACAACTGATCCAGAATGCTGCAGCAAGACTGGTCTTCAACGAACCGAAGAGAGCGCACGTCACTCCTCTCTTCATCACTCTGCATTGGCTGCCAGTAGCTGCTCGCATCCAATTCAAGGCTCTGATGTTTGCCTACAGAACGACCGCTGGCTCTGCACCGCTATACCTTAACTCACTACTTCAGACTTACATGCCCTCCTGAAACTTGCGTTCTGCAAGTGAACGGCGCCTTGTGGTGCCATCACAAAGGGGCACAAAATCGCTCTCACGAACCTTCTCCGGGTCTGTTCCTGGCTGGTGGAATGACCTACCACGCTCTATCCGAGCAGCTGAGTCTCTAGCCATTTTCAAAAAAATGCTAAAGACATATCTTTTTCGTCAGCACTTGACCCAGCAATAGTAGCGCTTACTTTGATTTCTATTCTTCCATCTATTTGTGTATTTATAAAAAAAAAAAAGAAAAAAAAAAAATTCCTTGCTACGAGCACTTTACTGACATAACTGTGACTTCACACAGCACTTACATACTGTTGATTTGATTGATTCTACTATTCTCATTTGTAAGTCGCTTTGGATAAAAGCGTCTGCTAAATGACTAAATGTAAATGTAAATGTAAAGTACAGCATTATTTGGGACTCTTTCTGACTGTGTGTCTAGAAGGCTTTAAAACATTGAAATATCTTTCTGTCTTTATATTGTCCTTGTCAATATATTCACACCTATATACACCATTGTCCTGTACTTTCTTTGTTTTTCTTGTATATTTCTTTTGTATTTTGACTGCTTCTTTCTTTGTTTAATTTTCTTAATTTAAAAACAAAAATCATCTGGGATAGACTGAGTGTTTGAGGCGACACCTGCTGGTCAAACTGAGCAATGAAAGTCTCAGTCCAAACATGTGTAATGTTGATATACTGTATATATAAGTGATAGATCATGTAGTTTATTACCCAAACATATTACAATATTCATAATTCAATAAAGCTGAAACCCTTCAGAAACAGAAGGCATCACATTTACTAGATTATAATAATCTATTTCTCATGAATAAAACAAACACAGATAAATGTGATGTGTATTGAAGGAGATGTGGAGTGTAAATTAACTACAAAACTTTACAGAAATAATTACATTGAAAGAAATTATAACTCAAAAGGAAAGGAAGTGGAAACAAATGCGTAGAAAACTATAAGAAGAAGAGAGATGGGCGGGGTTTATTTGCTGTTGAGCCCTGAGGCATCTGCGCATGCGCATTCTGAGACAACACCCTTGTGTCGAAACCGAAAGTATCCTTAGAAAATAAAAACCAGTTCAGAAGTCTCGAAACAGACATAAATATCACATGACGGTAAGTTCATTTATCAGCATATCATGTCATATTATTGAATGTTTTCTCACTATCATATTAAACTCGATCTTCAAATATTAACAGTTTATTTGAAGTAAAACTGCAAAAGTTCATCTTCCGGATTATAACGATATCGAGCTCTAGAGATTCTGCTTTTATCTGAGATTAATGTACGGATTCTTCACAATCACAAATATACAAGCTGGAAATGTAAAGATTTACAGTAAAAACTAAACCTTAATCTTGCTTCTGTAAGCCAGACTCGATCCACATTATAATTAATGACAGAAGTGTCATGTTTGGGTGAACTAACCCTTTAAGCATTAGAACAGTGTAACAGGCTCCATGTCGAAGCGTTCAGAGAGTTNGAGCGTTCTGGATGCTTTAGAAGCAGAACGTGAGATTCGTCACATTTCTTCTAATGTTGCTCGATCAAGTCATGGTTTAGTCTGGAGTTGCAGCACAGTTTGAGTCTCCAGGAGCTTTTGCACACGTTTGACCTCCAGCGGCACCTGGAAAACATCCACAGAACTGCAATGAACTGCATTTCACTGTTTCAGAGGAGAAGCAGATCATGATGTGCTGACAGATGAGGCTTATATTGAAATATCTCATATTCTGTTAGTCTAAATATGATGCTCTGACAACTCTAGAGAAATGAGTCCAGCAGAGTCTCCATCTGTCACTGTTGTAGTTGTGAGAGTTGTTGTCATCATTGAGCTGATAGAAACACACAGGAACATGAACTCCAGAGAGAGCGTAAGTCAGACGGGCTTCAGATGAAAGGATCAGATCTTTTAAAATCAATATTTTACACTGACAGCACATTCAGAACACACCGAGAGCTCGAGACCGTCACAGTGAAAATAGTGTGTGCTTATTTTGATCATTACACTGATCTGAAGACAGAACAAAAAGACTTTCTGAATGTAAATAAATGCAGTGATCTCATTCATTTGTGTAACTATTGTGACTGTAATTACTGCAGTTTTTATATTTAAATAAAATAAAAAAAATTTAATTTGTAGCACTTTGTGATTTTGTTTAAATGTGAAGTGCATTATAATTGAAATGTATTATTATTATTATTATTATTAGCCTAACATGTGAGGAAATCTGGAGTCAACACATGGACGTGGGAATGCAGCTGCTTTCATTTTTGGTAGAAACAAGGAACAGATCATCAGCCCTCATTAGCGCTTGTTCAGCTCCTGCTGTTGCTGTATGGTAAGTGAAGTTCGCGCTTATTTCCGTATTTCTCACACTTCCCTGTTTCTTTTTTTCCCGTATTCTTCACTGTTTCTGACGCAAAGGACAATTTAATTCAGAACGTTCCGTTTGACTCCGGTGTGGAAACTAGACAGTCTTCAGTGAATCCACTGGAGTATAGCGACTGTCTGAAATCGAAAGAAAAAGTGAAACACTTCATGGATGACAAGAAGCCATTTCGAGACTTTAAACTTTAACAAATGTTTTCATTATGTATACTGATTTCATTATGTAGTTTGATCCGTGTTCCTTTAGCTCGTTTGTTGACTCGGTTTTGTTGTTGTTTTGCATGTAGCAGGAAAAGAAGTGATTAAAGTCTGTGACACGTTTCACTTCCTAGAGAAGGGAAACATGACAGGAAGGCTGCAAAAATCTAGTTGCAAGCTAGTTGCTTACTCAGGCCACAAGATGGAGCCATTAGGCAAGAAAGTGCTCACCTGTGAGTTCAAGAGATATACAAACTCTGTATTTAAAAAATATATTTAGTTACCACTTGTAAACACATGGGTTCAAATGCACTATAAGTGCTATCTAAATACATTTTTTAAATGTAGAGATAGTATATTAAAAGCACATTTTAGTTCATATTTCATGGTGTCTCAAAATAGCACAGTTGAGTACACTTGGATGTTCTTAAGAAGTACTAAAGAAGAATTTTTAGTATATTAAAGGGGCTCTATGTAGGAATGACACCCAGTGTTCAAAATAGGTACTGCAGTCCAAATTCAAAATATTGTTTGGCCCGCCCATTCGTTCAAAGACGCGGGTTTCCAGCAACAATACACTCTAAAAAATGCTGGGTTAAAAACAACGCAAGTTGGGTTGAAAATGGACAAACCCAGCGATTGGGTTGTTTTAACCCAGCGGCTGGGTTAAATGTTTGCCCAACCTGCTGGGTAGTTTTATTTAACCCAAATATTGTTTAAAAATTACTGTATTTCTTGCTTAAAATGAACCCAAAATATGTTGGAAATTAACATTTATTAATATGTTTAATAAACAAACATTTATTAATACTTTTTTTGAATAATATTTAAACAATAAACATTTATTAAATTGCTTATTAATAAATGCTCATCTTTTTGATTATTATTGTTGCCTCTAGTAATTATGAGTCTGATTTTTAATTTCCAACATATTTTGGGTTCATTTTAAGCCAGACATATAGTCATTTGTAAACAATTGTTGGGTTAAATAAAACTACCCAGCAGGTTGGGCAAACATTTAACCCAACTGCTGGGTCAAAACAACCCAATCGCTGGGTTTGTCCATTTTCAACCCAACTTGGGTTGTTTTTAACCCAGCATTTTTTAGAGTGTAGGGAGCGCAATTCACAATGAAAGCTAAGGAGACTTAAACACTGTAAGCTGATGAGTTGATTTATCTGTTTTAATATGCTGTTGTTCATAGAGATATTTAGATGGATTCAGAGGCTTTTAGGTCAAGTAGAATCTGCGATTCTCTGACCCAGTTTGTTTGTTGATTTCCATGGCTGCGATACGCGGTGTTTTCCGCAAACTGGCAACCTGTGATGTCGAAATACTATTGGATAAACTGGCAGCACACAGAACCCAAAACAAAGACAGACATTCCGAACGCACATTTTCAAAGTAGAATATCTGGCTGTAGCATTGTTTTTCAGAGAAACAAGTAGGTGAACTTAGCATGTTTCCTAAATATCTGCAAACATATCGGGGTATTTTTATGCTTTATTTATTATTATTAATGGTCAAGCGGAAAGGACTGTGCAAACTATGAAGAATCTGCTGAAGAAATCTAAAGACAAAACAGTGACTCATATGTTGTGCTATTTGAGTACAGTAACATTCCAGTCGAAGGGATAGGTTTGTCTCCTGCACAGCTGTTGATGGGGTGACGTCTCAGGGCAAAGCTGTCAATGTCATCTGCACTACTTACATCAGATACCATGATTCAAGTGCAAGAAAAGTTTGAAGAACGACAGAGAAAGCATAAGTTCTATTATGACAGGCAGAAAAAGCACTTGCCGGATCTGCAAACTGGAGAGAGGATCAGAATGCAGAAAGGAGAGTTTTGGTAACCTGCTGTAGCCTAAAGGAAACATGAGCATCCAAGATCCTTTGTGGTCAGATGGCAACCTGTACAGGAGGAACCGCAAACATCTAAGGAAAACAAAAGAGACAGAAAAGCCAGTGTTTGACAAGAGAATCATCCTGGAAACAAGGCTGAACAGTTGCATGTTTCTGATACTCACGAGAAGATAGTACCTGAGTCTCATAATTTCTGATAACTCTCATGATGACCAAGTGCAATCATACCATATCAGATCTGGAGGATTAGTGAGATTGCCTGCGAGATTCAGAGACTGAGTTTCATGGTTCTGAGTCTTTGGAATTTTTGCATGTATTACATTCAGATTACATAGTTAGGATAGTTTATCACGTCGGTGTTCTTCTCTTTGCGTCCGTATTCAGCATGTGCCTGTGTTAACATCCTGTTTACCGAACTCGTCATGTTTCCACACAAATGATATTTTGGGGAAATTATTTCAAAACAGTTTGTTTGCAAGTCCGAAATTGAGATCGGCCAAAATAAAACTCAGATGGCCGGTGGACCAGTGCATCTCTATTTTTTATTATTGTTCAAATCATCCCCGGGCCGAATTTGGACACCTTTGTGGGCAGTATTTGGCCCGCAGGCCATATGTTTGACACCTCTGTTCTGTTCTGTAGCATTAAGATTTGTTTTCACTTTCTGGAATAATAATGTTGTGTATGATTTGTTCTCAGTGTTTCCATATGCAGGTCTGAAGTCAGTTTCTCATTATGGAGAACAGAGAGAAGAGGAAGAGATCTTCATCTCCAGAACCCAGCTGTGTATCTCTGAAGAGTCACAGATCCATGCATGATCCTCCTGAATTCAGTGATAAACCAGTGACCTCTGACCCCAGGTGAGATTAGTGTTGTCAAAATTATCGATATTTCGGTATGTAGCAATAATGAAATATCTGAAATGGTTCCAATACTCTTTTTCTGCAGTATGGTTAAACCGATACCAGCGGCATGTTTTCACTCTCTCTTCTCTCCGATGGTGTATTGAAACCCTCCTCTTACTCACTCGTCTCATTCGCTCTGGTTGAATAGCTTTGGCCTGAATTTCAGCACTGGGGTTGTGGGTATTTGTGCATAATTTTAGTAATTGCCGTAGGTTTCACACTCACATCAAAAGTGCATGCACCACTGATCTATGTAAGTGACTCATGGAAATCCACCTCTCAAACAGCTTGCGAGTACTGAATTGACTTCTTTTTTGTTGTTAATTGCATTTTAACGGTCAAATACATACAAAATTATGTCAAAATGTCCGTCTTGCCTAGTATTTAGGTAAATATATTCAGTTTTGGTATGTAAGTAGTTTAGAGAAAACACGTTGTGTCACAGTATATTGGATCTGTGCATAAGCTCTCAAAGTGACAACAGCCTAATAAACCTGCTGTCTGTCATGTTAATCGAAGAACAAAAAACAAAGAAAACCACTAACTGCTCTTGACTGAATAACTTTTGTAACTTAAATTGTAAGTATTCATCTGTTTTTTATTTTTTACAATAAAGATTATCCAGTGTTATTTTACTTTTGATTACTTTCATTTCTGTAGTATTTCTTACCTGAATGCTAACCTACTGTTAGACCCACCTGACAGACTTAAGGCCATGTTTATTTTATTTGTCTCTTTATTCTATTGTATTTATTTGTGCTATCATTTGCAATTTGTTTATTAATATTTACTTGTCTGTTTTGTTGTTGTTGTAAATGTAGTTCAACGTATCAGATAAAGCCTCCCTGTGCTGTGTATAAGCTATTACAACAAAATGACCATATTAAAAAAAAAATAAAAAAAAAAAGAGAGAGAGATAGAAATTGTCTGTATTGCGGTATAAATGGCAGTTTTCCCAGCAGTGTCGAAAATGGTATCAAATATAGATATTTTTCAAGGCATCGTATTGAATTTGGAAATTCCAGTATCGTGACACTAGGTGAGATATAATCCACTATTAGAAACATTAATTATTAAAAACATAAGTCTACTGTGTTTGTTACCATAAGACTTTTAGTGTAAAACAAATAACAGCTTTTATTGTAACCAAGCCCAGAGAACGACTCATTGTGGAATGTGGCTATAGGTAGGTGAAAGACCGCAGCCTGCAGAAGAAGATCAACGCCTACTTCATCATTGCAACTTTGACCCCACCCATTGGCTTGTTAGTGAGATGACATAGGATAGAAGATCAATACAGGATTACTGCACTAAAAATAACATTACTTTCCAAAGAATTCTAATGCTAGGAATATGTTATTTATTTTCAACAACGTGAATGTCTCAGTTGAGCTTTATTTATTTGTATTCGGTTCATTTTTACTGTGGATTCTTTGGTAAATCAATTGCATTTCAGCACAGGCTTTGCAAGCAGACTTTTACGACAGTAATGCATCATCATGTAAGTAACTGTTAATTCTAATGCCTGATTTGTGACCAGGTTTGTTATGTGGAAAGAGAAGACGGGTCACCTTGGGGTGAACTTACAAATTCTTTATTCTTATGAAAATAAACAAAACACTCCCTTCATGTGCTCAACTTAAATGGCATTCTCTGTGCCTTTCCCACCTCCAGCTAACACACACACACACGAGTTCGCCCTGTTCTCTCTCCCCTTCCCAGATAACCAGCGTGCTTCTGACCCCAGACTGCAACATAAGAATCTCCAGTATCTCTGTGATGCTAAACATCTCAATCCCAGACAGGCAAGATGGGCTTTATTCTTCACACGGTTCTATTTAATCCATCTCCTCTCGTCCAAGCAACAAGAACCTCAAGGCAGATGCTCTATCCTGTCTCCACACCCCCGAGGAGAGCACCGAAGAGCCTGAGCCTGAGCCTCTTGCCTACCCAAATCACTCTCTGTTCCATCCAGTGGTCCCTCGACCAACATATCTCTTTCTCCAATGCTTCAAAGCCATCTCCACCGGGGTGGCCTCCCGGCTGCACCTACGTTCCCAGAGCTCAACGCAATAACCTCATGCACTTGGCTCATTCATCCGTGGGCACTGACCATCCAGGGGCCAACTGCACCCTCTTACTGCTGCAAGATCGCTTCTGGTGGCCCAACATGGCCAGGGATGTTAGAAGGTTCGTCCAGGGATGCCAGCACCGCACCATCTCCAAAAGCCCACGCCATCTTCCATCAGGCAAACTTCTTCCCTTGCCCATACCACAGCACCCTTGGTCACACCTAGGAGTAGAATTCGTCACCAACCTACCTCCATAGGAAGGTAATACATGCATCCTAGTTATCGTTGACCGATTCTCTAAATCATGTCGTTTGATTCCTCTGAAGGGCTTATCTACTGCCATGACAACAGAGGAAATCCTCTTCAATCATGTATTCCGATACTATGGTATCCCAGAGGACACTGTGTCGGACGGAGGACCACAATTCATCTCCCAGGTATGGAAGGCATTCTTCAAGCTCCTAGATGTGACCGTCAGCCTGTCCTCAGGATACCACCCACATTCTAACGGGCAAGCTGAGAGGAAGATTCAGGAGATTGGGTGCTTCCTGAGAACCTTCTGCCACGGCCACCAGAACTCTTCAAACCAATTCCTAGGCTGGGCCGAGTGCGCGCAGAAATCCCTCTGCCAAGCTGCCACTGGACTGACTCCCTTCCAGTGCGTACTGTCAGAGATCGGCCAGGCTCCATCACAACCCAATCACTGAGGTCACAATCATCAAAGTACTAATCACCCGCACCTGATTGTCATCACCTCATCATCACAAGCACACTTCACCACAGCACTTTGTCTGGTCTCAACTTCAAGAAGGAATTACTTACCTGACCTACTCACCTCCATGCTCCATCGCTCCTGCGTCTCTCCCGATCCTCTGTGTCTCCAGTGACTTCCTGCTTGTTTGTGTCTCCAGCGTCTTCTCATCCCAGACTCATTACCACTCTATTATAGGCCCTGTCCCAAATGGCATACTCCTACCCACTTTCAGTCTTGTGGACTTACAATGGCTGCCGCGTGCGCGTGTCTGTTAAGTTCACGAGACCGTAGGGTGACCCATTTGTCGATTTTAGGCTTCCGAAGGGTACTCGCGAGCACCCCCTTTGCGGCCAATATGCACCCTCGATGTACACTTCAGCTGAGCCCGAAAGTTTGCGAGCTATGTAGAGGATTTCACCCGGCAGGCAAAGCGGCATTACGTCATGAAAGTGCGGAAGGAAGACCACGAGTGTTTAGGGTGCCATTTGGGACAGGGCTATACTCACCGAAGTGTATGCTCGACTGCTCGATTAGATTTGTCTGTGTTCCGTAACACCTATGCTAAACTATTATTTTTTATAGGCCTACATGTAAGCTTTACTTCACTCACGTTAACGATGTAAAACATCATCCTTCACATATAACAGCACAGTCAGGCAGTGGTCACGGGTGGTAAATGGCAGATTGTATTACAGACTTGAATTGAGCAGTGTACAGCTTTATATATTTGGTTGACTATTTTATTTTAATATTTAACAGGCTGCAAGTGATATAAATAAGCAATGCAAGAATTTGTGCGCACGCGTGAGGCGCTGGCGTGACCACTGGAATTTTTTTTTCTTCTAAAAACAAGAAAACTGTACTCAGTAATTTATGATCATATGGGTAAAAGCAAGACATCATTCATACATTTACAAAAGACAGTCAAATAACGAAAACAAGCAGAATGTCTCAGTTTCCTTTCCTAGATCTTTGTAGTGCGCCACAATGAAACAAAACTTTGCACATTTTCTTTCATTTTGTTTATCTGTAGACCTAGTTATTTATTATTTAAGTAAAATATATTTCACGTAGCCTATAGGCCTAAACATTCCTTTTTATTTTCATGTTATGTAGCCTTATGTAGCTTCCATTTACAGAAGCGCTGCAGGTACATGCAGTGACATTGTGTGAACAATGTAATATCCTGCAATTTTCGCTGGTTTAAAAACACACAACAAGCTGCATATTACTTTTTCACTTAAATGCAGGCATAATGCTTTGCGGTTGGTGACATATATATCATTGGAAAAACTAATGCCAGGGCATTGCCATATGATGACATGACAGCTGAGCCTGAGCGAGTCAGCGCAGGCATTTCACTCACTTTAGAGCGTGAGCGCGGGCATTTCACTCATGTTGGATGCGTCAGCATCACATTTGCTTAGGCTGTACTATATGAATTCGTGATAGGTTGACTGCCAAATCAAAATATTAAACGGAATGATAAAATAATGTTATTAACCGGTTAATGGCCATTTCAAATTAGCGTTTCTGTTCAGAACGATTAAATTTGATTTTGTTTCCATTTCTGGTTATGTTCCGGTCAACATTTTGTTTGCTTCCGGTTTTCATTTTTTTTCCTTGAACTGGTTCAAAGCCCTGGACTTAATCATAACAAATGAAACCGCAGACAGAACTGACGGAAGAATTATTTCTCTGTTTTCTCAGTATCTGGCATCAGAGAGCTTTATCTCCAGAACCCAGCTGTGTGTCTCTGAAGAGTGACCGAAGAGTGACCTCTGACCCCATGTGAGTATAAACGTGTAGTGGTGATTTAACTGCTAAATTGGTGTCAAAACACTGACCTTTTTGTTTATTTGTTTTTTGTATTTTTTTATTTAGCTTCAAATCTACGGACAAAAGTTTCCGATGTATCATTAACTTTTTTTTGTAAAAATCTTTTAACTTTTAACTTAAGTTAAATTGAAATATAATACATTAAGGGACAGATTTACTAACAGCTTGCACCAGCTTGCAAACCCTCTTTTGGCGTTAAAAAACTACTGTCGGGATTTACTAAAGACACACAGTTCAAAATTAGCGCTGAAAAGGCGTGGACTGAGTTGTTTTTGCGGATTTACTAATCTTTGCGCTTGTCAATTTACTGGTAATTGCGCCATTATTTAATGCCCAAAAAAAGCATGTCTTAACCCAGTTTGCAACATGGCTGCATGGCACAGAGAATGCATGGTAGAAGGGAGAAGATATTTTCCACGCATATTAATTTCTTTGGAATGCCAGAGGAAGATGTTATCCGAACATATTGTTTGCCAAGCCATGTTAGCCAATGTGTATATATATATATATATATATATATATATGCCAACAGTTGGCAAACGATATTAGACCTATATACAAACCCGATTCCAAAAAAGTTGGGACACTGTACAAATTGTGAATAAAAAAAGAATGCAATGATGTGGAAGTTTCAAATTTCAATATTTTATTCAGAATACAACATAGATGACATATCAAATGTTTAAACTGAGAAAATGTATCATTTTAAGGGAAAAATAAGTTGATTTTAAATTTCATGGCATCAACACATCTTAAAAAAGTTGGGACAAGGCCATGTTTACCACTGTGTGGCATCCCCTCTTCTTTTAACAGTCTGCAAACGTCTGGGGACTGAGGAGACAAGTTGCTCAAGTTTAGGAATAGGAATGTTGTCCCATTCTTGTCTAATAGAGGCTTCTAGTTGCTCAACTGTCTTAGGTCTTCTTTGTTGCATCTTCCTCTTTATGATGTGCCATATGTTTTCTATTGGTGAAAGATCTGGACTGCAGGCTGGCCATTTCAGTACCAGATCCTTCTTCTACGCAGCCATGATGTTGTAATTGATGCAGTATGTGGTCTGGCATTGTCATGTTGGAAAATGCAAGGTCTTCCCTGAAAGAGACGACGTCTGGATGGGAGCATATGTTGTTCTAGAACTTGGATATACCTTTCAGCATTGATGGTGCCTTTCCAGATGTGTAAGCTGCCCATGCCACACGCACTCATGCAACCCCATACCATCAGAGATGCAGGCTTCTGAACTGAGCGCTGATAACAACTTGGGTTGTCCTTGTCCTCTTTAGTCCGGATGACATGGCGTCCCAGTTTTCCAAAAAGAACTTCAAATTTTGATTCGTCTGACCACAGAACAGTTTTCCACTTTGCCACAGTCCATTTTAAATGAGCCTTGGCCCAGAGAAAACGCCTGCGCTTCTGGATCATGTTTAGATATGGCTTCTTTTTTGACCTATAGAGTTTTAGCCGGCAACGGCGAATGGCACGGTGGATTGTGTTCACCGACAATGTTTTCTGGAAGTATTCCTGAGCCCATGTTGTGATTTCCATTACAGTAGCATTCCTGTATGTGATGCAGTGCCGTCTAAGGGCCCGAAGATCACGGGCATCCAGTATGGTTTTCCGGCCTTGACCCTTACGCACAGAGATTGTTCCAGATTCTCTGAATCTTTGGATGATATTATGCACTGTAGATGATGATAACTTCAAACTCTTTGCAATTTTTCTCTGAGAAACTCCTTTCTGATATTGCTCCACTATTTTTCGCCGCAGCATTGGGGGAATTGGTGATCCTCTGCCCATCTTGACTTCTGAGAGACACTGCCACTCTGAGAGGCTCTTTTTATACCCAATCATGTTGCCAATTGACCTAATAAGTTGCAAATTGTTCCTCCAGCTGTTCCTTATATGTACATTTAACTTTTCCGGCCTCTTATTGCTACCTGTCCCAACTTTTTTGGAATGTTTAGCTCTCATGAAATCCAAAATGAGCCAATATTTGGCATGACATTTCAAAATGTCTCACTTTCAACATTTGATATGTTATCTATATTCTATTGTGAATAAAATATAAGTTTATGAGATTTGTACATTATTGCATTCTTTTTTTTTATTCACAATTTGTACAGTGTCCCAACTTTTTTGGAATCGGGTTTGTATGTGTATGTGTTTGTCAGATTATATATGTAACAAGTTGCACCTATGTCGACCCGCACCTGATGTGAGCATCAGCATCAGTCATCAGCTCTGCTTATTTGTGTTCCAACGCTAATTTGCGCTGCTATTGTTAGATTGCGTTGGTCAATATGTAAATGATTTGACTGCGTCTGTGATTTTTAATTTGTGCATCAGCAGTAGATCACGTGCAAAACTGGCCACTCCTATTGGTGCATTTGTGGAATTGCGTTCTCACGCTAATTTGCCCCATTTAGTAAATCTGGCCTTAAATGTACAGAGAATACAATATTGACACTTCTATTAATTTACTATGTGATTTATATTTAAAATGTCTTCATGTATTTAAAGCCTTTAATTGTACTACATTTTTTTATTTGATCTTTTTTTTTTTTTTGAAGTGTGAATAGAGATGATCAGACTGGAGACCAGGATTCTCCTCAACCAGTGAATGCTGAACTACAGAGAGTCAAAGACAGACACAAAACCAGCATGAAGAACAGGTATGAGAGATTATTTGAGGGAATGAAACTCCAAGAGAATGCAACCCTCCTGAACAGGATCTACACACAGCTCTACATCATAGAGGGAGAGAGAGAAGGAGTGAATGAAGAACATGAGGTTTTACAGAAAACAGCCAGAACACAACACTCACAATACACTCCAATCAACTGCAATGACATCTTTAAAGCCTCACCTGAACCAAGATGTGAGGAGAAACACCAAATCAAGACTGTTCTAACTAAAGGCATCGCTGGAATCGGAAAAACCGTCACTGTGCAGAAGTTCGTTCTGGACTGGACCGAGGGAAAAGCCAATCAGGATGTAGATTTCATGTTTGTGCTTCCATTTCGAGAGCTGAACTTGATCCGAGATCATCAGTACAGTCTTCACAGACTTCTGCTGGACTTTCATCCTGAACTTCAAGACCTGGACTCAAAGATTTATGAGGAGTGTAAAGTTGTGTTAATCTTTGATGGTCTGGATGAAAGCAGAATCACACTGATGTTTTCAGATGCTCAGAAAATTTCTGATGTGACTGAGACTTCATCAGTGGGTGTATTGATGTCAAACCTCATGAAAGGAGATCTGCTTCCCCCTGCTCTCATCTGGATCACCTCCAGACCAGCAGCAGCCAAACAGATCCCCTCCAAATACATCAACCGTGTGACAGAAATTCAGGGATTCAATGAACCTCAGAAGGAGGAATATTTCAGGAAGAGAATCAGTGACGAGCATCAAGCCAGCAGAATCATCTCACACATCAGAAGAGCAAGAAGCCTCCACATCATGTGCCAAATACCTGTCTTCTGCTGGATCTCATCCACTGTGCTTCAAAAGCTCCTGCAAGAAGATCTGAGTGCAGAAATCCCTCAAACTCTGACTGAAATGTACATCCACTTCCTGCTGATTCAGATCAACTTGAGGAATCAGAAGTATGAAGAGAAAAAAACAAAAGAACTCCTCAGGTCCAACAGAAAAGTGATTGTAAAACTTGCTGAAGTGGCTTTTAAGCAGCTGATGAAGGGCAACGTGATGTTCTATGAGGAGGACCTGAGGGAGAGCGGCATAGATGTCACCGATGCCTCAGTGAATTCTGGGATTTGCACTGAGATCTTTAAGGAGGAATTTGTGATTCATCTGAGAAAAGTCTACAGCTTCATTCATCTGAGTTTTCAAGAGTTTCTCGCTGCTTTCTATGTGTTTTACTCACATGTGGTCAAGAACTACGAGCCACTGCTTGAATTCAGATTTTACAGATTTGATGTGTTCTCTCTGTATTCTCTACTAAGATCAGCAGTAGAAAAAGCCCTCAGGAGTGTGAATGGTCACCTGGATCTGTTTCTGCGGTTCCTATTGGGCATCTCACTAGAGTCCAATCAGAGACTCTTACAGGATCTACTAACACAGACAGAGAACAGCTCAGAGAGCATCAGAGGAATAACACTGGACATTAAAGAGAAGATCAAAGATCCAGATGGTTTTCATAATCTCTCAGACGGTCTATCCATCAGTCTATTCCACTGTCTGCTCGAAGTGGAAGATCAGACTCTGCCCAGAGAGATTCAGGAGTTTGTGAAATCACACAGACAGTCAGAGAAGAAACTGTCTCCTGCTCACTGCTCAACAATTGCCTACATGCTTCAGATGTCAGAGGAGGTGCTGGATAATCTGAACCTCAAGAAATACAACACATCCGATGAGGGAAGAAGAAGACTGATACCAGCTGTGATCAACTGCACAAAAGCTCTGTGAGTGTTAATTATGCATGGGGTAAAAATCATATCAATTATTCAATATCAATATTTTTATGAACAGAAAATACCCTTAAAGGTGCCCTAGAATTTAAAATTGAATTTACCTTGGCATAGTTGAATAATTAGAGCTCTGAACATGGAAATGACATACCATGAGCCTCAAACACCATTGTTTTCTCCTTCATATGTAAATCTCGTGCATGAAAAACACCACAGAAAAACAGGCGAATCTCAACAAAACAAAGACTGTGATGCAACAGTCGGGATCATTAATATGACATGGTATAATAAAAAATCGATTGGGTACTTTGAGCTGAAACTTCACAGACACATTCTGGGGACACCTTAGACTTATATTACATCTTATGAAATATAGATTCTAGGGCACCTTTAATATTGTATAATTTCCTGCAGTCTGGCAGATGTCAAGCATTTTTTTCGTACTTTTTGCACATGAGAAGCGAGTTCAGAGTTTGCCATGGTAACAAACAATGCCTGATTGTCAAAGCGGATGAACATATCCTGTATCTGAGGCTAAATCATTAAATATTGAGAATGCAGTAGCACATATTATAGGTTTCTAACTCCAAATGATCGGCCACTTATCAGATCCAGCTGATAATCTCACATTTGATGCAAAAGTGTGATCACGCCCTGAGAGCGGAATATGAAAGCCGGAGCAGCAATGCCGTCTCAGTCCCCACCTGCCTCGAGTAACATAATATTGTGGTTACAAAGCGTGTATAATTTAAACTACCTTATTAAATAACTCCACTATCAGTAGCTGCTGTTGAGTTTGCATGCGGCTGCTCTCCTTATACGCTCTTCTGAACTCTTCCCCCTTTCTTAAGGCTCCAGTGAAGCTTTGGTAGATATCACAAAAAAGCTAAACAAGCCCCTTTAAAACCCAATAATATAAGCAAAATATAATGTTGTGATATTTTTCAAAGTTTATTTGATGGGAATTAAAATTTAGAAAAGAAAAAAATCTGACACCTCAAACATCATCCTGCAAAAGAACAGCCCCAACACAATTTTCACTAGCATCCACCGCCAGTTTAAAAGGAGTCTTGAAATTTGGGGCTTCCAAAATAAAAGGGAGGAAGTGTAGGAAGTGTAGGACTCACTACACTTGCAAAATAGGGACAAAAGTACGCTAATAGCCAGTCATTCCCAGGAACAGAGAAACAGTCTATAGCCTCAACTTTAGCTCTAATTGTTTGAACCTGACCTTGCCCCACAATTTTTCCCAAATAAGTAATAGTAGCCTCGGCAAATTAATACTTGGCCTATTTAACAGTGAAGTTAGCAGCTATCAAACTATCCAAAAGGGCTTTTAGTTGAGCTATATGACTACTGCAATCAGAAATAATCACCACAGTGTCTTCCAGATGTGCTTCAATTATCTATCTCTGATATTACTCAATTAACTAATCTCTGAAATGTAGAAGCAGTATTTGGCATGAAAAGAAGTGTTTTTACATCAGAAGCTACACACCAATGATTAAAATAGACAGAGATATTATGTACAAAGTCAACATACGTTTGCTTATCACTTTTCTTCCAGGATCTAAATCTTTGTTGATAGGCTTCTGGAACCAGTTCATAAGCCCTTGACACTGCTGCTTTTACAGCTTGATAATCAGAAGCATCTTCTACACTAAGTGAAGAATACGCTTCTTGTTGCTGAAAATGTTAGTGTAGAATAAGTGCTCTTTAAAATGTAAA
The DNA here is from genome assembly GCA_003731715.1 of Anabarilius grahami. Taxonomy (NCBI): domain Eukaryota; kingdom Metazoa; phylum Chordata; class Actinopteri; order Cypriniformes; family Xenocyprididae; genus Anabarilius; species Anabarilius grahami. The sequence continues at coordinate 1,228,864 of RJVU01004711.1, read as the reverse complement.
TGTTGTTTTAAACTTGTGGAATATATTATATTTGACCACATATTTCACACTATTTGACTTTTAGGTTTTATTTTTGTATTGACAATTATTTATTAATTTTTTTTCTAGTTTTTTAAGGACACACTACTGCCCTTTAAAGAAAGCCACCCTGAACCTCAATTTATTGTGTTGTATTTATTCTTGTCTAGTCTTTCTGGCTGTAATCTCACTGGTCAGCATTGTGAAATTGTGTCGTCAGCTCTACAATCTCAAGCTCTACAAAGCTGTACACAAAACTGTTTACTGAGAGAGCTGAATCTGAGTAACAATGATCTGCATGACTCAGGAGTGAAGCTGCTCTCTAATGGACTGAAGAGCCCAAACTGTCAGCTGCAGATACTGAGGTATAAAGAGCATATGAGATATTATTTACAGTCTGCCGGTCATAATGTTGATGTGTGTCTGTAGATGATCGGACTGTGTGTGTCTGTAGGTTATCAGGCTGTATGGTGACAGAAGAAGGCTGTGGTTACGTGTCTTTAGCTCTGAGTTCAAACCCCTCACACCTGAGAGAGCTGGATCTGAGTTACAATCACCCTGGAGATTCAGGAGTCATGCTGCTCTCTGACAAACTGAATGATCCAAACTATTCACTGCAGATACTCAAGTATGTGGGGCAATAAAAGGCCCAGTGTTTTGATCACAAGACGGTTACTCTTATTTGAATGTAGTTATTATTAACGGGATCATATGTTGCCATTTTTTAAAAGTTCATTATTTTGTTTATTGGGTGGAACAAAATAAGCTAACAATGTTGTAACAGTTCAATTTGTCTTCTCTGTAATAACTTTATGTCCTGAAGAGAGAGTAATAAAAAAAAGAACAAATAATCAAATTGCAAGCGATGGCACAAATTAACATTTGCTGGGCGATATAGCTAAAAAAATGATCACGACACAGTGTTTCATTTTGAACAGTGTAGTGCGTTTGTTTGTGACCCAGGGACAGAGGGAGCTTGAGAGTTGTTCATGCGAGCGAACTTCATGTCTGTTTACATTTTAATGCATTTAAGTGAAACTATATCGAGAGTTATATCAAACATTTTTTCTATCGCTATCGATTAAGACGTACCGTCGATAAATATCGATACCGTTTTATCGCCCAGGCCTATGCTGACTCCTAAAGTTTTTTGATATTCTTCATATTCTTTGTGGTGGTCAGTTTGCAGCAGTGATAAAAATGGTCTTTACCAATACGTTTAAATTGATTTTTATCATTTATAGTCATTTTTCTTTTATAAAGCCATTTTTCTAACCTAATTAAATGTATGCATAATCTTTTGTGTCAAATTCTTACATTTAATCAGTAGGTCAGTTAGCATAATAAGACACAATAGGGCGGTTATCAGTCAAATTAAATCTATTTCAATTAAATTCATCTTTGCAAAGCAGAGGAAACAGAGAAGCTGCACTGAAGTGGCATTTATATGCATTTACACAGTATAATACAGCTCATTTGTGTTCCACAGAAGAAAGTTAGTCATAAAGATTTGGAAAAACATCAGGCTAAATGATCGATTGTTTTTGGGTGAACTGAGTTTGTGTCACAGAACAGATTGTGTGTGTGTGTGTTTCTTTTTCTTTTTTGTCTGACCTTAAGAAAATGAATATGAATCATGTTTGTGTTTTATAGTGTGGATCATTGTGGAGAGTTCAGAATTACAGCAGGACTACAAAAATGTAGGTCGACACACAATCATTTAGTGTTTTGTTGTTGATTTGTCACATTTAGTGAAATGTTTCTCTCTTCTTGTGTTCAGATGCCTGTGATCTCACACTGGATCCAAACACAGCAAACACTGAACTTGTTCTACCTGATGAGAACAGGAAGATCACACGTGTGGAAAAAAATCAGCCGTATCCTTATCATCCAGAGAGATTTGGTGAGTGGCCTCAGGTTCTGTGTGGAGAGAGTCTGACTGGACGCTGTTACTGGGAGGTTGAATGTAGCGGACGTGCTGAAATATCAGTGACATATAAAGGAATCAGCAGGAAAGGAGGGAAAGACTGTTGGTTTGGATTCAATGACAAATCCTGGAGTCTGGACTGCTCTAATAACAGATTGTCTGTCCGTCACAATAAAAACACCACTTATATACCTGCTCTCCTTTCATCCTCTAAGAGAGTAGGAGTGTATGTGGACGTGTCGGCCGGCACTCTGTCCTTCTACAGCGTCTCTGACACACACACACTCACACACTTACACACATTCAACACCACATTCACTGAACCCCTCTATGCTGGATTTGGGCTTTATCCTGATTCCTCAGTGTCTCTGTGTGACATTAAACAACCTCCTGTGAGAAACAACAGTGATACACACACAACCGGGTGAGTGAAATATACTGTGTCTTAATGAAGGATTTTTCCAGACTGTGATTAATAGTTAAATCCTCTGTTCTTCATTCATCACTAAACACTAGTGATGCACGATATTGGATTTCTGCTGATACCCGATATGCCAATATTTTTCAACATATTTTGGCTGATAGCAGATGCAGATACCAATAAATATATTTTCCTTTGTTTGTAAACAACACCATATCTTTCCTGCAGGGACTATAAACTAATTAATTTTCATTTTAGTTTTGAGCAAAAACAATTTTTTCATTCAATTTCAGAGTTTGGAGGTCTCTGACTGTTTTACCAGTATTTCTCAAGCTCCCGATCACACATGATCTCTAAACTGTAATTTGCTATTAATTTTCTGTAATTTTCTAGCTGTAGTGTGAGCTTCTGTTCTATTAATATGCCTGCAGGTGAGGAATAAGACAAAAATATTCAAATTCACTCAGTATTACTTGATCTATTCCAGCACTCCCTCAATTACAATCAAGCACAATTAACTGTAGACAGTTGTGTTGTAAGCACTAAAACAGTCCAGTTCTTTATAGTCAAACTCTTATAAACGATTATGTTTGGATAATGAACATTGCTGTGCCACCTCAGACTGCTTGCATAGAGCCTACATATAAATAACTTGCCAATGATTAAACTATATAGACTATATTTAAAAAATGCATGATTGTTCATAAATATGTGTTTGTAAGTGAAGGACATGACAGGTGTCAGTTGAAGCTTTATATACTAACTTTATACTTTATCTCTGTGAAACTGCCTGTAATGAAAAACCCTGAATTTTATTATGTTTTTAATGATTTTTGTCATGTGGGATATATATATGTCAAAACATGGAGTTCTGCCGTATTCGACACTCTAAAAGTTTTTTCCCAAGAGTGTGTTTTACAAGAAAATACTATTTTCACTGTTATTTGCCATTTTTTGTAATTATTTGTGGAATCTACCAGCAATTTCTGAGTGAAAATTATTTTAAAGTAAATCTTAAACTAATGCTTTTAATGTACAAAATTTTTTGATGGTACATTTTCCCCAGAGATAAGAGCTGTTAAAGGGTGTGTAAATTGTGACAGATTTACTCTTTAGGTTTTTATAGTAGACTGTTAGTATGTTGTTGATTTTGAATTGTTGGTTACACTTTACATTAGGATCCCATTAGTTAACATTCATTAATGCATTAACTAACTATGAGCAATACATGTGTTACGGTATTAATCTTTGTTAACGTCAGTTAGATTATTAGTTCATGTTAGTTCAGGTCCATTAAATAATATTGACAGATACAAATTTTGATTTTAATAATGTATTAATAAACGTTAAAATGAATATTTGCTGAGTTCAATACACACTTTAGTATTTTTCATTGTTAGTTCATGCTAAGTAACATAAAGTCACCATTCAACCTGCAATTTTTATTTAGTTTATTCAACAGTTAATTTTGCACACTGTGCATAAAAACCATCTCACTCTTTCATTCCTCCTTCTTCTGGTTCTTCACAGGTTCTCTGACTCCAAACCTTCTGGGCTCAATATTCACCCACTGCTGAACTGTCAGTCTTGTGTCCATATAGCTGATTCTGATCAGTGGGTTCAGATTGAGTCGTAGGCCTGTACAGATGAAGGAGTGTCAAAGTTCAGGGTCAGCTCTGACCCAGGCCATTACGAGTGTGTCAGGACCAGAATGCGATGGGTCTGTGACTGTGAGTCAACTGCTTCAAGATCAAGACACATCTGGAGAATGATCTTCAAATGACTCTTATCAGAAAGGAGGATGAGGAGGAGGTCTGGGCTGCAACCATTGAGAAAGATGAACTTGATCTTATTCATCCTAAGAAAGACGAGACGCATCTAAATAGCAAGGCAGATGAAGCCAGATATTTTGATAACCACTGGTCAAATCTCATTCAGAAAGTCGAAAATGTTAAGATCATTGCAGATAAACTGCGACAGCAGCAACTGATTCACGAGGAACAATATTCAGAAATCACACAGAGTTTAACCGGTCAGGAGAGCATGAGAAAGATCTGTGACATTATACGCAAACACAGAGATGATGTGAAAGCTAAATTCATCTCAGTTCTTCAGGAAGAGAAGCTTTACCACTTCTGAACATTGGTCTGATTCACACTTTGAGCTCGAGGAGCATCTTTTTAAACTGATCTAAAACAGCAACATCTGACAAACCCAAAGCTTCTCTAGTGATGATACAGGAGAATATGGGTTTATCAGAAGTTATTAAAATATACGTGGTCAGCAATGAGATGTCTTTCAAAATATTGATTCATAGTTACATTACAAATAAATTTAAGTTTTTGCACATATGCAAATGTTCTACAGGAAAGTTAAAGCGAATTAAATGACAAAGTAAATTTAAAGCAATATTTATATTTGTCTGTGTATTTCATACTGGTTGGTAAATTGATAATATACATTTTTGTATATAAATTATGAAATGTAGAATTGTAATAAAAAGGATAGTTGTAGCTGTCACAGATCCCTTGTCTCCTGAACTCCAATTCCCATGATCCTCCTGTTCTCCACACCTGCACTCACTTCCCTCGTCATCTCCCCATCATCACTGATCATCATCACCTGGACTTCCTCGTCAGCACTCCCTATTTATATGGACTCACTCCCTTCACTCCTGGTCTGTTCTTATTTGTTATTCGATGTGTTTGGTTGTTGTTTCTCTCAGTTGTTCTAATAAATACCCATTTACTGTGGAAGTCCGTGAACGCCTCGTCTTTGCAACACCAGCACGTAACAGTAGCAAATAAAATCCAGAATTTTTCATCTGATTTTATTCCTCTGCAAACACACAAAGTTTGGTGGACTGCAATGAGAGGGTCTCAGAATTTAACATTAGGGTATTTTTTATATTTCACTGCATGAAAATAATCTGAATAGTACACATTCTAAATAATGTGCTGTAAATTAAGACAAATATTTTATTTATTTATTTATTATAAATTCAAATTCCCCAGTGATAACATACAGCACTTATCCCCTAATGTTGGGTAAGTTGTGCCACTTCTAGCACTATTTCAGTGTCATTATGATCCTTTCCTTTATTTCTCCTGATAGAAGACAGCTGAAATCTGATTTGTTGTATAATAATGCTGAAGCACAGATATTTAGCAGTGAAGAATATGTTCTCTGAGCTTCATGTCTCTACAACAGTCTCAGTCTTCCTCCAACATCAGGCACCTGAACGAAGCCTCGACAACATCTGTCAGATTCAACATTATTCAGCTGGAGTGAATAAATCATTTCAACAAAGAGCAGAAAATATGTGTCATTGGTGTCATTTTCCAGCTTAAATAAATTCGATATTGATTCATTCCATTGTAAAAATCAATAGTTATTAATGTAGTTCGCATGCAATGGTTTCAATGCAGGCAGATCAAAAACATCATATCACTTGATTATGTTTTCACAAGATGTAAAACAAAGACTATAGAATAATGCAAGACGTGTCACTCATATTGTTTTGAATGGGAGAATGTGCAACGCGCAATATGGCGGAATAAGTCACCAATTGGCATGCTTCAGCACTCCCACAATTTTTTTCAACAATTATATACAAGTTGTGTGTTATATTTAATAAAAAAGTTAATAATAAAATTAGCAAATATATAAAAAATGACTCATTATGCATGCATGACATGATTTGCAGCTACTGCACTTTTCGTAATGTCGTAGCATTTTATTTTAAAGTGGAGCGGTTCCTTGTGACAAGAGCTGCCCCCGAACTAAAGATTTTTCTAGTAGTCGTTCATTTAGGCCATTAATAGTTTAGCCGCACGTTTATATTAAATCAATAAATATAATAATAGCCTACTAAACAATCCTTTAATAACTTATCGATATAGCTATAGGCCTGATATAGCACATTCCGCGCTCAAGCTCGCGCATAAATCTTGCTGCAAAGCACTAACGTTAATGATTAATATGTTGGGGGAAAATAACACATTATAATGCTTTCTGAGTCAATGTCGGCTGCAAAGATGAAGTTGCCGACGCTGGCAAAAAAAAAAAAAAACAAGATCGCGCGTGCGCCTCCCACCTAAGCATTCTAATACTTTAGATTCCACAGTCCTCGGCATTAACACTAATTTACCTTTTGGACCATATAAAGAAGTGTTTATTGACTTGTACAAGCACTTGCATGCCTGAGAGGCGTTTCAAAGATGGCCGCTGAGTGAAACGACTTGTCTTAAATGGACTTTGATGTAAAAGCAGCTGCTGTAATGAAACCTGAAGATGAAATGAGACAGAATGAAACCTGTTGGGCAGTTATAATCTAATACATGTTGTATTGAATGTCTCATTTAGGCTTCAGTTTTGTGGACTAAAATGTCTCTACATGTTTCACTTTGTGTCTGTGAGAATTTACATTGATAAAATTCTGCATGTGAATTACCTCAGAAACAGTTTTATGTTTTTATTCCAGTCAGTGTTTATCAGGCCTGGTTTTTATCTATATTTTAAAATGATAATGGTAAAGGTGCCTAACTTTAGAGTCTCGTAGGTGTTGTGGGTCAATTTGACAAACTGAATGAAATATTTCTGATCATAATGAATCCTCCTCTGATTGGACAGAATCAGCTGAAGGAAGACATCAGATATCAGTGAGTGTTTGTTTCAATCTCAAGCTTTGATTCTCAGTAGAGGCTGTGGTTTCAGACTCGGCCTTATTGAGTCTTTCTTGGATTATGTGGAGTTTGTGTTTTTCATTCTCTCAGTTATTAATGGAGTCTGTGCTGCTCTTCTGAAATCTGATGTCATTTCTACAGGTGTTTGTGTGTTCAGCAGCAGATTCAGAAGTGTGTTCAGTCGTCAGGATCCTCCTTCATACAGCGGCACTGACTCCTGCTCAAGAAGAAAGGCTGAGAGATGATTATCAAGAATAAGATTAAGAATCTTTATTGTCATTGTATGCATACTGTAGTACACAACAACAAAATTTAATTAGCAACTCTAAAAGATGCCTAAAACAGTAAGTAATGAATAACTAATAAAATAACAGTAACAATAGACAGTATAGACTAAACAATATATTAAACGGTATGAACAGCAGTGCACCGCCATAATATAATTGCCCCTTGTGGGATTAATAAAGTGGTTAACAATAACATTAAACTCAGTTTGCTGTAAGGGTTTTGAGTGGGAATAAATTTCAAGTTGACCAATAGAATGACTTTTGAGGAAAGTCTGTGTGCTCAGTGGCTCAATATCTATTGGTTGTTGATAGCTGAGGCCTCTGTGCATGTGCATTCAGAGGAAACACTTTTGTGCAGAAACCGAAAGTAAAGATGTGTAAGTAAAGGAAATGGAAATTCGCCTTCAGAAGTTTTGAAACAGACATAAATATCACATTACCGTAAGTTCATTTATCTGCTTCTGTTATAATGTCATATTATTGTACAATATTTTCACATTTTTGCACTCGATCTTCAAATATTTACAGTTTATTTTATGGAGTTGTGACACTTGTAAAAGTGCTCAAGTTCATCTTTAGGATTATAACGATATCGAGCTCTAGGGATTCTGCTTTTACTTGTGATTATTTTACGGGTTCTTTACAATCTGAAATATACAAAGGTGGAAATGTAATCATTTACAGTAAATACTAAATACTTCCAGGCGTCGATTCACAGACTTTCAGCTTTAGTGAGAAGATCGATTATGACATACTGATGTATTTTTGATGGCTGGTTTGTGTAAAACTGGTTTCATTGGACCTTAATAGCCTTTTTCAAGTCATTGCACAAGTTTTTTGAGTTGGGTCAATCCAAAACATTGATGATCATCTTTTTCTGAAGCCATTCATTTGTTGACTTGCAAATTTGTCCTTAGGGTCTTTATCTGTCTGGAAGATGAAATTCCTCTTCATCTGAAGTATTTAAGATAGATGGAAAGAGTTACAGGATGTCAGAGACAGAGACACACCACACACTTTCCTGTCTCGCTTTCAAAGTCAAATTTGAGCTGATGGGATTCATAGTTGTTGTTTTTGTATCTGATTGTTTAACTGCATCACTTAAATACACTGGAACTCATTATTGTGGAGGGAGAACAACTATTAAGCATTAGAAAAGTGTAACAGGCTCCAACGCAACCTAACAAGAGCAGCGCAAATGAGAGTCGGGATGCAAATAAGCAGAGCTGATGCTCCCATCAGGTGCGGGTCGACACAGGCGCCACTTCTTACATGTAATCTGACAAACACGCACACATCTATAGACTAACATGGCTTGGCAAATGATATGCTCGGATAACGTCTTCCTCTGGCATTCTAAAGAAATGAAAACGAGTGGAAAATATTTTCTCCCTTCTACCACACGCTCGAGCGAAACATTGGTAAATCACGTTGCGTGATTCATTTAAAAGTGAAGTGACATGTGGCCAAGTATGGTGACCCATACTCGGAATTTGTGCTCTGCATTTAACCCATCCAAGTGCACACACACACCGTGAACACACACCCGGAGCAGTGGGCAGCCATTGCTGCGGCGCCCGGGGAGCAGTTGGGGGTACGGTGCCTTGCTCAAGGGTCTCACCTCAGTCGTGGTATTGAGGGTGGGGAGAGCGCTGGACATTCACTCCCCTCACCGACAATCCCTGCCGGACCTGAGACTCGAACCCATGACCTTTGGGTTACAAGTCCGACTCTCTATCCATTAGGCCACGACTGCCCCATTTAAATACTCTCCTCCCATAAATTTTGCGTCTGAAAGGGAAACTCCTACAAATGCATTTGCAATAAGGTCAGCCACAAAAACAACTCAGTCCACGCCTTTTCAGCGCTGCTTTTACACTGAGTGTCTTTAGTAAATCCCGACAGTAGTTTTTAATGCCAAAAGAGGATTTGCGCTAGCGCAAGCTGTTAGTAAATCTGGCCCCTGGGCTTTGTGCAGTCAGACCAGTTCTTCCACAGTCAGTAATTTATGGACTTCAGAAGAAAATTATCCTCCACAAACTGCTGTTCTCTGTGTTTCCATATGCAGGTCTGAAGTCAGTTTGTCATGATGGAGAAGAGAAAGAGAAAATCTGCACCTACAAAATACAGCTGTGTGTCTCTGAAGAGTGACGGATTCATGTACGATCCTCCTAAACTCAGTGTTAAATCAGTGACCTCTGACCCCAGGTAGGTGTAAACCTGTAGTGGCTGACTATGAGCCAAAAACACTGAATTCACACAGAGAGATGAGATTTGTAATAGGGCCACAATAAACAATTATTTTGATAATTGATTAATTTGTCGATTACTTTTTTGATTAGTTAGATGAAAAATCCAAAAAAATCAAATTTAATTTCAATCCATTGTTTTGTTTTTTTATTATTATTCCACATCCTGCCCAATGTTGTTCTCCAAACAATCTGTAATATAAAGGCTATGAAAACAAATATAGGGAATGAATCTCTGTAGACTATGCTGTACATTGTGCAAAGAAAGGGTTAAAATACAAACATTACGTTAAAAGACAAAAAAAAACTAAAACAACAACTGACTGCTTACCATTTTAAAGCAGAATTTGTAAATAAAAATGATAATAAACAAGAACAAAAGCACAAGATAGGCTATGAGAAACACATTCACTCATCTGAACACAGTCCTTAATAGGCTATTCCAACAGTATCCCTGCTTTCATAAAAATATGATTACTTGTGTTACATGCAGAACTTTAAGCTTACACTTAATTTCTAATATGAAATATTTTATTCAGAATGTATATTTTATTTACGAATGATCATGTTGTCAGGTTATGCAAAATGGAATTGTGCTAATGTTGGAAATACTGATGAGAAAAACACGTCTCGAAGTAGGGCTGTATGTTAACTTTTTTTGCACGTAGCACTGGTGCTACAGAGGTTGAAAGTTTTGTAGCACAGTACGTACATTACATTTCATAAAAAATCCACAAGTAGTGCAGTTCTTCGCTTAAACAGGCAGATGACTGTCAAAACTACTGATATGTCTCATACAGGTCAGGCAAAATCCAACCCTTAACAAGAAAACTGACAAACTGCAGGAACTTAACACTTATTGCTTACACTCTAAAAAATGCTGGGTTAAAAAAACCCAAGCTGGGTAAAATATGGACAAACCCAGCAGGTTGGGTTAAAAGGCACCTATTATGCCCTCTTTCACATGATGTAATATAAGTCTCTGGTCTGGTCAAGTTTCAGCTTAAAATACCCCACAAATTTGCCCCTATTTGGGGGTGAGCAAAAACACGCCTTTTACTATATTACTATATTGCTGGCTAAAAAAATAAATCCAAAATTGGTTGAAAAAAATGGCTGGGTGAAAACAACCCAATCCCTGGTTTTGTCCATATTTAACCCAGCAGTTTTTAGAGTGTAACATTGTACATTTTGTTTATATAGCCCAATATCTCTGACTACAATCCAAACAACATCCATTTACAATTCAACCTCACATCAACATTAAATTTAAGTAAAATTCAATTTAAAGATCTACATTTCTCATTTTCATTCACAGAGATAACATGGAAAATGTGCCGCACATAGTAGACTATTTGTGACACCTGTTGGTAAACAAGCACTTTTAAAGGGGTCATGACATAAGAAATCAAAATTATCTTGGTCTTTTGGCATATAAGAAGTCTTTGTATCATTATTACATCGTGCAAGTTCCATAACTTAAAACACCCTCATCATCAATAAAAGATCATTTATATAATCAAGCTGTAAAAAAGCTTCGTTTGGAGCAGAGGTGGCATGTGACGTCACAGGGGCGCAATCATTTGCATACGACTGCCTCTGGAGCAAGACAACAACGCCTACTTTTACATCATCGCATCGTTGGCCCCGCCCACTGGTGTTCAGTCGATCAGCAGCACAATGATCTAAAGTAGTTGTTTACGATAAGATTGTGATAATAACTAGATTGTAATGCCGCGCAGACGTTGTATTGTTCCTGGCTGTGGAAAAAAACAACATCATTGAATAAACTGCCAAAAGATCCTGATGTCAGAGAAAAATGGATACAGTTTTTTTATAATGAACGTTAATGCTGACTTGTGTGTTTGTACCGTACATTTTTCCAGCAACTGTTTTGAGAACAAGTCGCAATACGATACTGGCTTTGCCCAAAAACTTTTGCTCAAAGATCAGGTTGTACCAACTGTTCTGGATCCAGCAAGGACCCCACAAACTGTTAGTAACACAGTTAATTTTTAGACTGGTAATGACAGTTAAATTCATGATGAATTATCCTTGTATTTTTACTTCAAAGAATGCTCTCTTTATAATGGTGGAAGCTGTCAATCACACAGCATGAGTTTATCTGGACACTTGCCAAAACTCCTGTTATAATCATTGACGCTCTTATACTACACAATGAATCTCTTGCTGTATTTACATCACGTTTGCATTGTTAGTTATGGTGAAAACATTTTGTGAGAGTGCAGAAATTGCATTGCAATGACGAGATCACTGCATTCACAAGATCAACAGACTGTCTGTCATCTGCTCAATGCTCATTGCTGCAACCTTCCATGTGATAGGAGTAGATAATATATAGTATATATATATAGGATCCAAATATAAAGCAATAATCAACACTTTTCACAATTCTTGTGAGGGAACTCGCACTGAGTCAGTAAAAAACTTTTTAGGGAATGCCCTCAGCGTAGAGCGTCTGAAGCATGAATGAAACTAATTCAATCTTGACTGGTGACATAGCGTGTGACGCCATACACAGAAGCTATATAGGGACGCCGGCACAACAGAGATAGCTTTTTGATCTTTAGCAAGAGCTCTGTGCCAAACTGTGTTGGTGTTGTTTGTCCTGTAGTAATAAGCACTGTTGAAAGTGTCTTCCTGCCCTTATTCACGCTCCCTGTGGCTCAGTCTCGCGTCCGCCGAGATCTTGATTCCCACGGAGCTCTCAGGAAATCAATGTTTGTATCCTGCCATCAAGTGCGCTTCAGGACACATCGGTTTCAAGAGAACGCACGCTACAATTTCCACCCCAAAGGGGCCAAGCAGTGGTCGCGTCCGCACACCGGAAATTGTTTTCGATTTCTGCCTGCCGCTATTTCGCTTCAGGGGATCGATAACGAGAATTGATGTTTGCTTCCCAACGTTCAACTTGCTTTAGGAAGCATCGGTTTCCAGCGAACGGACGCTGCTTTGCCCGCCCTGAAGACTTGCGGCGGGAGTGCGATTGCGTCTGCACACCAGAAAGGTTGAAGTGAAGACCTTTGAGTGTCAGAGAGTATTTGACAATGTTTTTTCTCAAATAAAGTGATGAAATGCTCATTAAGCATTCTCTCAGAGCAGCTCTGGATATGTTCATGTGTTCACGTCCTCATATTGTGAGACGCCAGATGCTGAAAACATCATGAGCATCTTGCATACTTGAGTATGTAGTAGATGAAACGGCACCACCGATTCACACTGAGACATGCAGAACAAGCAGATTATATATTTATATAGCAGTCTTTTGCGCTTTCACAGACCATGTCGTGATATTATTTACTTATTATTATTCATCCCACCATCCAATAATTTGCGCATTTTATGTGTCATCTGCATTATATTGTAAATTCCATTTTCATGACCGGATTCCGTGATTCCTTCTGCATCACAGAAATTATATGGCCTTCATATATAAATGGGACATATCTTCAGTCTGCACTGTGGGATGGTGTTCTCGAATATAGGTGAACATGTTCAATGTGTTTCCTTCTTTTACAGCCTCTTTACATCCACATTTTTTGCAAATTGGATATGTATCAAGATTCACTAAGTTTAACCATCATAGATTGAAATGTTATCATTTGAACACCAATTTACACATTTAACAGTTTGAAATTCAGATGAAGAGGCGGAAATTGGGACTCACACGCTGTTATCTGTGGGCATAGCCACGCACGCAGAGAGAGAGAGGCGCATTTCAGACAGTGCTTGAACAACTAATTGATTCCTCTTTCACATTTACTTGCACTTGAACGGACACATACACTATAGGTGGGAATCTTTTGGAATCTCACTATTCAATTCATATTGATTCTTGGGGTCACAATTTGACTCCAAATCGATTCTTGCCCCACCCCCATGTGTAAGAAATCCTGTGCCCTCGGTTGATATTAAATACAACTCACAGGTGTAATTAAAATTTAAAGTTTTGTTGAATTATTATTTTTCAATCTCATCCTCAATGAGTTTATAACATGTGAACATCTTATATTGAACTGTTCTATTCATAATAAACTACATTTCCTGCCTTTTAACTTTGTAGGATGTAATACTATTTATACTGTTTATATTTGTTCCTCTGATAGCTTTGCAATATTACGCTTTAAGGACTTGTTTAGGTTTTTTGTGATATCTGGCAACCCTTCACCTGGCGCTTTAATGAAGGTTAGAGTTTCAGGAAAAGTGCAGAAGAGCATTACCTACTGTAGTGCCAATCAGTTAGGACTCATTTAATAAAGTAGTGTAAATTATATACACCTTGTAGGTGTGTTATTTTACTGTAGTCCACTGCCGCTCATTGAGAAAGAAACCAGATGTGTGTCAGTATATTTGGTCCGTGCATTTGGTCTTAAAGTGACAGCAGCCTAATATTCCTGCTGTCATCTGTGCCGTTAATATTAATATAATAAAAGATGAACCTATATTTAATTTCTACAGTGAGCAAATAGTGTTAGTTTACATTTAGGCAGCTTGTAGCATATGTGTGCCACATTAAGTGTGAGTACTATGCAGCATTTTCAGGTGCTCCCTCGAGAACCAGACCAAAACATGTACAGTTGTGTTCAAAATTATTCAACCCCCACTGAAATTGATTGTTTTAGTCGGTTTGACATTGATTTTGATCATTCAGTCATCCTGCTTACAATTAAATCAAAGAGGCACATGTAGGTCAGACAAATATAACATAACATTTATAATGAAATAACCACAAATGTCTTTTCTGAGCTCACATCATTATCAGTTTTATTCAACCCCCAAGTGACATTCAATCTTAGTACTTAGTACAACATCCTTTTACAGTTATATCAGCTTTTAAACGTGAAGCATAGCTTGACGCAAGTGTCTTGCAGCGATCTACGGGTATCTTCGCCCATTCATCATGGGCAAAAGCCTCCAGTTCAGTCACATTCTTAGGCTTGCGCACTGCAACTGCTTTCTTTAAGTCCCACCAGAGGTTCTCAATCGGATTTAAGTCTGGTGACTGCGATGGCCACTTCAAAATGTTCCAGCCTTTAATCTGCAACCATGCTCTAGTGGACTTGGAGGTATGCTTGGGATCATTGTCCTGTTGAAAGGTCCAACGTCTCCCAAGCCTCAGGTTTGTGACGGACTGCATCACATTGTCATCCAATATCTCCTGGTACTGAAGAGAATTCATGGTACCTTGCACACGCTGAAGCTTCCCAGTACCTGCAGAAGCAAAACAGCCCCAAAGCATGATTGACCCCCAGCCATGCTTCACAGTAGGCAAGGTGTTCTTTTCTTCATAGGCCTTGTTCTTCCTCCTCCAAACATAGCGTTGATCCATGGGCCCAAACAGTTCTAATTTTGTTTCATCAGTCCACAGAACACTATCCCAAAACTTCTGTGGTTTGTCCACATGACTTTTGGCATACTGCAGTCGACTCTTCTTATTCTTTGGAGACAGCAAGGGGGTGCGCCTGGGAGTTCTGGCATGGAGGCCTTCATTACGCAGGGTGCGCCGTATTGTCTGAGCAGAAACTTCAGTACCCACATCTGACAAATCTTTTCTCAGTTCCTCAGCAGTCACACGGGGACTTTTCTCCACTCTACGCTTCAGGTAGCGCACAGCAGTCGAAGTCAGCATCTTCTTTCTGCCACGACCAGGTAGCGTTTCAACAGTGCCCTTTGCCTTGAATTTGCGAATGATGCTTCCTATGGTGTCTCTTGGTATGTTTAACATCTTTGCAATCTTCTTATAGCCATTGCCCTTCCTGTGAAGAGTAATCACCTGTTCTCTTGTCTTCCTGGACCATTCTGTTGACTTCACCATGTTTGTAACCACACCAGTAAATGTCTAGAAGGAGCTGAGTATCACAGTCATTTTAAAGCTGCCTAATTGGTGCTTATTAGGCTTTATTGCTGCTCCCTGACATCCACAGGTGTTTTCAATACCTGATTGAAAACACTTCAATGAACCTCTGTTCTTCAGAGTGGTAGTCTTTAAGGGGTTGAATAATTGTGTCAATGAAGAATTCACAAAAGAAACATTTACTACTGTATTACAAAACTAATTGATGTCATTTTAGTTGCATATGGTTCTTTAAGAAGTCCTTGTATGATTTCATTCTGAATACAATTACAAATGTACACTAAATTCCCTAAAACCATTTACAGCATTGGGGGTTGAATAATTTTGAACACAACTGTATGTGCACCCCTGACTATAATGAGTTAAGAGCTTGTTCAAGTACTGGGGAGCTAAACCATTTAGTGCTTGGTAAGTAATTAGCAAGATTTTAAAACCTATGCAGTGTTTAATAGGGAGCCAATGCAGTGTTGACAGAACTGGGCTACTATGGTCATACTTCCTGGTTCTTGTAAGAACTCTAGCTGTTGCGTTTTGGACCAGCTAGAGTTTGTTTATTAAGCGTGTAGGGCAACCACCCAGTAATCTAGCCTTGAGGTCATGAACGCATGAACTGCATTTGTCATTGAGAGCATATGTCGTAGTTTAGATATATGTAATGAATGTTGTGGTTGATAGTGTCAAATGCAGCACTTAACATCCAGTAACACTAATAAAGATAAAGGAGATATTTTGAGACATGTCTTTTTTTTTTGTCTATGTTCCACAGAAGAAAGTAAGTCATACAGGTTTGGAACAACATCAGGCTAAACGATCAGTCATTTTGGGTGAACTAAGTTTGTGTCACATAACATATTGTGGGTGTTTCTTTTTCTTTTTTGTCTTACCTTTAGAAAATTAATGACATGTTTTTGTTTTATAGTGTGGATCATTGTGGAGAGTGCAGAATTACAGCAGGACCACAAAAATGTAGGTCTCCACACACAATCATTCAGTGTTTTGATAAATTTGTCTCATTTAGTGAAATGTTTCTCTCCTCTTGTGTTCAGATGCCTGTGATCTCA
This sequence comes from Anabarilius grahami, assembly GCA_003731715.1. NCBI lineage: Eukaryota > Metazoa > Chordata > Actinopteri > Cypriniformes > Xenocyprididae > Anabarilius > Anabarilius grahami. Next base: position 1,212,341 of record RJVU01004711.1, on the reverse strand, counting down.
CACTGGATCCAAACACAGCAAACACTCATCTCATTCTGTCTGAGGAGAACGGGAAGGTGACGTGTGTGTTAAAGAATCAGCTGTATCCTGATCATATAGAAAGATTTGAGAAGTGGTGTCAGGTTCTGTGTGGAGAGAGTCTGACTGGACGCTGTTACTGGGAGGCTGAATGGAGTGGACATGTTGAAATATCAGTGACATATAAAGGAATCAGCAGGAAAGGATGGAGTGAAGACTGTGTGTTTGGATACAATGACAAATCCTGGAGTCTGAACTGCACTGATAATGGATTCTCTGTGTGTCACAATAAGAACATGACTAAGATACCTGCGATCTGTTCATCCTCTAAGAGAGTAGGAGTGTATGTGGACGTGTCGGCCGGCACTCTGTCCTTCTACAGCGTCTCTGACACACACACACTCACACACTTACACACATTCAACACCACATTCACTGAACCCCTCTATGCTGGATGCGGTGTTTATGAGTGTAACTCCTCAGTGTTTCTGTGTGACATTAAACAACCTCCTGTGAGAAACAACAGTGATACACACACAACCGGGTGAGTGAAATATACTGTGTCTTAGTGAAGGATTTTTCCAGACTGTGATTAATAGTTCAATCCTCTGTTCTTCATTCATTACTAAACACTAGTGATGCATGATATTGGATTATTGCTGATACCTGATATGATATTTTTCAATGTATTTTCATGCAATACCAATAAATATATATTTTTCCTTCCTGTTCCGGGTTTGCATGAATTATGACAGTGAGCGCTCATTCGGTGTGGAGCTGTCAATCATATTGCATGACCATATTCCTGCCTGACATTGTTACGCACACTTCCTCATTCTGAGCTCCATGAAAAACAAACCGAGGAAACATTTCTACACGTGAAACAAGAAGCTAAAATACACACGATTACAATAGTAAAAAATGATTTGTGTGTTTTTTCTTTTGATTTGGGGTATTTTCATATCAATAAAGGGTGTTTACGTTATAAATGCTAAGCGGGTGTGGCAATTAGCTACTTATAAAAGGCTATACATAACATATTTAGAGTTCATTTACACATAAATTTCATGCAGACTAGTTAAACATAGAGCCTACATAAAAAAATAATTTAAACCCTCATTAAACTATATTTGTTTTTAAACTATTGTACTATTTGTGAACCATATAGTTTTTATTTAGAAAATGCATGATTGTTTATAAATATATGTTTGTTATTAGTGACAAACATAACAGGCATCAGTCACAGCATTATACACTACCTTTATACTAACCTGATTTTATTATGGTTTTAATTTGATTTTTATCAAATGGAATATAAAAATTCAGTTGTTCATTGTTAGTTAATGTTACTTGAGGTTCATTAAATAATATTAACAGATACAACTTTTGATTTCAATAATGTATTAATAAACAATGAAATTAACATTAAAGGTGCCCTAGATTCAAAAATTTAATTTACCTCGGCATAGTTAAATAACAAGAGTTCAGTACATGGAAAAGACATACAGTGAGTCTCAAACTCCATTGTTTCCTCCTTATTATTTAAATCTCGTTTGTTTAAAAGACCTCCGAAGAACAGGCGAATCTCAACATAACACTGACTGTTACGTAACAGTCGGAATCATTAATATGTACGCCACCAATATTTGCATATGCCAGCCCATGTTCCCAACATTATGAAAGGCATTAGACAAGGGCAGAACGTCTGGATGTGCACAGCTGAATCATCAGACTAGGTAAGCAAGCAAGGACAATAGCAAAAAATGGCAGATGGAGCAATAATAACTGACATGATTCATGATAACATGATATTTTTAGTGATATTTGTAAATTGTCTTTCTAAATGTTTCGTTAGCATGTTGCTAATGTACTGTTAAATGTGGTTAAAGTTACCATCGTTTCTTACTGTATTCACGGAGACAAGAGCCGTCGCTATTTTCATTTTTAAACACTTGCAGTCTGTATAATGCATAAACACAACTTCATTCTTTATAAATCTCTCCAACAGTGTAGCATTAGCCGTTAACCACGGAGCATAGCCTCAAACTCATTCAGAATCAATGTAAACATCAAAATAAACACTGTACTTACGCAATTAGACATGCTGCATGACGAACACTTTGTAAAGATCCATTTTTAGGGTTATATTAGCTGTTTGAACTTCTTTTATGTTGTTTAAGGCAAGCGCGAGCTCCGTGGGCGTGGAGCACGAGATTTAAAGGGCCACACACCCTGAATCGGCTCATTTCTAATGATGCCCCAAAATAGGCAGTTAAAAAAATTTATTAAAAAAAATCTATGGGGTATTTTGAGCTGAAACTTCACAGACACATTCAGGGGACACCTTAGACTTATATTACATCTTTTTTTTTAAAAATCTAGGGCACCTTTAACTTAGATTAAACACTTTAGTATTTTTATTGTTAGTTTGTGCTAACTAATGTAGATAAAGTCACCAGCCAAGCATTGAGTTTTATTTATTAGTTTATTCAACAATTAATTTTTTACCTTGTTTAAAACCATCTTACTCTTTCTTTCTGCCTTCTTCTGGTTCTTCACAGGTTCTCTGACCCCAAACCTTCTGGGCTCAATATTCACCCACTGCTGAACTGTCAGTCTTGTGTCCATATAGCTGATTCTGATCAGTGGGTTCAGATTGAGCCGTCGGCCTGTACAGATGAAGGAGGGTCAAAGTTCAGGGTCATCACTGACCCAGGCCGTTACGAGTGTGTCAGGACCAGAATGCGATGGGTCTGTGACTATGAAGTTACCCTTCAGTACTGTACCGTAGACGGACACTTCCTCAACACAGAGCTGGAGAGGCTGCAGTGCAACCGGATCGGTCCAGTGATTTACGTGACGGTGATCTCAGGGAAACCGAAGGAAGTTCATCTGCCCCATTATGCCTGTTTAGGAGAGTCTGACCCCTCTCTCAAAGATGCTGTGAAAGTCCTCACCATAAAAGACGAGGGAATAACCACAGAACCTGTGGAGTTGACCCGATTCCATGCCAAGATTGTCCAACCATCCTTCTCTCTTAAAACATTAATAATAAGTTGGATAATGCGAGTGGATGAACACTGCGATCTTCTTCTCTACATGTGTTCTAAAGTTCCTCTCATTCTACATGTCTACTTTTTTCCGGTTGATGATTGTGCAAAAGAAAAAGTTGAGAAGAATGAAAAGTCAAGTTACCCAATCTTTCTTTTCCGCCACTGGCCCCACAGTCAACAGTTTCCACTTTGTCAAAAAAAGAGCATTTTCCTTCCTCTCTTGGTCCCAAGAGGGTACAGAGAACAGTGGATGGTGCAAAACCGGACCACTCTCATCCTCCTCTGTTGCCGCGGGCAGCAGTGGGGGACACAACCAAGCCTTCTCACACACCCTGAACTGAGCCTTACACAAACTACTGTTCAAAATGTTGGCGCAGAAACGCATTTTCGAATGCATCTGTCCCCAAGATTGGTTTGCAGTTACCAACCTGAAGGATGTGTGCTTTCATGTCTTGATTCTCCCTCGACACAGGTCTTTCCTGCACATATCAGTACAAATTCCTGCCCTGTGGGCTGTCCCTGTCACCCCAATGTCTTCACAAAAGTGGAGGAGGCAACCCTTGCTCCCAAGAGAGAGCATGGGGTTTGCATCCTCAACTATCTCAATGACTGGCTCATACTGTCAGAGTCCCAGGATCAGTTATTCGAACACAGGGACCTAGTGCTCAGTCACCTCAGTTGGGTCTTTGGGTCAAATGGGAAAAGAGCAAACTCTTGCCAGTGCAGAGGATCTCTTTTCTCGGTATGGAGTTGGACTCAGTCGAACGGAAAGCACATCTCACATAGGGACATGCCCGGTCGGTGCTGAACTGCTTGAACATGTTCAAAGTCAGGATGGCGATCCCACTGAAACTTTTTCAAAGGCTCTTGGGGCATATGGCAGCCACAGCAGCAGTAACACCACTTGGATGTGAACCCCATGCTCTCTCATGAGAGCAAGGGCCGCCTCTGTGACTTTCGTGAAGACATTGGGGTCCCGAGATAGGAATGGCAATGCGGCACTCACCAGGTGGTTGGACTCCTTGTTTCTGTGGGCAGGAGTACCCCTGGAACAGTTTCTGGCAGTACGTCTTGCACTGAGCCTCCTAAAAAAGCACCTACAGGGCAAAGACGTGCTGGTCTGGATGGACAACACTGTGGCCATTGTGTACATCAACCATCAGGGTGGTCCACACTCCCGTCGCATGTTGCAACTCACCCTCCATCTCCTCCTCTGGAGTCAGAAGCATCTGAGATCACTTTGTGCCATTCACATTCCTGGCATACTCAACCATGTGGCTGACTAGCTATCATGAGCTGTGCTCCCAGGAGAACGAAGACTCCATCTCCAGGCTGTCCAGCTGATTTGGCATTGTTTTGGAGCTGCACAGGTAGACCTGTATGCCTCTCCAGAAACCACCCACTGCCATTTGTTTTATTCCCTGACCAGTGGAACACTTGGCACGGATGCACTGGCACACAGCTGGCCCCGGGGTCTATACAAATATGCATTTCCCTCAGTGAGCCTTCTCGCACAGACACTGTGCAAGGTCAGGGAGGACGAGGAGCAGGTCTTGCTAGTTGCACCCTATTGGCCCAGCTGGACCTGGTTCCTAGAACTGATGCTCCTCGCAACAACCCCTCCTTTGCCGATTCCTCTGAGTAAGGATTTTCATTCTCAGAGACGGGGCACCCTGTGGCAAACACACCCAGACCTCTGGAAACTCCATGTCTGGCCCCTGAATGGGACGCAGAGGTTCTAGGTGACTTACCCCAAGAGATACTTAACAACATCACTTCAGCACGCAAGCAGATTGGTCACTCTAGCGAGATCACAATTCATCCGTTCTCTTCGACGAGACGTCTCCGTTCCCTCCTTCAGGGAACGAGGGTTACATATGTAACAGAGACATTTTTGTGTAACAATATAGTAACAAAAATGAAAATTAGACAAGAACATGATATGAACAACCGCAGCACTAAACATAGTTACTGAGTGTGAGTCACAATCATGTAAATGGAAATCATACTGCATTTAGAAAAAGCCCACTCAAGAGAATACCATACACTATTGAAGCCTCTGATCAGTTTTCTCACGCTTTCTTGAACGTTCGATGTTGTCAGTATGTTCTTAAGTCATTTAAATAGATCAGTATCGGCTGTAAAAATCCTGATTGGAGCATCTCAGAGTGTGGTGAGACACTGAGCACTGAGGAAGATGAACCAGAACTATTTTTCTAAACAGTTAGAGAACAAACACAAGGATGGTAATAAAGAGAATTATCATTCATTTTAAAGCTCTAATGTCATGAAATCACTTTAAGAAGCTTATATATGTGCCTTTGTCTCTATTTCAGTGCAGATGAGCATTGACAGGCACACTGGAGTCAGTGTTGGTGTAACAGCTGACACAGGTGCAAGTGTAAATGCTCCTGTGCTCACAAGAAACACTATCACAGGCCCATTAAACATCAACTACAGCTGAAACCCTGCAGTACACAATACACCAACAAGGATCAATGAAGGTACTGTATAGTGTTGAGGTTTAAATAGGAATTTAAATAGTAACTTTAAATAACTGACTTTTAGCAGAATGTTTGTTTACAAATGTATATAGAAAATAATGCACACCTGAGATGTAACGGCATTTCATTCAAAACACAGTTAATTATTCTAAATCTGTGAGATCTCTTACTCTTTGACCTATTATCGGTTTTCCTCTTTCTCAAAGATTCAACTACAGAAGACAGTAAATTTGAAACTGAAAACTGAAATCCGTCACATCAGTGCCACATCCCCATCTTCTGCTGGATCTCTCTCACTGTTCTTCAGCCTCTGCTGGCTCGAGAGACCAACAACTCTCACAGAGATGTACACAAAATTCTTAGTTTCTTAGAAGCAACAAATGAAAACAAAATATCATGATCATCCTGCACATAAGCCCAAAGCCAAGTCATTTGATCAGATTCTTCTGAATCTTGGGAAACTGGCCTTTAAACAGCTGGAGAAAGGTAATCTGATTTTCTACAAAGAAGATCTTGAGGAGTGTGGACTAGACATCAGTGAAGGGTCAGTGTACTTTGGGTTATGCACTCAGATTTTTCAGATGAAAAAGTTTTAAGATTCGGGGAACGATTTCCTGTAAAACAGCAAATGTCATTTATATGTTACATTGCCCTTGTGGATTTTCGTGGACAAACCAAGCAGACAGCTTAAAACTCATATTGCTGAACATCGAAGTGCCATTAGGCATCACGACCCTAGAAGTCCAGTGCACAACACTTTTTTAAGTTGAGACATTAGATTTTAAACTATTAAATAAATATATCAATATAAATATATATAAGTAATATAAATGTACTGTTAAATTACCTCGAAAAGGGGGTGATGTATATAAAAAAATATTTTAAAACGTGAAGCATATTGGATTTACACTTTGAATACATTATAATCTAATGGTCTCAATGAAGAATTTGATATTCAGCCTTTTCTTTAATTATGTTATTGATCTGTATTTGTGGATTTATTGCATTATGTTCCTTATGTTGTTGGTATTTTCTTTTTTTTTCTTGCAGTCAGTCATTTTCTGATTGAAATTTTTTGATTGGTACAAATTTTTTTGCAGTCAGGTATTTCTTGATATGTTTTCAGCTAATTGATGTTTTCACTTTTATTCTAGTTATGTAATTTGTTTGTTGCCCTTTTTTTGTCATGTGGGATCATGTGATCTAGGTTTGTGTGTATAAGGGCTTATCAGTGTATGGCTGCATCCGAATTCACATACTCTCTAGAGTAGCTAATCATTTTGAATGAGTAATTACTTCACGGCCGATAAAATAAGTTCTAGTATGAATGTAATCTGGACATACTACATTTGCCATGTTGTCATTATCATGTGACCTATCAGCACCAGTTACATCACTTCACTGCCATTCATATATCCTCTTCCGTGGCCTCATGGGATAGGAAAGTGTCCATCATTTGCAAACTTCAGAATCTCGCCAGAAGTAGCAGGTCATCCGAGTACATTTTGATATTGTTTTATGAGTACTGTGAATTCAGACACTTCTTTTGTCTCACATTGTTTTTTACCTACTCAATAGTAGAGAAATATGTGATTTTAGATGCTGCTCTCGTGTTCATTGTCTGATGAAGAGCCATTAGGCTCGAAGCATCACCTGTGGTGAGAACATAAAATAAATATTTTTCTATTTTTGGTGAGCAAACTTTTCTCTACATAAAGTATGAAATGTAGAATTTGTCTGAAAAGGATAGTTGTGGCAAATATAATCCAGATCATTTTTTATGTGATAATATTCCTCTGCAAACACACAAAATGTTGATAAACTGTAATGAGAAACATTTAATATTTTCTTTTTCCAATAAAAGTTTCTTTTTTTTTTTTGTAAACTATATAATATTTTGTTGTCTCAGAATTTAACATTGGAATAATTTGGATATTTCACTGCATGGAAAATATTCTGAATGGTAGACATTCTGAACAATGTGCTGTAAAGTAAGACTGTCATTGGATAATGCATAAAAAACTAATATTTTATTAATTTATTGTAAATTCAAATTCCCCAGTGACAACATACTTATCCCCTAATGTTCAATTTTCAATTTCAAATTTTATTTGTCACATACACATACATAAAGAGTATGACATGCAGGAAATGCTTTCTGCAACTATCCGNAAAAATAAAAAAAAAAAAAAAAAAAAAAAGAAGGAAAAAAAAAAAGAAAAAAGTATAAACAATTTAAAAATATGAACAATTTAAAAATATGAAAATATATGAATATATGTATATGTGGAATATAAATATACATAAATAATTGCAATAAATTAAAATAATTTAATGATTATCCTTAAAGTATCCATATGCAATATGGTGTGTATAAAGTGACACTGTGTTATGCAAATCTGGAGTTAAAGTGGCAGTCCAGAGTTTAAAAAAAAAAAGTCAAAGTTTCAGTATCAAGTAAACGTTATGCAGATGAGATATAACCAGTACTAGATCCTGGATGTTTTTCCTGGTTCAAAGTCCGAATGGCCTACAGGAAAAAGCTTCGCCTCATTCTCTCTGTTTTTGCTTTCAAGGATCGGAAGCGTTTTCCTGAACGCAACAGAGAGAAGAGACTATTGTTGGGATGGCTAATGTCTTTTACAATCTTCCTGGCCCTGGACCAGCACAGCGTGCTGTAGATATCCTGCAGGTCAGGGAGTTTAGTTTGGATGGTATGTTCAGCTAACCGTACCACCCTCTGGAGGGCTCGTCTGTCCTGCATGGTGCTGTTCCCAAACCAGGAAGTGATGCTACCCGTCAGAACGCTCTCAATGGTGCAGGTGTAAAAAGTCTTAAGCACCTGAGAAGGTAGTTTGAAGTTCCTTAAGCGTCTCAGATGATACAGACGCTACCGGGCCTTCTTCACCAGGGTGTTGATGTGACAGGACCAAGACAGGTCCTGTGTGATATGAACACCTAGGTACCGGAAACTGTCCACTCTCTCCACTGGGGTCCCGTTGATGTTTAACGGTTGGTATGACCACTCCTGTTTCATGCTGAAATCCACTATCAACTCCTTAGTCTTGCTGACACTCAGGAGAAGATTATTCTTCTGACACCATCTTTCCAGGTTTTTAATGTCCTGTAGGTAGGCCGTCTCATCATTATTGGAGATCAGGCCCACCACAACAGTGTCGTCAGCAAACTTGATGATGGTAGAGGAGTTTGAAGTGGCCACACACTCATATGTGTACAATGAGTACAACAGGGGGCTCAAGACACAGCCCTGGGGAGCTCCAGTGCTGAGGGTGAGGATAGATGAGATGTGTTTGCCCACCCGTACAGTTTGTGGTCTACCTGTCAGGAAGCTGGAGATCCATTGATGCAGCGGCAGGCTGAGTCCCAAGACCTCCAACTTAGAGGTGAGCATGGAGGGAATTATGGTGTTAAACGCTGAACCACAAACAGCATTTTTACGTAATTCCCTTTCCTGCAGTCCAGAAGGCTCATCGTGGTGTGGAGAAGATGAGCAATGGTGTCCTAAGTGGAGCGATTCTGGCGGTATGCGAACTGTAGTGGATCCAATGTGTCTGGTAATGATGCAGTGATGAAGTCTCTGACCAGTCTTTCAAAGCACTTCATCCCTACTGAAGTCAAAGCTACAGGATGTTCTATAGTCCGTGATGTTACTTAGTCCCCACCACAGGCTCCTAGCGCTACCGTGTTGAAACTGTAAATCTATTTTCCTCCCGTAGCGCCGCTTTGCTTCCTTCACCGCTATGCGCACACTGTAAGACGCAGCCTTATACTCCTCCATGTCCCCACTAGTGAGCCCCGTTTTGTAGGCAGCGGAGCGGGATCTCAAAGCATTGCGGATGGTTTTATCCACCCACGGCTTCTGGTTGGGAAATGTTCTGATGGTGATTTTCTGCACCGTATCATCCGTTAGATTCCCGATGAATCCCACAACCACTTCCGTAAACATGTTGACGTCATCAGAGCTATGTCTGAACATGTCCCAGTCTGCGTCATCTAAAGCGTCCTGCAGAGCGGCCACCGATTGGTTAGTCCAGCACGTGACCTCCCTCTGAACCGGGGCTTACAGGTTTTAGCCTCTGTTTGTATACAGCCATGAGGAAGATAGCGGCATGGTCCGATTTCCCAAACGGTGGACGTGATTGTGCCTTGGAACTGTTCTTAAATGGTGTATAACAGTGGTCCAATATCCTCTGGCCCCTGGTGGGGCAAGTGATGTGCTGCTGAAAGTTCGGTAGTGCGCGCTTGAGATTGGCACTATTAAGGTCCCCCACCAAAATGAGCGCAGCATCCCGAGGAGGAGGAGAACTGGCCCCCCGACTAAGCCTGGTTTCTCCCAAGGTTTTTTTTTTTTCTCCATTTTAACACCTATTTGCCACTTGTTTGCCACCTGATGTCACCTGTTGGAGTTTGGGTTCCTTGCCGCTGTCGCCTTTGGCTTGCTTAGTTGGGGACACTTGACATTTGACTTGACATTTGATATTCAACAGTGATCTTGACAGTTAATCAACAGTGCTTCTGATCTGCCTGCATTGACACTATTCTTTAAGAGCTGCTGTGCAGCCAAAATTATGTACCAGTTATCAATGTAAAGCTGCTTTGACACAATCTGCATTGTAAAAAGCGCTATATAAATAAAGGTGACTTGACTTGACTTGACTTTGATGTAGCATTAGTGACTCATGTAAATCTCATACTGCAGTGTCCGTATCCGCTTGAGGTGGACTATAAACGGCACTGACTATGACCGAGCTGAATTCCCGAGGTAAATAGAAGGGCTGACATTTTATGGTCAATAGTTCCAGATTTGGTGTGCAGGAGCGTAGAAGAGGAACAATACTCGTGCTGTCACACCAGCGACTGTTCACCATCAGACACACTCCACCTCCCCTTAACTTCCCCGACTCCAATGTTCTGTCCATGCGGTAAACCGAGAAAAACTCGGCCGGCTGGATAGCGTGGTCCGGTACCGATGGGTTCAGCCACGTCTCGGTGAAGCAGAGAAGGTTGCAATCCCGAATGTCCCTCTGGAACTTGACCCTTGCCCTAAGGTCATCAAGCTTATTTTCCAGAGACTGGACGTTGGCTAACAGGATACTAGGTAAGGGAGCTTGGTGTGCGCGTACCCTCAGTCTATTCCTCATGCCGGCTCGTCTCCCTCGTGGACGCCGATACAAGTCGCATCCTTTATTCCTTCTTAGGATTCCGCTCGGCCAGCGTAGGTCCGGGTTTAAAAACGGCAAAAGGTGAGTAGATTGTACTTTAATAGATATAAGAGTGGCTCTATCATATCTAATGATGACCATCTTGTTTAAATAAAACGGTATCGATGTAAATAGAAATATAAAATAACAAACAAAAACAAAAAACATAACAAACAAAAACATAGCCGGAGCAGTCGCGATGGCGGCTGACCTCACAGCGCCATCTTTCGCCTCTCATAATGTTGGGTAAGTTGTGCCACTTCTATGTCATTAGCACTACTTCAGTGTCCTTATGATCCTTTCCTTTATTTCTCCTGATAGAAGACAGCTGAAATCTGATTTGTTGTATAATAATGCTGAAGCACAGATATTTAGCAGTGAAGAATATGTTCTCTGAGCTTCATGTCTCTACAACAGTCTCAGTCTTCCTCCAACATCAGGCACCTGAACGAAGCCTCGACAACATCTGTCAGATTCAACATTATTCAGCTGGAGTGAATAAATCATTTCAACAAAGAGCAGAAAATAAGAGTCCAGTGATGCTCTTCCCATGAAAGCAGCTGAGCGTACTGGATGCTTTAGAAGCAGAACGTGAGATTCGTCACATTTCTTCTAATGTTGCTCGATCAAGTCATGGTTTAGTCTGGAGTTGCAGCACAGTTTGAGTCTCCAGGAGCTTTTGTTTTGCTTTTGCACACATTTGACCTCCAGCGGCATCGTTATTTGTTTTGTTTTTTTCAAGAGCATCGGGTCTAAATTAGAGAAAATGTGAATTGTTACCTCTGTATTCATGAGATGAGTAAAATATAGAATTTATTCTGGTTAAATCTGAAGTGAAATACCTTAGTTTAACAATATCTAAAGACTCAAATACAAAAGTACTAGTAAATAAAGAAGAAAGAAGAGATAGTATGAAAAAATCTCTTAATCACTGGCTTATGAGAGATCTTATGGGCAGAATCCTTTTGACTTAAGCAGAAAATTCTCTATTTTCTTAGGCTTATTCTCTTAAAGGCACAATATGTAATTTTTTTATATTAAAATATCCAAAAAGCACTTGCACAAGTGTTATGTATTTCGTTCAATTGTGTACTTACATTATCCTAGAATTTGTAAATTCAGAGAAATTCACAATTTTAAATAGTGCCCATCCATTGTTACTTGTCGCCTGTCAATGACGTAATGTCTACGTTATCCCTGGTTTCCGCTTGTACTTCATAGTAGCCATAGCAACAGACGTGGACAGCTGCATAATGTCTAGCTGTTGTTGTTTCATTAAAACATTATGGACCATGGCAAGCAAACTTTAGGACAAAAGGATAAATAAAATGAGGATCAATATCAGCATGGCGTTTTCGAGATGGCGAGAGCCTTGCGACAAACTTCGACTTGACAGAGACGCCGCTCATGCACGTTTGTAGACAGGTAAGCAAATGTACATAAGACGAATCAATGTTATATAGCGAACCATGATGAAATGTCACACCATGTCCTAACCAGGCGCGATGCGATAAGATCAGCTGTTCACACTACACGCAACGCGAAAATGAGAAGCGATAAAATCAATCAAAAACCACAGCCAATCAGAAGAGAGTGTGGCAAGAGCACAGCAGATACAATGAAATGAGTAAAGTAAAATTCATAAATATTACACCATTTAAACATTATTTAAAGTACATACAGAGTGACTGAACCATCTTTGCCATAGAATAAACTTGTTTGTTTATTTGTCTTTATATATCCCTACTTTATACCACAGTCATGTTAAAAACATGAATGCATTCACTGATCCATAAACATTATTTCCCCATAAAACATCATTAGATCCATCTGGATGACGACAATTTCCATGATTCATATACCAAAGCGTGCATTCAAGAGTGAGTTCTTATTTCTACAAGCAGATATTGCACTTCTGGAAAACTATTTTTACACATAACTTCACACCACATGGATCCACCCAGTCATTACAGTAAATATGAAGACATTATTCAAACAAGAGAGGTATGAGAAAAAGTTGTATATGTTGTTGATTTGATAGATGAAGCTGGTTTATTCAATATAACTAATTCACGGAGAAATGTGTGATAAAATATTATTTTAGAGAATTTAATAGTCTGTGTAGAGCAATTCCTCTTTCATTAAAACAACTAATACAAAACACTCTTATTCAAATGTAAGTAATTTTAGCATTTCAAAACACCAGCAAAAATTACTATTGCTTATAATGAAACATTTAGGAAACAAATACTGTAATTATATTTAATGGCCAAAAATGAAGAACATTCAGTGTAGAATCATTAATAATGTTGCTGAATGTTTTATATAAAATATTGTGTTTAGATGCAGATTTTTGGAAGAGCCTGAAACCATTCACAGTTCTTGCAGGATATTCACAGCTGGATAAATATTGATACTCAAATTCCTTTACTAAATTTATTCCAGGTTTTGGTTTTTGTCTCTCAAAAAAATGTCATTGGTGTTAAACATTATTATTTCTTTGTATATCATATACATAAAAGCAACTGGAATAGTAAACCCTCTTTAACTTGTTTTAAAAATGAATGTAAAAATTATTTTTCATCCATAAAATAATCATCCAAAGATAATCAATCCCTTGGTGAATTATATAAAGAATTATATAAGGCATATATGAGTCTCTTTCATTCTTAGATTTTGTACATGCTTCCAAATGTTTGTTTGTTTTCCTTGTAACCCCCTTAAATGCCTGAAGATTATGCTTTTTTTATTGTACTGAATATGCAATTGTTTATTTTATACATGAACGTGATCGTAACACAAGCATATATACACAAAATGATAGCTATAGAACTGGAGATTTAGTTACTGTCATGTTTTGAGTTTGCTTTTTTGATCTGTTTCTCCGTCCTTTTCATGTTTGAGTTTCTTTGTTCATCCGCTAGTCTGTTAATTACCTCCGTTCCCTTTCTTTTTGTTTCTCATTGATTGTGTTATTTCAGTTTAGGTGTGTGTCATTATCTCATCAGCTCCTCTGTTAGCCCTCACATATTTAAGCCCTCAGCTTCTGTCTGTTCTTTGTCAAGCTTTGTTAAACGTCATGTGTGATAGTGGTATGTTTCTCCTCCGTTGATTCTCCAGTTTATTGTTTTGATTGTTATATTAAAAGTCTCCTGAATAGATCTCCTTTGTCGTGCACTTTAATACAGCCACCACTCGTGACAAATACATGTTATTTGTGCATATTTTCATATGCATATTATTGTTCCCTAATTGAGTTTGAAAATTGATATTGTTCAATAAAAACACAATGGAAACTTTTGGGATAATATAAGTATACAAGTCAACAAAATATATCATTGTTGTAGTGGTTTTTGGATATTTTCATCCAAAAATCTTACATATTGTGCCTTTAAATGCAGTTCAGTGAGCATAACCTCACAGTCTATAGTTTTATTTACCAGTATAGATATAATTTAAAAGTTATTAATTTTTATAAAGTTAAGATGACGTGAACTGAATGTGTGCCTGCGTCTCAAGGGGCAGTCGTGGCCTAATGGATAGAGAGTCGGACTTGTAACCCAAAGGTCATGGGTTCGAGTCTCAGGTCCGGCAGGGATTGTCGGTGAGGGGAGTGAATGTCCAGCGCTCTCCCCACCCTCAATACCACGACTGAGGTGAGACCCTTGAGCAAGGCACCGTACCCCCAACTGCTCCCCGGGCGCCGCAGCAATGGCTGCCCACTGCTCCGGGTGTGTGTTCACAGTGTGTGTGTTCACTGCTCTGTGTGTGCACTTGGATGGGTTAAATGCAGAGCACAAATTCCGAGTATGGGTCACCATACTTGGCCACATGTCACTTCACTTTCACTTTCACTTTCACTTTCAATGTGCGTACTATCCATCCTAAATAGTATGTGACATTAGTAATATTCAATGCTATTTAGGGTGGATAGGATGCACAATGGGATGCAGGGTGTATGTTTTTTAATCAGGCACTGAAGAGTCACACATTAAAGGTCCTTCAGCGGCTCTTCAGCTCTCGAGCGCCCCAAACGACAACATGCGAGTTTAAACTTTTCTGTTACAACCAAAAAGACACTGAAAGTTACAACCCTCATAAAGAATCATATGTCAAGGTAAGTTGAATTAATCTTTATTTAATCAAGTGTTATGTTATTATATGTCATGTTGTGGCATTATAAGATCATATGAAATACAAAGAATGAAAAGAAGAAAAATTACAACACCCATGAAATGGAGTAGATATTGAAAGTGAAAGTTATATGTGCATTTTAACCAGTTGATGGGAAAAGTATTCATAAAATGCATTCTAAAAATCTGAATAATTCGCAACTTGTCTGTCGTTGTCTTTGCTCCACGATGTTTGTTCCACTGCATGAGAAAATAGACGTGATGTGAGAACAGTGTCAGTTGTGTGAGAGACGGCAGCTCTAGTTGTGTGTCATTGATGATCACAGGGAATAGATTGAATACACTATAAAGCACTTTGAATTAAATCAACTGCTAAATTCAGAAATGTTAGTTTTCTGATAATGTCAATATAATGTTCTTCTTTTCCATTTACAGGCCTGAAGTCAGTCTCTCTTTATGGAGAACAGAGAGAAAACCGTCTCTGAGAAGAGGAAGAGGAAGAGGAAGAGATCGTCATCTCCAGAACCCAGCTGTGTGTCTCTGAAGAGTGACGGATCAATGCCTCTTCCTCCTCCTTCATTTATTTTTGAAGCAGTGGCCTTTGACCCTGTGTGAGTATAAACATGTATTTGGTCTAATGCAACTAGTATAAGGCATTTATTGAAGAAAATCAATGGGCAATGTAAATGTGTACTTGTATAGCGAGATAAATCTAATGAAATTTTCAAATACGTATAGGCCTAAACAGAGACCTTGATGGAGACCTTCAGTTATATCTAGAGATTTCTCACCCTCATATTTATCGCCATAACTGTATTATGGTAATACTTATGGTAATATACACTGTTATCCCCTCCCCTTAAAGATGCAGTTGCAGACTGTCTCTAGTGCAGTGGATATTGTTCATAATTCACTCATAGGAAATTGTGTAAGCAGCACAGACAGAATTCTCCCTCAAGTCGACTTAACAGTGCTTAAGATGTGTTTGACTTGAAGCAGCGCTGCTCAGACCGACTGGTGTGTGACATCAAAATATTGTGAGAGCGATTAGAGAGCAACGGCTCTGAATACTTTCAAATCACTCTCGCAGTACTTTGATATCATACGCTGACTGGTCAGTCGAACACACCTTATTTTTTCTGCTCACCCTGAATTAAAGTGACAGTGCAGTGTTCATGGTCAAAATAAACATGATTTAAAACATGAGAAAAACATGAAGAAAAAGTTGAAATTCCTCCCAAAAAAAAACATTAAAGTGAAGTCTACTGTGTTAAAGAAATCAAAATCACACAGGAGTTGCAAAAACAATGCTCCTAAATTGCTCCTAAATTGCAAAATCTGATCTAATAAAGGAAATAGCAGGCAGAACTAAAAACAAGTCAGCTTTATTTCTAACATAATCAGTGATGCAAACAGAATTCATTTCTGCTGTTAAGCAGCTGTCACAGCGCCAGCCACACCCTCAGCACCAGATTCCTACACACGCTCCCAATCACCTGACTACTAATCAGCACCACCTGCACTCTAGCACCATCATCACTATGTCAACCCACGCACAACATTCAACAGCATCTTGACCCCAGGTGAGTATAAACATTCAGTGGGTGATTTAACCTCTTGAGGCGCACTCCCCTTTTGAGCCCCTAACAGGAAAATGACAGGCTTGAACCCGAATGGTTGTCTTTCCTAAAATATTTGGAGTGTGAGCATAGTTGAGCATCATTTGAAAGTAGATACATTTCAGCTTTAATCTCAAAGTTTAAATTATATAAGTAAAAAGTTAGACAAGCTGAAGTTTAATGGACTGAAAATGTTTTTTTGTTTTTTTTGCATAACATCTTATCATTAAAAAATAATAATAATATAGATTTCTGCAAAAGCTAGAAATACACTGGGCCCAAAGCCACAAGTCTTAAGAAGTTATGTTTCAGGTTTGAGGATGATATAACAAAAAATGAGATTCCTGCAAGGTTTTTCTCTGATTAGTGCCTTTTTCAAAAATGGCAACTTGGAGCTTCAAAGTGCTTGGCAACAAAAATGATCTGAGGGCTAGAGAAAGCTGTTGCAGTTACTTTTACATGTACCACATATACTAAACCATTCTTTAAAAAATGTAAAATAATTACAATTCCATGATGTTAAAGTTGGTGTTTTTATATAAAAAAAACGAAGTCCTGTATACAAAAGAAATAAAGAAAAAAGAGACCTTTTTACAACTTTTAAATAATTTTTCTCTCCATACACTGAAAGTTTGCTTATTACCAAAACATGTTTCCATACATATAAACAGATGCTACATCGCTAGGCCACAATACAATAGCTATATTGATGATCGATTCAGACAGCAATCGGCCTCCAAAAGCAACCATTTGGAGGCTATACATAAACTGTTATCACAATGATGGCCAATCATTCAGGTAAAAGACAGCATTTAGTCTCAAAAACAATCAACTGTCTCAAAACATAAACAGAAATTCCATAAATTATGCAGATTGCATAACTTTTTGAAGAACGATGATGGAGAGCAGATTGTTCAGGAGAAATATGCCATAAACAATGGACAATATCTCATTGTTTCATGGATTTAATGCATTTGTGGACAAAAAGTGAATTTGATTGAATTTTGACTGTTGAATGTTTTTCAATGAATGTGTATCATGGACATTTTACCCAAGTCTGATGGATTGGATTCATCTGGCGATCGATATGTCATAACAGAAGTATGAAGTCCCGTTTTGATTTTGCTTGCTTTCATTTGCATTCCCGACACAAATTACAATTTTACTGTTGCTGGAGCATCTATATCGTAAAACTGACAATGTAGGTTGACAGTAAACCCCAAAATTTCAAATGATGTATAATTTGTTAACATTCTCAATATTTTTTGACAATATTATATATAGTAAATGTTTACCATGGTAAATAAAGTAGCGTCAAGCCCGAAGTTGAGACAGTGCGCCTCTAGAGGTTAAAGTAAAATATGTAGGTCAGATGTGCATGTGTGTGTTTGTAATTTTCTAATTTCACCTCAAACCTACAGAAAAAAGATCAGAGGTGAAAATTTTTTTTGAAAATTAAAAAAAGGAAAAGTCAATTTAAATTTTAAACTGAAATTGAAATGTAAGACAATAATTATACTGAAAATACAAGATATATTTCTAAATTTAAATCCTTACATTTTTACATCTTTAGTTTAATTTGTTCTTTTTTTTCCAACAGTGTGTATAGATCTGATCGGACTGGAGACCAGGATTCTCCTCAACCAGTGAATGTTGAACTACAGAGAGTCAAAGACCAGCACAAAAACAGCATGAAGAACAAGTATGAGAGATTATTTGAGGGAATGAAACTCCAAGAGAATCAAACCCTCCTGAACAGGATCTACACACAGCTCTACATCATAGAGGGAGAGAGAGAAGGAGTGAATGAAGAACATGAGGTTTTACATATGGAGAAAACAGCCAGAACACAACACTCACAAGAAACTCCAATCTACTGCAATGACATCTTTAAAGCCTCACCTGAACCAGGATGTGAGGAGAAAGAACAAGTCAAGACTGTTCTTACTAAAGGCATCGCTGGAATCGGAAAAACCGTCTCTGTGCAGAAGTTCATTCTGGACTGGGCCGAGGGAAAAGCCAATCAGGATGTAGATTTCATGTTTTTTCTTCCATTTCGAGAGCTGAACTTGATCCGAGATCATCAGTACAGTCTTCACAGACTTCTGCTGGACTTTCATCCTGAACTTCAAGATCTGGACTCAAAGATTTATGAGGAGAGTAAAGTTGTGTTCATCTTTGATGGTCTGGATGAAAGCAGAATGACACTGATGTTTTCAGATGATCAGGAAGTTTCTGATGTGACTGAGTCTTCATCAGTGGGTGTGTTGATGTCAAATCTCATGACAGGAGATCTGCTTCCCCCTGCTCTCATCTGGATCACCTCCAGACCAGCAGCAGCCAATCAGATCCCCTCCAAATACATCAACCGTCTGACAGAGATTCAGGGATTCAATGAGTCCCAGAAGGAGGAATATTTCAGGAAGAGAATAAGTGATGAGCATCAAGCCAGCAGAATCATCTCACACATCAGAAGAGCAAGAAGTCTCCACATCATGTGCCACATACCCGTCTTCTGCTGGATCTCATCCACTGTGCTTCAGAAGCTCCTGAAAGAAGATCTGAGTGCAGAAATCCCTCAAACTCTGACTGAAATGTACATCCACTTCCTGCTGATTCAGATCAACATGAGTAATCAGAAGTATGAAGAGAGAGATCCAAAGAAACTCCTGCAGTCCAACAGAGAAGTGATTGTGAAACTCGCAGAAGTGGCTTTCAAGCAGCTGATGAAGGGCAATGTGATGTTCTATGAGGAGGACCTGAGAGAGAGCGGCATAGACATCGATGACGCCTCAGTGTATTCTGGGATTTGCACTGAGATCTTTAAGGAGGAATCTTTGATTCATCAGAGGAAAGTCTACAGCTTCATTCATCTGAGCATTCAGGAGTTTCTCGCTGCTTTCTATGTGTTTTATTCACACGTGATCAAGAACAAGGAACCACTGCTTGAAATCAAATTATACAGATATGAGAATGTCTCTCTGTATGATCTACTAACATCAGCAGTAAATAAAGCCCTTGAGAGTAAGAATGGACAGTTGGATCTGTTCCTGCGATACCTGCTGGGTGTCTCACTGGAGTCCAATCAGAGACTCTTACAGGATCTACTGACACACACAGAGAGCAGCTCAGAGAGCATCAGTGATACCACACTGGACATCAAAGAGAAGATCAAAGATCCATATGAATGTTATCACCTCTCAGCTGGTCAATCCATTAATCTCTTCCTCTGTCTGCTGGAAGTGAAAGATCAGACTCTGCCCAGAGAGATTCAAGAGTTTGTGAAATCAGACAAACATTCAGAGGAGAAACTCTCTCCTGCTCAGTGCTCAACAATCTCCTACATGCTTCAGATGTCAGAGGAGGTGCTGGATGAACTGAACCCCATGAAATACAACACATCAGATGAGGGTAGAAGAAGACTGATACCAGCTGTGATAAACTGCACAAAAGCTCTGTGAGTGTTAATTTTTAATAATATAGAATAATTTTTAATAATCCATGTAATATCTTTAAAGGGCTCATGACATGGATTTGATGTGAGTATGTAAGACATCATGCTGCTGCACAAATAGCATATATATAATTACCCACAGCAGATCCAGTGTTGCCAACTTAGTGATTTTTTCGTTAGATTTAGCGACTTTTCAGACCCCCTTAGAGACTTATTTTCAAAAAAGTGACTAGCAACAAATCTAGCGAGTATTTGGACAAGCCTCTGTCGCCAAAAGTTGCCAGTACTGTGCGAGCACGAGGTCTTGCTTTCCCGCTGCAGTCACACCTCTCTCTGCATCAACTCTGTTCAGTGAGTGGCTGAGAGGAGCAGCAGCACATGAGCGACTTTCATGGCGAATGAAATGAGCGAGCTACACATGAGCACAGTGTTCACTTATCTGCTTCTTCTTTGTTTTACATTTAAAGAATTTAGTTTGACACTCTTGTGCTTATAACTGCTCACTATATCACAGAGCTTAAGTTCATCCAGTTTCTAACCTCATTGAGTTAAGATAATTTACATTACATCAAATTATTACATCAAAATCCAGTCTATGAGCACAGATTAGGAGAGAAAAAAACATTAGTCAGGCAGAATGCAAGTACGACATAGTGATGTCACGAATTTGCTAATATGTGATGATGTCACGAATATACGCATGACGTCATCTAGCAACCTTTAGCGACTTTTGGGGTAGGCTTTCGCTACTTTCCTTTGAATATAGTTAGCAAAACACTGAGCAGACCTATACAGGTGGAGCTGGGGAAGGTGGAGTTTTTTTTAGACAATGTCATTTCTTAAGAAAAAGTCTCAATTTCTCTTTGTGTTTTTACAAAAAAACCTGTATAAAACATTAATTTACAGACAAAAAATTATTAAACTGCTTATGCTTTTATTAAAATATTTAGCTGCTGCCAGATCCAGTACAGTTGGCTGCTTTATCTTTGCACAACAGTTTCTTTACAAACTCTCCCTTACACTGTGCCTCATGTAAAAAAACAATCTGCAGTCAAATGCTCCAAACGAACACATAATCCTCTGATGTGATCCAGCTCACGCTGTAAAGGGATTTAAGCAATTCAGATGATTCAGTGTGGACTAACAGTTTTTGGAGAATGCTAGTGTAAACTGCAAATTTTAAAATGCAAATGCTGTTTTCAAATTGTGGATTATAATCTATTTGACTACATATTTCACAGTATTTGACTTTCTTTTATTTTTGTACAGCCAATTATTTACTGACCTAATTTTTTTCAAAATTTTAAGGAACCAATGCTGCCCCTTTAAAGAAAACCACCCTGAACCCGAACTTATTGTGCTGTATTTAATATCTTCTAGTCTTTCTGGCTGTAATCTCACTGGTCAGCATTTTGAAATTGTGTCATCAGCTCTTAAATCATCAAACTGTATCTTGAGAGAGCTGGACCTGAGTAATAATGACATACAGGATTCCGGAGTGAAGCTGCTCTCTCATGGACTAAAGAGTCCAAACTGTCAGCTGCAGATACTGAGGTATTAAAATACATGAGAGATTATTTACTGTCATAATGATGATGTGTGCCTGTAGATGAACTGACTGTGTGTCTGTAGGTTGTCTGGCTGTATGGTGACAGAGGAAGGCTGTGGTTATGTGTCTTCAGCTCTGAGTTCAAATGCCTCAACCCTGAGAGAGCTGGACCTAAGCTACAATCACTCTGGCAATTCAGGAGTCAAGCAGCTCTCTGACAAACTGACAGACCCAAACTGTTCATTGCAGATACTCAAGTATGTCAAACACTAATACTGACATACCTTACATGTGTGTGCATGATGCATAACTACAATAATGTTTGTTTGTGTGTTTGTAGTATACAATGCTCTGCTTTATTCTGTAGGTTGTCTGGCTGTATGGTGACAGAGGAAGGCTGTGGTTATGTGTCTTCAGCTCTGAGATCAAGCCCCTCACACCTGAGGGAGCTGGACCTGAGTAACAATGACCTGCAGGATTCAGGAGTGAAGATTATTTCTGAAGGACTGAAAAATCCAAACTGTCAGCTGCAGAGACTGAGGTATTAGGAACATATGAGAGATTATTTACAGTCTGCCTGTAATAATGTTGATGTGTCTCTGTAGATGATCTAACTGTGTGTGTCTGTAGGTTGTCTGGCTGTATGGTGACAGAGGAAGGATGTGGTTATGTGTCTTCAGCTCTGAGTTCAAACCCCTCACACCTGAGAGAGCTGGACCTGAACTACAATCACCCTGGCGATTCAGGAGTGAAGCTGCTCTCAGACAAACTGAAGGATCCAATCTGCTCACTGCAAATACTCAAGTAGGTGGGGCAACAAGAGGTCTGGTTTACACCTGGTATTAAGATCTGTCTCAGGTGATCTGATCACAAGTTGGTTATTCTCATTTGGATGTAGTTATTGTGAAAGTGTTCATATGACGCTTTATAAAAAGTTTATTATTTTGTTTATTGAGTGTAATAGAATATGTTTAATTTGTCTTCTTCACTGACCAGTGACAACATAAAGTACAGTTTAAAAACATCTTGAAGTGTATATTTATTTATTTATTTAGGAGTGTATTTAGGAGTGTATAGCCATCATTGTACTCTCTTAAGTTCATGAAGCTGGGAGGAAATGTGCTCCAGCTCCATAAAAGTTTTTCCATTTTGCATGAAGGCTCGTCCTCACAGTTTGTAATAAACTTGAAACTTTATTGAATAGTGCTAGTGCACACATAAACAACACAACTGGATAATTGAGAAAATATTAATTTTGCTGAAATATCTGTTGTTGAACATTAAATTAAGGTTAAAAAGTCAACAAGTATTTTATGAGAGTCGTAACTGTAAAGAGATAACAGCATTGAATTGAATATAAATGTAAGATGTTTCTTACATCTACAGGATAAAGAAATGGCAGTAACAGGTCACTGTGTCCAGAGTGCATTTGTGTGTTCCTGCAGAACATTCCTCTTATCTGTTTGTGTTTTTCTTTTTCTTTACTATCTTTATTATTATCTTCATGTTTAAAGTAGGTATTTAAACTGTCCTTTTGCTTTACAGCTCTTTTGCATATAACATATAGATATATTCACTATATATGTTTTCATACCATTCAGTTGGCATGTTTGCTTGAAGGACAGCATTGAGCAGGATGTTGAATAGTGTGGGTTTTTTTAATAAAATAAAAAATATATTTAGGCTTTTTGGCCAACTAATCAGGGAAAATGTTTTTAAATAAAGACTGAAAGAGTTGTTGAAGCTTGATGGTGATGTTGAAGTCATGTAAACGTGGTGTAGTTTATTTATAGTTTACATTTAGGTTTTTAATTCTGGTGGTTGAATTTAGGCTTCAAGATTCATAAATGTGTTCATTTCAAGAGAACTATGATGTTAACTTACAAAAATATGTCATATTGTCTTTTATGTTTCAGAGAAGAAAGTTAGTCATACAGGTTTGGAACAACATCAGACTAAATGATCGATCCTTTTTGGGTTAACAGATTGCATGTCTGTGTTTATTTTTCTTTTTTGTCTGACATTTAGAAAATGAATATGAATCATGTTTGTGTTTTATAGTATGGATCATTGTGGAGAGTTCAGAATTAAAGCAGGACTACAAAAATGTAGGTTTACACACAATCATTGTAGTGTTTGTTGATTTTGTCTCATTTAGTGAAATGTTTTTCTCTTTTTGTGTTCAGATGCCTGTGATCTCACACTGGATCCAAACACAGCAAACACTCATCTCATTCTGTCTGAGAAGAACAGAAAGATCACATGTGTGTTTCAGCATCAGTCGTATCCTGATCATCCAGAGAGATTTGATGATATTCCTCAGGTTCTGTGTGGAGAGAGTCTGACTGGACGCTGTTACTGGGAGGCTAAACAGAGTGGATGTGCTGAAATATCAGTGACATATAAAGGAATCAGCAGGAAAGGAGAGACCGATGACTGTATTTTTGGATTAAATGACAATTCCTGGAGTCTGATCTGCTATAATGACAGATTCTCTTTCCGTCACAATAATTACAGGACTGATATAACTAACATTCATTCATCCTCTAATAGAGTAGGAGTGTATTTGGACGTGTCGGCCGGCACTCTGTCCTTCTACAGCATCTCTGACACACACACACTCACACACTTACACACATTCAACACCACATTCACTGAACCCCTCTATGCTGGGTTTACAGTTTATTCTCATTCCTCAGTGTCTCTGTGTGACATTAAACAACCTCCAGTGAGAAATAACAGTGATACACACACAACAAGGTGAGTGAAAGTTGAATGTGTTATTTGTCATTTTTTGTAATTATTTGTGAAATTTACCAGCAATTTCTAAGTGAAAATAGTTTTAAAGTAAATCCTCGACAATTTGTTTATTGTCCAAAATCTTTTGATGGTACATTTTCCACAAAGACAACAGTTGTTAGAAGGTGTGTGAATTATGACAGATTTACTCTTTAGTTTGTTTTTTTTGTTTTTTTTTACAGTAGACTTTTTGTATGTTGATGCATTTGTTAATGCATTAACTAACAATGAACAACACACTTGTTGAGGTATTTATCTTTGTTAATGTTAGAAATTGATGTAAGTTCAGGTCCATTAAATAATAATAAGATACAACTTTTGATTTTAATAATGTATTAATAAACGTTGAAATTAAAGCTGTCTGTAAGATTTGCCTCTTAGTCGCCATCTCTGTTTGAAACCTGCAATTGCAGTTATATGCAGAATTATTATCTTTACGTACGTTGTGCATCGGCACAGCTCGTCAGTGCGGATGAATCTAATATATTTGCTGTCAGTCAACATACCGGTGTGGATACTGTACTTCAGAATCACAGATTGTAGTCTTGAAATATGGCCAAAGTAGGAATTTTCACCAGAAAATGTCATCTGAACAAGTAACATGTCTGCCACTTTAGTTCTGACCAACTGAGGGAAAAGCATTAGGCCTACAATAAATCGTGCTGCCAATGGTGATTAAATTCAACGATCGCTTAGCTCATATCACATCATATTGTGCAAATTATTATTATTGTTATACTTTGTTCTCAAATTGTTAATGTTAACAACATCACCACTCCGCAGTCTGACGTCTTTTGCTTTTGACTACAGGTGAATCTCCAGTTGCCAATGATGATTACAATCCGCCATCAAAATGATAACTTTAATTATTGCAACTGCTGTGAGAAAAGGCTATAAATGATCTGCTACCAGCAGCATCCTATATGTAGGGACTCCTTCCTTTCTGTTTACAGTCGTGACGTAATGACACAAAGACGAACTGCTGCATGCTTGAATTTCCCACGGAAATCCACCAGTATCGATTTATTATAAAACATTATTAAAAGCTTAGTGTTGTGAATCGAGCTAAGGTAAGGAGATTGTTTTGAGCACTGGCTGGTTATGTACTTGTTCAGAAATTGATTTTGGATAGATTTTAACCAAAAAACGTTACGGACTGCAGCTTTAGCATTAACTTAGATTCATAATAGTGTTTTTCATTGTTAGTTCATGCTAACTAATGTAGTTTAAGTCACTGGTCAACCGGCAAGTTTTATTTATTAGTTTATTCAACAATGAATTTTGTACATTGTGCATAAAAAAAATCTCACTCTATCATTCTGGCTTCTTCTGGTTCTTCACAGGTTCTCTGACTCCAAACCTTCTGGGCTCAATATTCACCCACTGCTGAACTGTCAGTCTTGTGTCCATATAGCTGATTCTGATCAGTGGGTTCAGATTGAGCCGTCGGCCTGTACAGATGGAGGGTCAAAGTTCAGGGTCAGCACTGACCCAGGCCGTTACGAGTGTGTCAGGACCAGAATGCGATGGGTCTGTGACTGTGACGTCACCCTTCAGTACTGTACCGTAGACGGACACTTCCTCAACACAGAGCTGGAGAGGCTGCAGTGTAACCGGATCGGTCCAGTGATTGATGTGACGGTGATCTCAGGGAAACTGATGGAAGTTCATCTGCCCCATTATGCCTGTTTAGGAGAGTCTGACCCCTCTCTCAAAGATGCTGTGAAAGTCCTCACCATAAAAGACGAGGGAATAACCACAGAACCTGTGCAGTTGACCCGATTCCATGCTAAGATTGGCCAACCATCCTTCTCTCTTAAAACATTAATAATAAGTTGGATAATGCAAGTGGATGAACACTGCGATCTTCTTCTCTACATGCGTTCTAAAGTTCCTCTCATTCTTCATGTTTATTTTTTTCCAGTTGATGATTGTGCAAAAGAAAAAGTTGAGAAGGATGAAAAGTCGAGTTACCCAATCAAGCATCCCAGACCTGACAGGCCATTTAGAATGAAAACGCCACACAATCTTGATGTTCCTGGTGCCTCTATCCATCCCAAAGAAGGGATCACATTCAGAAGAGAAACTGACCCAAACTTCTTCAAGATCAAGACACGTCTGGAGAATGATCTTCAAATGACTCTTATCAGAAAGGAGGATAACGAGGAGGTCTGGACTGCAACATTTGAGAAAGATGAACTTGATCTAATAAATCCTAAGAGAAACGAGCTGCGTCTGAATAGTGAGACAGATAAAGCAAGATATTTCGATAACTATTGGTCAAATCTCATTCAGAAAGCCGAAAATGTTAAGATCATTGCAGATAAACTGCGACAGCAGCAACTGATTCACGAGGAACAATACTCAGAAATCACACAGAGTTTAACCAGTCAGGAGAGCATGAGAAAGATCTGTGACATTATACGCAAACACAGAGATGAAGTGAAAGCTAAATTCATCTCAGTTCTTCAGGAAGAGAAGCTTTACCACTTCTGAACATTGGTCTGATTCACACTCTGAGCTCAAAACTGCTGTAAAACAGCAACATCTGATAAACCCAAGGCCTCTTTAGTGATGATACTGGAAAAATATTCTGTTATCAAAATATACTTGATCAGCAAAAGTGATAGTAACAAATAATGAAATTACTTACATTTTTTGTATGTCTAAGTAAATGTTCTACAAGGCAGGTAAATTAGTTCAATGTCAAAGCAAATTTAAATCAAAATTTATATTTGTCTAAACATGTCAAACTTATTGTCAGCTATGTTTTGTTCAATGTTTTTTGGTTCTGTTCTCCCCGTGATTGTCATTTGACCCAGTTTCACAGTGTGTCTGATGATTGATTTTGTACACTTGTTCTGTTAATTATCTGATTAGTTCCTGTGTATTTATACTCACTGTTTGGTTCTGTTCTTTGTCTGGTGCTATACCTGAATTGTGGATGTGTTACCTTCGTTATTGAGATTATCTAATCAAAACCTGTTTCTTTGAATTCCTCTTCTTCGTGCGATTAGTATAGCACCCACATGTTACATTTATACTTGTACATGCTTTTATACACAAGTTTTATACATCAAGTTAAACTACATAAATATGAGAAATGATTCCTTGGGAACTAGCTGAAATTTTTACATTTTTATATTTTATTTCATATATTATTTCCTTTCTGCATCATGTAGCATCTGGACCAATCAGACACACAATTATTCATTATATTTAATGAATAATCCAGAAGACTCTCCCTCACAAGTTCTGTGAACCCATCCCATTCTTGCACCACTCCTGTTCAACTTGTATATGGTCCCACTGATCCAAATAAGAAAGAACCAAATTGCTTACCACAGCTATGCAGATGACACCCAGATCTACTTAGCCCTATCGCCTAAGGACTGAAGCCTCATTAATTCCCTGTGCCAATGCATTGATGAAATTAACAGTTGGATGTGCCAAAACTTTATTCAGTTAAACAAAGACAAAACTGAAGTCATGGCATTTGGAAACAAAGATGTAATTTTCAAATTGAACGCATACCTTGACTCTATAGTTTACAGATACATTACAGATATGCTCACTGAATATAAGCCTAACAGATCACTCAGATCATCAGGATCAGGTCAATTAAAAATACCAGGGGTTCACTCAAAGCAAGGAGAGTCTGCTTTTAGCTGTTATGGAACCAGCTTCCTGAAGAGATCAGATGTGCTCCAACAGTAGTC
Source organism: Anabarilius grahami (assembly GCA_003731715.1). Taxonomy (NCBI): domain Eukaryota; kingdom Metazoa; phylum Chordata; class Actinopteri; order Cypriniformes; family Xenocyprididae; genus Anabarilius; species Anabarilius grahami. The sequence continues at coordinate 1,184,271 of RJVU01004711.1, read as the reverse complement.
ACATTCAAATCATTCAAATCCAGACCCAAAACACATCTGTTTAGCTGTGCAATTACTGAATGAACACTGTGCTTTGTTTACATCTTTGAATGTATATGTATAATTCTAAGGTAACATAATACATATTACAAAGTAGGTTGTCTGGCTGTATGGCGACAGAGGAAGGTTCAGGAGTCAAGCTGGCAAACTGAAGGATCCAAACTGTTGGAACACACTGCAGACACTCAAGTATGTCAAACACTAATACTGATATACTGAAACTGATTTGTTGTGGATCTAATCTTTTGTTTTTAGTTAGTGCACTACATTACCCATACACCTCTGGTCCAGGTCTATAAGTAAATCTCACTTCCTCCCTTTGTTTCTTTGAATTGGTATGGTGTTTGTGTTTGAGTGGACAACCAAATATGTCCTTTGAATCCTTTCTATATAGAAGTGTTAAGTTTGTTTGTCAATTTTTTTTTTAAAGGTGCCCTAGAAACGTTTTTCACAAGATATAATATAAGTCTAAGGTGTCCCCTGAATGTGTCTGTGAAGTTTCAGCTCAAAATACCCCATAGATTTTTTATTATTCAATTTTTTAACTTCCTATTTTGGGGCATCATTAAATATGTGCCGATTCAGCGCGTGTCCCCTTTAAATCCTCGCTCTCCCCGCCCCCGAGCTCACAACTCTATAATACACTGCATAAACAAAGTTCACACAGCTAATATAACCCTCAAAATGGATCTTTACAAAGTGTTCGTCATGCAGCATATCAGATCATGTAAGTATAGTGTTTATTTGGATGTTTACATTTGATTCTGAATGAGTTTGATGGTGCTCCGTGGCTAAAGCTAACGTTACACACTGTTGGAGAGATTTATAAAGAATGAAGTTGTGTTTATGAATTATACAGGCTGCAAGTGTTTAATAATGAAAATAACGACAGTCTTGTCTCAGTGAATACAGTAAGAAACGACGGTAACTTTAACCACATTTAACAATACATTAGCAACATGCTAACAAAACATTTAGAAAGACAATTTACAAATATCACTAAAAATATCATGATATCATGGATCATGTCAGTTATTATTGCTCCATCTGCCATTTTTCGCTATTGTCCTTGCTTGCTTACCTAGTCTGTTGATTCAGCTGTGCACAGATCCAGATGTTAATACTGGCTTGTCTAATGCATTGAACATGGGCTGGCATATGCAAATATTGGGGGCGTACATATTAATGATCCCGACTGTTGCGTCACACTCGGTGTTATGTTGAGATTCGCCTGTTCTTCGGAGGTCTTTTAAACAAATGAGATTTATATAAGAAGGAGGAAACAATGGAGTTTGAGACTCGCTGTATGTCATTTCCATGTACAGAACTCTAATTATTTAACTACGTCAAGGTAAATTCAATTTTCAATTCTAGGGCACCTTTAATAATTTGGATCAGATGTTTCATCATAATTTTAGATTGAGTGCATATACATTGTTGATATGTTTATTGATGTAATTATTTTGAATAATGTTTTGTATCAAACAACAATTACTCAGAAAACAATTACTCACTGCTCTTGCCTCAAAATTTTTATAACTTTAATAAGGATTCATCTTTAATTTATAGAGTGAAGTCTATGCAATGTTATTTAACATTTTCTGACTTTATTCAGTTTCTGTGCCTAATCTGTATCTAACCTGAATCTCAATCAAACCTGAAAAGCACTGTATTTCATTTTAATCTTTTTTCGATCGTGTTTATTTGTTTACTTGTAGTTTGATTATGTAAGGAATAATTGACGACGGGCCATTGAATTCTTAGAAAATAATGCAGTCAAGACCTGCTAGAACAGAATCGAGCATTCAATAGCCCCGTAGAATAAATGTTTTTATTTTATTACAGACTGTTTATTTGTATTTAATAATGTTTGAAATTAATTTTTTTATATTTATATTTTATATTACACTTTTTATGTGGAATGCATTGTTCTTGCATTCCACGTTAAAAAGTCTGGAAATTAAGAAAAAATAAAGAAATTACTAGCCAATGGCAACTTGAGCTTCAGTGTGTCCATAGAGTGTTTGTGTGCATCTGTTAGACGAGATGATCGATCTTTGTAAGTATCCTCAGGAGATGTGTGTGTTAGACTGGTGAGATGGTTCGTCTCCGTAACCATCCAGGGGTCAGGTACTTCACGAGTCTCACGCTAACATCCATGACTCCTCCCAGGTTATACAGCATGTGATAGAAGGTGTGAATAGACAGGCTGCGCGACTCATCCGCATACTTCAGCGCCACAATCGGAGTGTACAGAGGATTCGTCAGGTTACGGAACGGAGGACAAGGTGACTCAATCACCTTCTTAGTGACCTTAAGAGACAGAGAGAGTGAGTGAGTTTCAGTCCTTCTTAGCCTGTTCAAGATGAGCTCATTATTTAGTCGTTTTATTCAATTTCACATAATAGGCCCTTCATACGAAGTGTCCAAACCAATGGAAGATAACTACAATAATACCTGTCACAACAACTATATTCACATCCATACCAGAGGACGATAACTATAATGATAACTAAATTCACCTCCAAACAGATAACTGTGAGGAGAACCAATGGATGATGACACCTATAATGGTACCTATATAATGCTAACTAAATTCACATCTATACCAACGGATGATAACTATAAAGATAACTATTTTTGGCCTCCACACTAAATAAATGCTTGAGCTCTTTAAAGTAAGGTGGATTTTGATTGGCTGCCGATGTTTTAATCATTCATCAGCTGGAATAAAATTGTTCTGAAAGTGATTCCAGCAATATCGTTCCTCAGTATCATTTCAGTAATAGTGTGGACTTTGCTATTCTCATAAGAGTTGGAATGATTATTAAAGCTTTGTCTCTAGTTATGGTTCTTGGTGTGAATGGGTATGAATTCACGTGTGTTCTGACCTTGGCGATGTCTTCAGGTGTTTGTCCCAGGCTTTGAAAGAGGTTCACTTGGGTGGGCAGGTAGCAGTTCCTGAAGTGATGGAGCGTCTCGGCGTCAGCGCCGATGAACTCTTTCTTAGAAACGTCTGCCATCAACTTTATCTCGAACTCAGTGTTTACAGGCCCGGGCTCGATCATCGACACACTGACAGACAGAGAGATGGGGAAGTACGTCAGACTGCAGTGAGTCTCTTCAGCACAGATCTAGATCCCTCTAGAATCAAGCCCAAGTAGGAAAGATATTTATGATGCTTTTGCTCTAATGGCAAATCTGCTCTTTTAGTTAGAGAATATATATTAAAATAATTCAATAAAATAATTATAAATAATTAACCAGGGGTGGACTGGCCATCGGGAGTACCGGGAGTTTTCCCAGTGGGCCGCTGGACAATGTGGGCCGGCCTATTGCAACATAATTATATATGAAGAATGGATTATAGTAAATTTACGTAGTCTATATCCTTCCGTCGGCCCAGACGAATTGTTTGTGCGGGCGCAGCCCACTTGAGGCAAAACCTTTATTCCATTTAATGTACCGTCAATGTCAAAATGTTTAAATATATCCAATCAAATCGAAGGAGGCGTGATTTACAGTGCGGCACATTTCCAGAGATGCAACTACTTCTGACCTTTTGGGATTTTTCATATTTTAATGCAATTTACGTTATTCGTCATACAATGAACAAAGAAACATTAATGTAATGGTTTTCAGCATGTCAGATAAGAGTGAATGTTGGTGTATCTGTTGTCAGGATTTCTTCAGTAATTTCATTTGAAAATTATTCATAAAACTCAAAATATAATTTTCAAACATGCCTGGCAAAAACGGCAACTTTCATATTCAAGTACGTCCCGTGTTAGGAACGTGACTAAAATAAAAAATGTGTTTGCTAATTAGTTCACATGCATTATTGGACACACTGGCAATCAAAAGTTTGATATAAGACTTCTGTAATGTTTTTGAAAGACGAAGGCGGAATTTATTTGCTCGAAAATACAGTCAAATTGCTGTTTTCTATGTGGATTTATTGAGCATTGTTATATATGGACTGATTTAATGGTAGGTATTGAACTTTAGTAATATTCAACTTCCTGGTAATTATTTCCATGTGCACCAGGAAAGACAATAACATGAACTATGCCAGTCATTCATTAATGTTAATGATAAGCATTTCAATAATAACAATAAAAAATATATATTTCTGTATAAATAGCATTTATATTTTTATGCTATAAAAAGTGGTGTAAAAAAATTGCTCTGTGCATAATGAGCTGGTGGGTTTTATGGTTTGGTGTTGCGGACCGGGTGTGATTTTTTTGCCCCAGTCCGCCCCTGTAATGAACTCATCAGGGCTTACACTCTTTATGACCAACGAACTTATATGATTTTCATGTCATTTGTGATAACATAAGTTTTTTTTAATTATTATTATTTTTTACACTTTTCAAGATTGATCAAGATGTCCATGAATTTTTAAAATTTACTCATATATCCAGGTTTTCCAAGACTATGAATCCCGGTTCCTTGACATAAAAATTATGTTAGCTTGCATGAGAATCCCGGTTCTTCAACGAAGAAGGGAACAAACACAAATGATGTCAGCTTATCTATTGGTTTTCATTTAATTTATTTTAATGCTTGTTTTGTTTTATATTAAATCATTTTAAGTCATCTTGAAGCCACGGGTGAAAAGCACTGCTCTAGAACTTCGCTTAGTTCCTGATCATGTAAAGGGTTAATTCACCCAAAAAGGAAAATTCTGTCAATAATTACTCATGTCGTTTCACAACCATAAGACTTTTGTTGCAGATGAAATATAACACTAATTACGTTAAATAAATATATTATTTTATCAGGTTAAATGTTGATTATTAGTCAATCACTTTTTGATTATTACACTCTAAAAAATGCTGGGTTAAAAACAACCCAAGTTGGGTTGAAAATGGACAAACCCAGCGATTGGGTTGTTTTGACCCAGCAGTTGGGTTAAATGTTTGCCCAACCTGCTGGGTAGTTTTATTTAACCCAACAATTGTTTACAAATTACTATATGTCTGGCTTAAAATGAACCCAAAATAGGTTGGAAATTAAAAATCAGACTCATAATTACTAGAGGCAACAATAATAATCAAAAAGATGAGCATTTATTAATAAGCAATTTAATAAATGTTTATTTTTTAAATATTATTCAAAAAAAGTATTAATAAATGTTTGTTTATTAAACATATTAATAAATGTTAATTTCCAACATATTTTGGGTTCATTTTAAGCAAGAAATACAGTAATTTTTAAACAATATTTGGGTTAAATAAAACTACCCAGCAGGTTGGGCAAACATTTAACCCAGCCACTGGGTTAAAACAACCCAATCGCTGGGTTTGTCCATTTTCAACCCAACTTGGGTTGTTTTTAACCCAGCATTTTTTAGAGTGTAGTCACTTAATCATCGGTCACGCACATCGGCCATGTTTGTAGTTTTTTAACACTTTTTATTCATGTTTGTAGTTCTGAACCAAATCCTTCAAAGCGCAATGGGTTGTGGGCAATATTAGCCATTATAGTGTGCACGGATCCACACTTTTTACATACTCTTTTCAACATACTATACTTTGGGACACTAATCTTGCTATTTAGGATGGATAGTATGTACATTTGGACGCAGGGAAACACCAAGAGACACCTATAGAAGTCATGTGACTTTACTGAAAATCACTTGACAGGAAGAGGAAATGAGGAGCGTGTATTCAGTGGCAAACGCTGAGACTCACAAGACGTTAAACGTCAGCAGCTGGAGGGCGAGACCCTCACACAATCCCTCCGTGGCGAACTTTGACGCGGAGTAGACGTCATTAAACGCCACACCTGTGAAGAGCAACACAAATCACTGTGAGTCATTCAGCAGATCCTCCTGAAAGGTTCGAGCTCTTCTACTGTTCTTACCATGCAGGCCCAGCACACTGCTGATGACGACGATGTGTCCAGAGCGTCTCCTCTTCATGTCGGGCATGACCTCTTTAATCATGCGCACCGCACCGTAGAAATTGGTCTCGAACACCTGCTTCATGTCGTCCAGACTGAGAGCCTCAATGGGCCCCACCAGACCGACGCCAGCGTTATTGACTACAAACACACAGATGAACTCTGGCTGAAGCTGAAGCCTTAAAAGAGAAACTCATTCATGATCTTAACCTGAGCACGGATCCGTGTGTGTGTGTGTGTGTGTGTGTGTTTGTACTCACTGAGTATGTCTATATGTCGATCTCTGATGCTGTCGACACACCGTTTGACAGATTCGTCGCTGCAGACGTCCAGCGTGAGCAGAGACAGAGTTCGACCGTACGCGTCTCCAGCCGCTTCAACCAACTTATCCTTCCGCTTCAGATCCCGCATCGTGGCTATGACTGAACACACACACAAGAATGACTTCACAGAGTGCAATGCAACTCTTGATGGAAAAACATGTTTTTTTGGCCAGGCAGTGTATAATTTGAGGGACTGATTGAGTTTCTAATCAATCCGATTTCTATTGGCTGCAGTGAGTTTCTGTCGTCATTACTCGAACTAACATCAGATTAATATCAGAAACAAACCCAACGGCTTCCAAACAGCCAGTGAGCTGCTGACTCACAGAAACAATCCTCTGAAGTCTAAACCTCTGACTATTATGAGTCAATGAGTTCATTACTCATTACCACGCAGTAATCTGACAGCTCATTCAAACTCTGCAAGAAGCTCGTTTTAATTGTTGTTTTTGCAACATCAGCACTTTTTTATGAACCGAATCAACATTGAACTGACTTGACGCTAATGAAATATCTTTACACAGTTATTGAACTGAACTGAACTAAAGGATTAGTTCACTTTCAAATTAAAATTTTCGTGATGATTTACTCACCCGCATGTCATCCAAGATGTTCATGAGCGCGAAAAGATATTAAGGTTTTTGATGAAAACATTCCAGGATTTTTCTCCTTATAGTGGACTTCACTGGCCTCCAAACGGTTGAAGGTCAAAATTGCAGTTTCAGTGCAGCTTCAAAGGGCTTTAAACGATGCCAGATGAGAAATAAGAGTCTTATCTAGAGCAGTGTTTCCAACCACGTTCCTGGAGGCACACCAACACTGCACATTTTGCATGTCTCCTCAATTAAACACACCTGATTAAGGTTATCAGCTCATTAGTAGTGACTCAAAGATCTAAAATGGGTGTGTCAGACAAAGGAGGCATGCAAAATGTGCAGTGTTGGTGTGCCTCCAGGAACGTGGTTGGGAAACACTGATCTAGAGAAACCATCGCTCATTTTCGGAACAAAAATACAATTATATACGTTTTAACCATAAATGCTCATCTTGAACTAGCTCTCTTCTTCTTCTTCTCTATTTGAATTCCAGCAGTGTAGACTCTGCTAAGTGTATTACTGCCCTCCAGAAAGTTTGAACTAATTGTTATATACTTGCACTAGCATATTGAATATGACATTTTAGTGCAAACTTTGACCTGTGGAGGGCAGTAATACACTTAGCAGTGTCTAGACCGCTGGAATTCTAATAGAGAAGAAGAAGAAGAGAGCTAGTTCAAGATGAGCATTTATGGTTTAAATGTATATAATTTTTAAATTTTTTTCCGAAAATGGCCGATGGTTTCACTAGATAAGACCCTTATTCCTCGTCTGGGATTGTTTAAAGCTCTTTGAAGCTGCACTGAAACTGTAATTTTGACCTTCAACCGTTTGGAGGCCATTGAAGGAGAAAAATCCTGGAATGTTTTCATCAAAAACCTTAATTTCTTTTCGACTGAAGAAAGAAAGACATGAACATCTTGGATGACATGGGGGTGAGTAAATTATCACAACATTTTAATTTGAAAGTGAACTAATCCTTTAACTGCACCTCGCTGAATAATGACACTATTGTCTTTCTACATTAATTAATTTGATGAAGTTTGCATCATTTATTCAGTTGCTTTTATGTTTAATATGTGAAGCTACTTTAAAACAATCACTGTTGTATGAAGCACAATAAAATAAAGCAGATCTAACTTGTTTGATCCCTAATAATAGCAGTTCTGACAAAAAATCCTATAGGAATGTTCATCATCCCGAATAACACACAGTAAGATCCTACTGAACAAGGTGATTCTCCTGAACAGCTCTTGTTTGACTCGTTTGGGATAGATTTATTAGTTTTTCCTTTAAAACTGTTTGGCAAACTGAAGTAGCAATTACTGAACTGAAATGTTGATTAATTGTGTATTGATCTGTATTATGTGTGATTTTTGTGTGTGTGATTTTTTTAAAGAAGTCTCAATTTTATCTCAATTAAAATGTTAAATGATGAATGAGCGTTTTTGTTTTATTTTTATAATTATGAATCTGTTTTTAATGATTTTGTCAATGTAAACACCTTGAGTCCAACACAAATGTCAATAAAGTGTATTTCGTGTAATTTAATTTCATTATCATTGATTCGTGTCTTACCGTAGTAGCGCTTCATCTCGTCCCTCGCGAGCATCACGGCGATGCCCAGCCCGATCCCGGACGAGCACCCGGTGATCAGCACCACTTTCTGCCCTTCTGTTGCCATGGCTTCAGCTGAGTAACGGAGCGCGAGCTGCGCGCGAGTCTCTTCAGCGCTCCCTCAGCAGATCAACCCACGTGGGCGAGCCCGGATTACTCAGACTGTCTGCGGGATTTATAAAATGCACAGATTGATAGTGATTCAGCAGATAAAGATCGATCGCCTTTATAAAGCACAACCATAGGTTGCAGTTATATTAAAGTCCCGGTTTTTATAATAAAAATACCCCTTAACTTATTTTTTTAATAGTATAAACATTTTACTTGCATATATTTCGTATATCACGATTAATTATAATAGTTTGTGAATGGAAGACGAAGTTTTGAACGGGCGCACGTGACAAGATTCTCCCTTATGCAAAAACCGTTAAATGTCAATCACAGAGCGCGCGCAAAGGGAGTCTGATTGACAGGAGCTTTTCTGAGGTAAGTTTTTACCACACGATCTGTGCTTTTACTTAACAACAACTGACTTTATTAAGTTAAATAAGACATTAGTCATCACATTTAGGTGAAGACGAATATAAAAATAAGAGTAAACACTGTAGATTATTCAAATTGATTTATCTATATGAGCTCACACTAGACTAGTCTAACACACGATACAGGTTCGTATATTTGAATATGAACATGCGGTTTTAATCTAAGAACATAGGGTGTATTCAAGGTGATTGGGACACTTTTTGCCATTGAGATGAATTGGAAAAAATGTCCCAATTCACCCTACTGTTGTAATCTAATTTTTAAATCGTTCTTTCACCTTTAATTCTTCGTAGAAACAAGAAAACACGAGCATGAAGAGGACAGTTCCATTCAGGGCTGATCCCTATGCCCTAATCCCTTCAAAGGGTTTACCCTCCGGAGCTTCGAAGGGATGAAGGGTTAAAACGTCTTTTTTCCCCCTGGTTTACTATTTAATACGCATTCATTAACATGAGCTACTGTATTTAAAACATTTGAATGGACAGATGAAGGGAGCTGTAAAGTATTTTTGTTGAAGTACAATGTAATTTTGACCATAGTATTGTACCAAATTTAACTTGTATAAATATTACAGTAGTACAGAAAAATACTATACATTTAAATGGCTAATCATTTAATTAATCAACAGCCTGTTTGCTAATCTTCAGCATGTTTTACACTACACTCTAAAAAATGCTGGGTTAAAAACAACCCAAGTTGGGTTGAAACTGGACAAACCCAGCGATTGGGTTGTTTTAACCCAGTGGCTGGGTTAAATGTTTGCCCAACCTGCTGGGTAGTTTTATTTAACCCAAATATTGTTTAAAAATTACTGTATTTCTTGCTTAAAATGAACCCAAAATATGTTGGAAATTAACATTTATTAATATGTTTAATAAACAAACATTTATTAATACTTTTTTGAATAATATTTAAACAATAAACATTTATTAAATTGCTTATTAATAAATGCTCATCTTTTTGATTATTATTGTTGCCTCTAGTAATTATGAGTCTGATTTTTAATTTCCAACCTATTTTGGGTTCATTTTAAGCCAGACATATAGTCATTTGTAAACAATTGTTGGGTTAAATAAAACTACCCAGCAGGTTGGGCAAACATTTAACCCAACTGCTGGGTCAAAACAACCCAATCGCTGGGTTTGTCCATTTTCAACCCAACTTGGGTTGTTTTTAACCCAGCATTTTTTAGAGTGTACTTTCGTTGGGAACAATATGTAGATTTTAGCTTGATAAAAATGTATTTTTTCAAGAGAAGGCAGACTAGGGCTGCGTCCGAAAACCTAGGTAGCTGTCTTGCTGCCTCGCTGTCTTATAAGAGAATGACTTGTACGGCAGCGTTTGTGCATGAAGGCACCTCACGAAATTGATTTCGGACAGACTTCTGAGGCAGCGTAACAGTTTAATGATCTACAGCAATATAGCGCGAGCTTTGGTGAGAACTAAACAAATATTTAATTATTACAGTAGTAATTTCTCGATAGAAATGATATCAAAATTGAAATATGTTGGTCAAAATCGTACATTTATACACAAACTGAGCAGCAAACGCAACTTTCGGACGCCATCTTTATTTTTCTAGCTCAACTGTCACAGAATGGAAAGCACAGGATTGTGGGATATCAAAGGCAGCTAAGGATTTTTCCTTCAAAAATCGATCTGAGGAAGGGACCTCATGAGACAGGAAGTGAAGCTAACATTGGATTTGGACATGCCTTGATGCCTTACTACCATGAAATGTGTCCTCAGAAGGCAGCATTTTCCAGTTTTCGGACGCAGCCTAGGTAATGTTGCGACTGATGTCACTGCCATTACACGATAGGCTGAGAGCTGCCGCATGTGATTAAGTTAGCCGTGACGCTTTCTCCAATGGTAAGAGATACAGACCCTCTTATCTCCCAGTCCATGGGTTTCATGTGACGTCACTGTATGTTATCGCCGCCATATTTGTGTCCGGTCACAGCTGCGCGCCCTGTTTAAGTCTATGGTGACAGCAGCTACACGTACCAGAAGAAGGCCAACAAAACACTCTCAGAAGGTTCACTACAAGTTTACAATATATCTGGGATATGTTGTGTTATTAGCCGTTTTAACAGTCATCAGAGAAACCTCGAACTGCAATTTTATTCGATCTCAAAGAAGTTAGATCGGCGGAATTGTTGGCTTCAATCAGAAGGGACCACACAGCCAAACAGCAATGCACAACATTAAAGGTGGTACAGAGGATCTTTTCGTCGACTGATTTTTTTAAATGAGCGCATGCATAAGAACAACCCCCCACCATTTCGAGGGCACGCCTCCCAAAACTCGTGCACGAGTAGGTTTACCACCGGCATTCGCTGTGTTATTAAGCCGGGCACACATTTAACGACTAGCTAAAACATTCTAAGACTGTGCTCAACATACAGCGATTGTTTCCTGCTCCTGAAGCAGATTTATATACTTTCACATGGAATTTGAACACCGACTGTAATCGCAGACTGAACGCAACTGGCTCTGACTGGACGCGTTTGAGCGCGATCAGTCATAAGTATCAATTTACATTCATAATCGGCCTTACAATCGTTTAGTGGATTCATTATGTCGGACTCACCGCAGGTAACTCATAATCTGCAGTTGTTACTCCTGTCTCCTGACAAAAACATTGCATGCGGCGGCTGTGGAGTGTGGAAAGTTACTGGAGCGCGCAGCCGCACGTCTCTCACAAGGAATGTCATGGCAGTGATTGACAAGCCGGAGGGCCAATCGTTTACGCGATGATCGCATAAACGATTGTCTGATGTTTTTAAGGCCCTACCTCGTGCACAGATGATGTATATTAATAATATTCCTTTCAGTGCACCTAATAAATAGTCTTTTATCAGTTAGTAAAGACAGTTTCAAGTAATATTGCAAAAATGTATAAAACAAAACATCCTCTGTAGCACCTTTAATAACTGCTGCGACTGTCATTTACATAACATTATAACGAGAACACTATTGTAATAAAGCATTGTGAATCCTCTATGTTGTTGTTTCAACGTGTTGTTGTGGGAAGAGCGCGTCTACTGGAGTTAAACATTAATTACACAACTTGTTCAAACTTCACTTGTGCATTAGCGTCATTTTTAAATTTATTAAGTATAAATATCTGATTAATCTCATAAAGGATGTGTTTCGTTGAGGTAAATAACCCGCAGAGCTGATGATTATCTATCAGTGTGAGCACTCAAAAAGTAAGGCAAAACATTAATATGATTGGGACTGTCTTCTTATACATGATATTTTAATCGTATACACTTGTAAAATAACGTTGTGAATTCTTTGGGCTTATTTGCTGTGTTTCGGAGTTATTGACTACGTTACTTCAAGTTCATCTGTGCCCGATTTTTGTGCAAATACTAGTTGTAATATTTTTATTTTGTATAAATATCTGAATTATCTTATAGGATGTGTTCCGTTGACTTAATTAACCTTCAGTTTATGGGTTTTGATTCTCTTCAGCTTCAGCGTGCGCAGCTCAAAACAGAAATGTTTACTACTGTAATATTAAAACTTTCATGTTTTCAAAAAATGAATGCATTATTTTTAATAACTAGCACTTATATTGTCCTCGTATTATTTTCATAAACACATGGTTTGGTTAATAATAATGATCACGAACAATAACAGATTTTTTTCTCAAATCATCTCATTTTGATAATAACATTAGCTACTGTTTGAGCTGCGCGCACACCCGTAAACTGAAGCGCTTTGCTAGAAGGTTAATTAACTCAACGGAACACATCCTATATAGGGTCATTCATATTTATACAAAAACATAATATTACAACTTATATTTGCACAAAATCATGCACGCATGAACTTGAACTAACGTAGTCAGAATAGCTCCTGTTGTCGATGCATTCTTCCTGTAACAACACGCCGAAACACAGCAACTAGAATTCACAATATTTTAATGCAATAGTGTAGACAATTAAAATGTTATTAATATGACAGCCACAATCATAGATAATGTTTTGTGTAGCTGTTTGAGCACTCGCGCTGAAGCTAAAGATGACCATCAATACAATGAAGCACTGCTGTGTTAGTTGCCATCTCGGACACAAATATGGCGGCGGGCATAGCGGAAGTGACGTCTTTGAAACCCATGGATTATATACAATCTCTGCTCCGAGCCTCCTGTGCCCATTATGTGATGACAAAGGATTATGGGGGCCCGACGTGTCCATCAGTTGTTCCCTTCGAAATCCTTCATTCCGAAGGGCTGTTTGAAGTGGCCAGTTTTGAGCACTTCGGTTTGGAGCGACCCTTCAATACGGCGGCCATGATTGTTTTCACTGCGAAGTGCCCTTCGGAGGGCGATATATCCCGTTTGGAACGCACAGTGAGTGATGCAAAATGATAAGTGAACTTCATTGTTTGTCACGTGATATAACTGGATAAACGCCTTTAGTTAATTATGTAATAAAGACTGCTTAAACTTAATAAATGACAAGATGCTATTTTAGAGACTTAACAAATGTCAAATCAATTAGCCTTTTCACAAGAATCGGAAATCACGTGACGCGGGGTAAAGTTAGTTCAGCAATGGGTCTCTTTATTAGCTTTTTTCTCAAATATCGCTTCTTACCTTTTCTGTTTTGTCTGTTTTCCAAGTTGCTGTTGTATAATCTAAAAATAAATTATTTTCTACTTGTTTGTTTGCCTGGAAAGTCGGCCATTGAATCAATTCGATTTCTAAGGCGGAGCAAATCCGAGCAAACAGGAAGCGGAGTAAACCAATCAGAGAAGGGCGGATATGACGTTAGCAAAGCGACAAGAGAGTCAACAGCGAAAAGTAAATAAACGGCCCCGGGCAAGCACAATAGTTTTTTGGCAAGCACGGAGAGTAGTTTAACATGGCTAGCGCTAGAGAAAGCGACGTTAATGACTTGTGTCGTTGTTGCAGTAAGAATTTGAGAATACGTGGTGTTATTGCCAATTGTCTGTGTGTGTGTGTGTGTGACATCGTATCAGGCCATCAAGCTGTTCAATAAACTGTTTAAAACATACAGTCACCCGATCAGTGCCGAGATTCTAGATGGCATAAACAAAGATGTAATGAATCTTGACAAACTGAGGACGGAATCGAAACTCTCTCTCTCATCTGCTCGTGCTGGGATCAGCAGCGGCACGGGCGACACGACGAGCCTCTTTACAGATGTCAAACAAACCAAAGAAGCTCTTTAATGCTTTTGTGCTCGCTTGAATGAGATTCGCCATGTATTTTGAACACAATGAAGCGAGAATGGACAAGCACAAGCTTCATTAGAGACGCGAGCCGTCTCAGTTTCTCTCAAAACCTCATCCAATATTTAAATGTACACTTCTAATGCATTCTTGAGATCGAATCTTGTCGATTCGCTGGAGTGTTTTTATTTAAAAAGGCTTAAAAGAGGCAGTCAGCTCACGGCTGCTTTAAAAGGCTCGTCTCTGCTCGCCTCGTTTATGTGTGTGTGCGTGACATTGTATCAGGCCATCAAGCTGTTCAATATACTGTTTAAAACACACAGTCACCCGATCAATACTGAGATTCTACATGTTTTCACTTAAAAAGGCTAAAAAGAAGCTGCTTTAAGAGACATGGTCTGCTCTGCTCGATATTGAAGGGACTTTTGCCGCACTAGAGTGACACTGTTTGCGTCACTGAAATAAACGAATCTGATTGCATGGTACGTTTTGGAGTTGACTCGAATCGCGACGGAGGGCGGACTGACCAGACTGATATATCTTGTAGAAGATATCAGTCTGGCTTTGCCAGGCAACTTGTTTGTAGCTTATACGGCCACTCAGACCGTTGCTCGAATTTACCGGCAGGTGGTTTTATTTCACCAGATGTCATACAGTATAGGCTACACAGCGACTCATTCAGCAAATCCCCTGCTCGTATCGCCATAACATTATTTATATAACTTATTAATCAATGCGGGATATAAAGTCGTGAGAGATACATAATATAGTCGTGAGTTTAATATGCTTTAAAAATATAGCATGTATCCAGACAGGAACATACACCAACGTAGAAAAAAACGATACCCGACAAAGAACTGAAGACAAACATGAACTTATATACAATGACGAATGAACTAAAATGACAAACAGCTGTGATGAATGTGATGAGTGTCCATGGTAACAGATTGTGGCGGGAAACTAGAACAAAGGAACACGTGACAGAATGAGACTGTCCTCCAAAAAAAACATCCCTATAGGTCGTTTTTTAAGCACCATATTATGACCTATATTTACGTTTTTAAGTCATGCGCCCTCTAGTGGGCGTAAAATTATTACAGTGTCGTGTTACGTCTGTCGTCGTGAAATGACATATGACCGTCATTACCAATCAAAATGCGTGTTCATTTAAATGCAGTGTGTGGACTTTTTACACCATTTCTCCTATTTCCATTTACCAAAACTAATTTTTATTAACGACTACACCAACCCCCATCCCTAAACCTAACCTTAGTGATTTATAGTGCATACACACTTTATGAGGACATGTGTTCCCTGGGATCGAACCCACGATCGCACGATCTTGATTGCATATTGTTATTGCAATGCTCTGCCAGTTGAGCTACGCGAAACCCGAAATATGATGCAGATAAAAGGGAACAATGCATTAAAATGAAAGTGTCCTGTTGTCGATAGGGGCGCCACTTTAGTAAACGCTCCTATGGGTCGTATTTCAGGGAAGTGACAAACGACCTATATGGTCGTATTGGTTGGAGAACATGTTGGAAAGAATGAAAGCCAAAACAAACATAAAATGACGTGACTGTGACAATCATAGGTTTAAAACATTTAAATAGACACATCAAATAGTAGAAGATGTGTAATCAAAAATAAATCACATCTGCTGATTCACTAAATTAATTCTGCAGATCAGGCAACGGTACAAAATCTCACAGTGTCGCTGCTGAGCACAGTTGATCATGGTGTAATTCCAGTCTTTCAGGATCTGCCTTGATCTCTAGAACATCTTCATCAACATCTCTTCTTTTGAAATGATTGTCTTCTGTCCTTTATTAGTGTTCTGCCCCACTTGCAAAGTTTCCTATCCTCAAAAATATATACTAAAATACTGCTTAATATACTATCTTAAATTATGAAATGAAACAGCTTATGTGAGTTACTCTAAAAGGTTTAGGTTACAAGAAATCAATACTTGTCGAGTTTAATCTGTACAAAGACAAAAAAATAAATAAAAGATTTTAGAGTTAAAAACAAACATCATCTGTTTTAGTGTGTGTGAGCTTGAGAGAGAGAGTGTTTGTGTGTGTTTTGGAGTGTATCACTGGACACTTTAGGTGTAAATGCAGTATGGCAAAAAATATCCAGATACTGTCCAGTGAATGTGTGCATTTGTTATTGATCTTTGTAAGTATCCTCAGGAGATGTGTGTGTTAGACTGGTGAGATGGTTTGTCTCCGTAAGCATCCGCAGGTCAGGCACTTCATGAGTCTCACGCTAACATCCATGACTCCTCCCAGGTTATACAGCATGTGATAGAAGGTGTGAACAGACAGGTTGCCCGTGTCGTCCGCATACTTCAGCGCCACAATCGGAGTGTACAGAGGATTTGTCAGGTTATGGAATTGAGGACGAGGCGACTCAATCACCTTCTTAGTGACCTAAAGAGACTTCATTTAAATCCTCATTACCTTGTTAAAGAGAACTCATGCAATGGCATTGTTATTTTATTAAATTTCACACCAAGAACAACTATTTCATACTCTAATAGTAACTATAAGGATAATTAAAATGGTAACTTATAATGGATGATGATGTTCTGTTTAGTTTAAATGTACACATTTTATTTCCATCACCTGCTGCTTTAAAGGATTAGTTCACTTTCAAATGAAAATCACCCCAAGCTTTACTCACCCACAAGTCATCTTAGCTGTATATGACTTTCTTCTTTCTGATGAACACAATCGGAGAGGGATACAATACGGAAAGCAGTCTGGCGGAAGCTAGATATTTTACTCCATAACTTGTTAAATTGGGGGGCGGGGGGATGAGGGTTTACACAAAAGCATTGCTTCGCTACAGAAGGCCTTTATTAACCCCCTGGAGCCGTGTGGAGTACGTTTATGATGGATGGAGACACTTTCTTCAGCTCATACTCATGACCCCTGTTCACTGCCATTATAAAGCTCGGATGTGTCAGGATATTTATTAAAATATATCAGATTGTGTTCATCAGAAAGAAGAAAGTCATATACATTTAAGATGGCTTGAGGGTGAGTAAAGCTTGGGCTAATTTTCATTTCAAAGTAATCTAATCCTTTAAATGTTTGAGGTATCTGGAATCTGATTGACTGTCAGTGTTTCAATCGTTCATCAACTGGGGGAAAAAATCATTCCAAAAGTGATTTAAAATATATAGTTCCTCTTTGTCATTACTTTTATAGTTCTGCTGTGGACTTCACTATTCTTTTAGAGTTAGAGCGATTATTAAAACTTTATGGTTATAGTTATCGTTATAGTTATTGTTCTTGGTGTGAACAGGCCTTAATTCACATGTGTTCTGACCTTGGCAATGTCCTCGGGTCTTTGGCCCAGGCCTTGAAAGATGTTCACTGCGCTGGGCAGGTAGTAGGTCCTAAAATGTTGAAGTGTCTCAGCATCAGTTCCGGCAAACTCTTTCTTAGAAACGTCTGCGATCATCTTCATCTCAAACTCAGTGTGTACAGGCCCGGGCTCGATCATCGACATACTGACAGACAAACAGACAGAGAGATGGGAAACCAAATACACACATCTCTATCAAGAGAGAGAAGCATCACCATAGATCTGTAATGAAGCAGGAGCTGAAGAGGTGGCAGGCAGAGATGTGGATCTAGGTGCAGGGGTTTTTATTAAACAAAGAAACAAACATAAACAAGAAACCAGGAAACACAAGAAACATGAACCAAAGAGCAGGGATATGCACCATCTACAATTGACAGCAAACATCGACTGACAAGGAACAAGGGAAACACAAGGACTGTATACACACAAGGGGTAACAAGCTAACAAGACACACCTGGGAACAATCAAGACAAATCAACAAGAAAACTACAAAGACCCCACCTTATGAGCGGATTTCAGAAACTTCACAACAATCCAACAAACAAAACACAAAAGTCCAAGTGGGTGGTGGAGTGGAGGCAGACCAGGGGTTGGGATATAGGGCCAGGCCCGTGATGTGGAAGGGGTCTGGAGACTGAGGCGTGGCAAGGGGCCATGGCGCAGCAGGCAGAGCCGGGTGCCAGAGTGGAGCAGGCTGAGTGGGGAGCCAGGGCCAAGCTAGAAACCATCACAGTAGAGCCAACTGAGCTGGAGACCACCACTAAGTAACCACCACAAAGAGCCAGCAAAGCAGGGGACCACTGCATAGGAGCCAATGGAGCTGGGCACCATAGTGGAACAGAAGACTATGGGGTCTCCATGGGCCTCCATGGCCATGAAAATGAACACAGAGGCCATAGCGGATCTAACAGGAGGCACATGGAGTTCAGAGTCAGCCTCCATGGCCATGACAATGGTGTCAGAGGACACAGAAGGTTCAAAGTCAGCCACCTCAGGGGAAGTATGTGGAGCCCAGAGCCACTGGAGCTTGAGGCACACCCACCCCCCATTATGAAGGAGGATCCACTCAGTCGAAGTGCTAACACCACAAAATGTCCCTCAAGGACCAACTCAGGAAAGATGTGATCTCAAAGATACATTGAGGGAACTGTTCAGAAAGTGAGTATGGTAGGCTAAATCCAAAAATTCAAAGGTGTGGTCCTTGAGGGAGCTCTCGCCCTGTCGCAGAAGGATGAGCTGAACCCCTGCTAACCCTAACAATCAAGACTAATCAACAAGAAAACTAGAAAGAACTTCAAACATGGCACTCGGGACAGGGAGTAACACAAAAGTCCAAACAAAGAATTGGGAACATATAACAGGATCTAAAACTGCTGCTCTGAAGAAGATTTTCTAGAACAGCAGTTCTCAACTCTGTGAAGGTGAAGACATTGAGTGACAATCTAAAATTAAATAATTATAACTAATTAAGTAATCAGTGTTCACACTCTTTATGGCTAATGAATTTTCATGACTTTCCATGTCATTTGTGATTACAATTACAGAGCTTGATATAATTCATATTTTTATTACTTTCCTGGTCTAGAAATCCTGCTTTTAAAATGTCCTCTCATCCAAGTTTGCATGGGAATCCTGGTTCTTCAATTTAATTTAAATTTTTTTTTTTTTGAGGGACAAATGAAACTGTTGGTCAGCTTATATCTTGATTTCTAGTTGATTTAGCTAATTTAGCTTTGTTTTTACTCATTTTAAGTAAACTTTAGTAATCCGTGTACTCTAGATCTTCTCTTAGGAACTGTTTACACCTGGTATTAAGATGCATCTTGGTCGATCAGCTGGTTCTCTTTTGTCCACTTTTGACACCTTCTGTCCTGATTGCTTTGAGGGGAGGGTAAATCGGTGGTTAAATATATGGGCCCTTTTCAGATCTTTCAATACAATGGATGAAAAAAACTCACGCAATTTGCATATGAATGTGTTCATTTTTGCTCTGATAGCTGCAAGACCAGCCTGACACTGTGAGTGTGTGTTAGAAATCAGGAATGGTTTGTGAACATTGAGCTTGATACGTTTTTCATTTTCAAACCAAACTTGGGTCTTCAGCCGTCAAAGTTTGAATCCCATCTGGCTAGCGCGCTTCCCATAATGTTTACGCGTTAGGTCAGTAGGTGGAGAGAAGACATTCTTTTGTGGTTGTTTGAACACATTCAATCACCCTAACCCTGCACTACGAAAGCAATCTGGTCAAATGTGTTTTCGACTACCTCTGGAAGCGGTTGAAAATGGACAAGCTCAAAACATTTTACACCCCGTTTACACCTGTATTTAGCGTCATCCACTTGTAATCCAATCAACCAACATGCATCTTAAAACCAGGTGTAAACAGGGCCCTATCTGTGATCTTTATTGGGTTTGTACCCATAACAGCCCCTCCACACAACTAGAGAGACCCCTCACACAACATCACTGCACTTATACACTCATGTGATTCTGCTAATGTTCATGGTGTTTGATCACTGATGTAAAGAGTCAAAGAGTGTTAGATACTGAAAATCAAACAAGAGGAAGTGTAAATGAGTAGTTGAAATGCAGAAGTGTATAAATTAGCAAACGCTGGTATTTAGAGTGCAGTGAGACTCACGTGACATTAAACTTGAGCAGCTGGATGGCCAGACTCTCACAGAATCCCTCTATGGCAAACTTTGACGCGGAGTAGACGTCATTAAACGCCACACCTGTGAAGACCAACCCACGACACAGAGGTATGTATCTTACCATGGTTTTATAACTTTTGAGTTGTGAATGTTTATGTACACTGATGTTTCCACATGTTTGTCGTTAAGCAAATCTTCTGTCTTCATCCACATGAAAGGTAAGAGAACGTCTGCTGTTCTTCAAGAAGAAACATATGTGTCTAACTGATCAGGACAGCAATCCTCAAGTGGAGGAAGAACCTTAGGAAGAATCCTTAAACACAAGAAATGCTCACGGTGAAGTGAATAAATGGTCAGCGTTTACCCTGCAGTCCCATCACGCTGCTGATGACGACGATGTGTCCAGAGCGTCTCCTCTTCATGTCGGGCATGACCTCTTTAATCATGCGCACTGCACCGAAGAAATTGGTCTCGAACACCTGCTTCATGTCTTCCATTCTGAGACCCTCCACCGGCCCCACCAGACCGACGCCAGCGTTATTGACTGCACACACATAATTTATAGTAAATACTAGTGTTTTTGAACCACGCTATAGTAAAGTAGCCTACTTTAATTTGTTGTGGTAATTCTATAGTTGCTGTGGTAATATAACAACTATAGTAATATAAACAAATTATTTTACCCAATACTGTAATAAGATTTCTACAACTATTATTCTACTATTATACACTAAAATTGCGAGATATAAAGTCAGAATTGAGTTATAAAGTCAGAATTGAGTTATAAAGTCAGAATTGCGAGATTTTAAAGTCAGAATTGCGAGATTTTAAAGTCAGAAGTGCGAGATATAAAGTCAGAAGGCACTTCACTGCTGCTGTGAATGGATTTAAGGCCTGTTCACACCAACACAAATGTTCTAAGCTTCTGCTACAATATAAAAAATGAAATAGGTAATTGCGACTTTTTATCTCACAATTCTGACTTTTTTTCTCGCAATTCTGAATTTACCTCTTGCAATTACAAAATAAAGTCCGAACTGTGAGACATAAACTCGGAAAGAAAGTCAGAATTGTGAGAATAAATTATAATTGTTAGGGTTAGGGTTAGGTATACCTTTTTATATATTTTTTTCTATACCTGAAAGGTATTCATTTTTTTTATTCAGTGGCTGAAACAAGTTTTCATAGATTTCTCTGTTCAGACTAAAGTGAGAAAGATGGAAGACGGGTTGAATGAATATACAATTTCACTCTCTGACAGTAGGTGGCGCTTATGGAAAAGCAGAAATACAGCGGTATAATATATGCTGTTTGATTATCAAGATGCTGATATATACTATTTTTTGGTTAATATTTTTATGTTTGTTGTTTGTTGTATGTTGTAATTATGCTTTCACTGTCCTAAACACACACAATCGCACAACTTTCCATTTCTAAAACTGAGAAGAAACAAAGTTAAACAGCATTTACATGTTTTCAGATGACCAAATACAAGAGTACAGAATGTTTATGTCAGTCTAAACAGATACACTAACTGACGGTCATTCAAATTAAAGTGTTTATTGCACCAAAAATTAATCTTGGTGTGAACAGGCCATTAAATTAAATTGAGTTGTCATTGTCACATCATTCTCCTTAATTACTTGATTTATGTTTCATCCCTTTATTTACTCTATTTTACTCTTCCAGCTGTGTTTCTCACAGAGAAATAACTGAGTTACAGATTCATGAGATCTGTTTGCTGATCACTGTAAAACATGAGCTCTGCATCACTGATGATTCAGGATTCATTATTACAGTCTATCTGTTCTGTTACAGACAGTTATGTGTAATTACGTAACAGACAGATGAACACTGGATGAGGCTCAAGGTTGAAAATAGAAACTGATGCTCAGATTAACTCTGAACCTAAAGACTAATTTTATCTGCTTAGTCTAAATCGGTCATCTAAACCTAAGCACGGATGAACACAATGCACTTGAGACACGGCTCAGTGTGTGTGTGTTTGTACTCACTGAGTATGTCTATATGTCGATCTTTGATGCTGTCGACACACCGTTTGACAGATTCGTCGCTGCAGACGTCCAGCGTGAGCAGAGACAGAGTTCGACCGTATGCGTCCCCAGCCGCTTCAACCAACTTATCCTTCCGCTTCAGATCCCGCATCGTGGCTATGACTATGAGAGAGTGCAGAGAACAGAGAATTAGTCATCCAATGACTGAAGAGATTTAGACACGCAACTCATATCCATCTGTCACTGATGATTCATAAAGCTCATTATCACTCCAATGACATGGTGTAACATATGTGTGTGTGTGTGCGGTGCTTTTAACTTGTAATCCATTACTGATTCCAAATTACATTACAAAAATTGCAGGTAATCCATACATTACACATTTAAGGTAATATAATCTGACTAATTTTAGATTACTTTTGACCTGACTCATTTATCATATTGAATAGGATAATATTGTACCATATTGATATAAAATATGAAGAGTGAATCTGAAAGTAAATATATTCAATTTTTTGTTGTCAGGTGCATTAAACATTACATTACATCAGGGTTTCCCAGACTGGGGTTCATGAAGGAACTGCAGGGAGTTTAATGAAAAGCTAAAATTAAATAAATCATAAAATTTAAAATTAAAATAAATAATCGGCTACACTTTATTTTAAGGTGACATAGTTGCATTGTACTTACTCAAATAAGTATGGAGAAATATTACCGTTTTTTTGCTAAAATTGCTAAAACACATTTCTCGAAACCATCACCCACTTTCGTAAAACTTTAAACACAAAACTAAAACTTCAAACTACATTCAGAGAACATCTTACACATCTTTGGCACAACTTACAGTAGTAAGGAGAATAAATTGTGTATTGTATATACTGCAAGTATAGTATTGTTGGTTACCTGTGTCTTCTCATATTGTTTACAAAATTCTTTAGCTGACCTTTAAGTCACTCAATCGTCTTGCTCCTTCCTATCTCTCTGATTTACTTTCTCCTTATATTCCCTCTCGACCTCTCCGATCTTCTGGCAGTGAACTGTGTGTGTGCGCCGAGATTTCGTCTATTGTCGATTAGGGCTGGGCGATATGGCAAAAATATAAAATCTCGATTTTTTCAGAGCGATTGACTGATTCCCCTAAGCTGTGGAATTCTTTGCCCCGACCCTTAGGACATTAACCACACTGCATTCATTTAAGTGGTCCCACTTTATATTAAGTGGCCTTAACTACTATGTACTTACATTTTAACTAATCATTTGATAGAATGCACCTATTGTGTACATGCATGTTTTTACATTGTACTTATATTTGATAAAAAACCTGCATGTAGTTACATCTGTACTTAATTTCTGCAATTACATTTTTAATTACACTGTTGATCGTTCCCTTACCCCTACTCTTAAACCTACCCATCCCACCAAAGCTGTCCCTAACCTTACCCGTATCCACCTCAATAGCAGCAAAAGTGTTTTACACTACAATATGAACACAATAAGAACATTGTACTTATTTTCCGATGTAAGTGCATAGTAGTTAAGGCCACCTAATATAAAGTGGGACCATTTAAGTCTAAACTCAAAACCTATTTTATCGTTCATAATGTTTTTAACTTTTTCCAAAACTCTGTATACCAGTCATAATGCTTCCTTGAGTACCATTAGTCACATGATGCTTCAACTGTCCACCTTTCTATGCTGTCTGTAACACAATGTTATGGTTTCTGTTTGTTTTTTGACCATATTGCGATATGTAACTGCAATCGATCATGTCTTGGACTGGGCAAATGTCTACTGTGCTTTAAGTAATTGTGTGTGAAATGATTGTTTGTTCCTTACGGTTATTGTGAAGCATCCTTGATCTTGGGAAAGGCGCTATATAAATTAAACATATTAATATTACTGTTATTAGGGGTTCAAGTGTGTAGCGCTGAAACTCTATTGTAATTGTTCAATTTTCCAAGGATCAGCATTCTCCCCTAAAAGTGATCGGACAGACCAAACTGTAAGTCGTAGAGACTTGAAACTTTGAGGGCTGGTAGAACTCACACCATCTACAACGTCAGCTAGGCTCGCCCCGATCGGCCTAACGGGGGCGCTACAGCGATCAAAAGTACGAAATGGCTCATAACTCCTGAACCATTAGGCGTAGACTCAAGTGTCTTTTATCGTTGGAATCCTTGGCTCCAAATTTTTGGGTAATTTGGGATTTTTGAAAAACCTACTTTAGCGAACTAGTCCAAGGTTTTTGACCCGATCAGAACCAAACCAGTGCAGAAAGATTCTCTGGAGTCTGTATATCATATTGCAATTTTGATTCACGGTCCCTAAGGGGCGCCAAAACATACAATGAGGGCCGAGCCACTTTTACTAAAATGGCTATAAATCAAGAACGAAATTAGATATTTGCACCAAACTTGGTACACGTGTTTATGGGCTCAATCTTTGGTCACGTCAAAAACATCACGTCGATTGGACACTAGGTGGTGCTATAACTTGAAAAAAACTATGCAACCGTTTGTCCGATCGACTTGAAATTTGGCATGCAGTGTCTTTGTCCAAGGTGGCATGATGGTCTATGAGGACATTGGCGTATCTCAAAAAACATGGCCGCCATCGGCCAATGAATTTTGAGCACCTATTAGACAAGGTAAACGGAGGCCGACCGGAACGAAACTCGGTGTGCATGTTCGACTCATGCCCTGCGTCCCAATGTCCATACTATCCATCCTAAATAGTATGTGAGATCAAAATAAGTGTGTCCCAAAGCATAGTATGTTGAAAAGAGTATGCCAAAAGTCCCCGGATCGTCTACTATTTCCGGTAGATTTCCGAAGTGTGGATCCGTGCACACTATAAAGGCTAATATTGCCCACAACACATTGCGCGTTGGACGAGGATTCAGTTCAGAACTATAGACACGAGTAAAAAGTGTTAAAAAACTACAAAACATGGCGGATATGCGCGATCGACGCAGAGAGGTTTGAGTGACTAATAATCAGTTCAACCTGATAGAAAATATATATTTAATATTATCCGTGTTATTTTTCATCTGCAAATACCAATGTGGACTTTTATAAATATCCGAATGGCCATTAACTTTTAAATGCATCATTATGCATTAATATGAGGAGGGTTCTCCACATGAAAGACCCGCGATTACAGATCAATGTGCTGCTTTTCTCTCCGATACGGTAGGAAATTAGCTAAATGAAATGTGGAGGATGTAAGATGATTGACAGGCCAGTTTACGGTGACAGGATGCGACAGAGAGCAAAGACGCAATTGTATAACGTGATAGTATGTCCCAAAGCTTGTCTACACTCAAAAGTAAGTACTTTTTGTTCACAGAAAGAGTACATACTTTTAGGGCGTAGTATAAGTAGGCAAATTGGGACGCAGCAATGGTCCTAAAGATCTGAAATCATTTTGAAAGAAATCGCCCACTAGTTTTCACTAACGAGTTTTACGCCTCTGTAATCACATGGTGTTTCACAGATCCACACAATATTCATATCATTTGATAGATCTCCTCATGCTGAACAACTTTGCCTCAAGAACCAATGCTGTCAATCAAATCTTTCATTAATTATTCATGAATATCTGAAAAACCTACTTTTGCGAAGTAGTCCTAGGTTTTTCGGCCGATCGGAACGAAACCAGTGCAGGACAATTCACTGGACTCTCTAGATCAATAATTATCAAAAAAAAAAGTTGAACTTTACCCTTTGGGTCGCTATAACAGGGTCATTTAGAAAATGGGCGTGGCTAAATATACCCAAAAGCACTTATGCAGCTTGTGACTCTAGAGAAGCATGCCAACTTTCATGAAGATTGGACCATAGCATGCGGTATAACTGTTAAAAAGCTTTAAAAAAACATGTTTTTAATGGTTTTGGCTGAAATTTATATAACTTTGGATCTGGTCGACTTATTTTCACGGGAGTAACGTTCTTAGATTCCTGAAACCCTGGAGATCGGGCGATAGGTGGCGCTATAACTGTCAAAAAAACCTTTAAAAACCATATATTCCCTTTGTTAATTGCCTGTATTGGCTGTAAATGGTCTTTTCCATCTATGATCTAAGTGTTACATGCTTGCCAAATAAAATATAATATGTGCATAAAGGCCTTTAATGCTTGAATCCCACACTCTAAAAAATGCTGGGTTAAAAACAACCCAAGTTGGGTTGAAAATGGACAAACCCAGCGATTGGGTTGTTTTGACCCAGCAGTTGGGTTAAATAAAATGGTAGTTTTATTTAACCCAACAATTGTTTACAAATGACTATATGTCTGGCTTACAATGAACCCAAAATAGGTTGGAAATTAAAAATCAGACTCATAATTACTAGAGGCAACAATAATAATCAAAAAGATGAGCATTTATTAATAAGCAATTTAATAAATGTTTATTGTTTAAATATTATTCAAAAAAAGTATCAATAAATGTTTGTTTATTAAACATATTAATAAATGTTAATTTCCAACATATTTTGGGTTCATTTTAAGCAAGAAATACAGTAATTTTTAAACAATATTTGGGTTAAATAAAACTACCCAGCAGGTTGGGCAAACATTTAACCCAGCCACTGGGTTAAAACAACCCAATCGCTGGGTTTGTCCATTTTCAACCCAACTTGGGTTGTTTTTAACCCAGCATTTTTTAGAGTGCAATAAATGCTGCTTGCAGCTTTAATTATTATTATTATAAACGTACTGAATGTCTGTATATTCAGCACTTGAATACTGTGAAAATACAGTAGTCCATCTGCACAAGCCAGAAAGGTTAAAAATCTTTAAATGAAAAGCATGTTTCAGTACACTCAAAAGATCAGAGTCAGTGAGAGATTCATTCTGCCTCAGCATCAGGTCTTCATGTTGGTCCGGCCGGAGGACCACAACACTGTCCAAACCTTGCTCTTCCTCATCCTCATCCTCCTCTTACACTTACTCTCCCTCTCAGATTGTTTCCATCTATTGTTATCATGATTCAGTTCACCTGTCACCTGAGCTGGCTTATTTCGTACAGTTGGTTTGATCACATCATCAGAAATGAGTGTGTACAGTTTTGAGTCATTGTGTGTAAAGGATGACAACTACACTCTAAAAAATGCTGGGTTAAAAACAACCCAAGTTGGGTTGAAAATGGACAAACCCAGCGATTGGGTTGTTTTGACCCAGCAGTTGGGTTAAATGTTTGCCCAACCTGCTGGGTAGTTTTATTTAACCCAAATATTGTTTAAAAATTACTGTATTTCTTGCTTAAAATGAACCCAAAATATGTTGGAAATTAACATTTATTAATATGTTTAATAAACAAACATTTATTAATACTTTTTTTGAATAATATTTAAACAATAAACATTTATTAAATTGCTTATTAATAAATGCTCATCTTTTTGATTATTATTGTTGCCTCTAGTAATTATGAGTCTGATTTTTAATTTCCAACCTATTTTGGGTTCATTTTAAGCCAGACATATAGTAATTTGTAAACAATTGTTGGGTTAAATAAAACTACCCAGCAGGTTGGGCAAACATTTAACCCAACTGCTGGGTCAAAACAACCCAATCGCTGGGTTTGTCCATTTTCAACCCAACTTGGGTTGTTTTTAACCCAGCATTTTTTAGAGTGTATGTTTTAGTTGTGTTTAACTTCTGCCTGCCTGTGTTTAGCTATTGAAACACAAGTGCATCACAGTGTGAGATGTGTTTTAGTGAGTGAGAATGAGAGTTTTCAAAAAAAAGAGTGCGTGAGACAGCGTCTGAACCTGTTTAATGTTTTACAGAAAGAGTGAATTATTCAACATATTGGTTTAGGCTATTGAGAATTTGGTTCAGAGAATGTGTTTTAGTGTTTGAGCAATTCTGAAGAACTATAATTATCTACATGTACAGTTGTGGTCAGAATTATTGTGTATACGTGTTTTGGAGAAAAACATTTATTTCATAATGTGATTTCCCCCCCCACTTTCAATTCTTTTCCTTCAATGAAAGGTTAGACTTTTGCTAATTTTATGAATTAAAGATCAAAAGGATAAACAATGCAGATTTATTTTTACAGTCATCTTTGATCATATTTACCAAGAGTGCCAATAATTCTGACCACAACTGTACTTACTATAGTTACAGTTAGGGTTTGGTTTAGGGTTAGTTACTTGTAATTATGCATAATTTACTGTTATTACTATAGTAAGTAGGGTGAATTCAGGGTGATTGGGACACTTTCCGCCATTGAGATGGAAAAAACTTGGAAAAAGTGTCCCAATCAACCTGAATTCACCCTACATGTAGTAACGTTTAACTACGTCACCTTAAAATAAAGTGTTACCAAATCATTTTAAAATAATGAAAATTATAATAAAAATGTTTGAAAGAAAAAAAAGCATCCCAAAGTCACAGAGTTAAGTGATAATTTGAATAATAATTCATGTGTTTCTCAGGAGTTGATCTGATATAAAATACTCCTCAAAAGTTAAACGATTTCTGTAAATCCAGGAAAAAATACATGGAAAAAATCTCTGTAATTATTGCCAGCTGACTTGTGACCAGTCTGTGTGTGCAGCTTCACACTTCCTGAATGTAAATAATTGTTTTATTTATTTATTTTTAAGGAAGGAAAACATAAAACATGAAAAAGAAGAGTTAGGAAGATTAGGAAAAACTCGAGATCAAGCACTGAAGGCTAAGCAGGGATAGAGATAGATCAGTGTGTTCGGTAACACTTTATTTTAAGGGTCCAGAATAATGCATTAGCTAAGCATTAATTAATGATGAACTTGTTCACAATTAAGCATTAGTTAAGAATGAACACACTAGTAATTGATGATTAACATTACATTGTAAGAGTCAGAATTATGCATTAGTTAAGCATAAACTAGTAATTAATGATTTACTTGTTCACAATTATTCATTAGTTAAGCATGGACACATCAGTAATTAATGAGTAACTTAACATATAGTAGGGCACATTAGCCATAATTTACAAATTATTAAACATTTGAAAGAAAGAAAGACATTTATGCTATAAATAAACAAAAATAACCTAGTAATTAATGATTAACTGAATGTACAGTACATGCCTTTTAGTCATTATACAACTTAATAAACCATTTTTTTTTTTGTGTAGTTTCACCATTTTTCCAAACGTACAAAAAAAAGTATGTTTTGTGTCTGTAAAAGTTATGTATTAATACTTATATAACAAACAATATGACAAACAATTGTGTTTATTTATGCTTAACTAATGCATAATTCTGACTCTTACAATGTAAAGTTAATCATTAATTACTAGTGTGTTCATTCTTAACTAATGCTTAATTGTGAACAAGTTCATCATTAATTAATGCTTAGCTAATGCATTATTCTGGACCCTTAAAATAAAGTGTTACCGTGTGTTCTTCATGAATCATGGTAATCAAGCACAGTTACTGGTGTAAAATCACAGGGCTATGCTATTATTTATATAGTAATCACTACTTTAAATTAGATTTCATTTGTATATTTTCAGTTTTAGTTTACATTTTAATTTTAGTAATTTTTTTAGTTTTAGGATCTTTTTTAAATATTTCAATTTAGATTTTTAATACTTAACATCATCTGATCTCATTTAAACTCACATTCTTGCATCTTATTTCTGTATCTGCATTGACTGAAGTGACAATACAAGCAAAGAAGCAGCAGAAACTTGTATGTGTCATCATTAATCTCGGGGTTCGGTTCGTGTCTTACCGTGGTAGCGCTTCATCTGGTCCCTCGCGAGCGTCACGGCGATGCCCAGCCCGATCCCGGACGAGCAGCCGGTGATCAGCACCACTTTCTGCCCGTCCGTTGCCATGGTTTCAGCGAGTCTCCTCAGCGCGCTCTCAAAGATCAGCGGCACAGGAGCACGCGGGCACGCGCAAGGTAAAGTCACGCGAGATTCTGGTGAGCTTTATAAAGCAGTCACAGACTTGTCTGAAATATACTTGAATAAGTGTAAAGTGTGAACTAGTATCATCCGTAACTAGTTGGACTGGTGAAACGAAACTATGTTAATAACTATAATTGTCCTATTTTCCATCAGTGTCAGACTGACTGTCTCTAGCGCCACCCAGCGGTCAAATCACTGTACTGTACTCTAATATTACATCATGTTTTCATATACTGTATAATGCACATCATTCATGTTCTCATAATATCTTGAATCAGAATATCTTCTCTGATGACGAGGGCGGGGCAACCTGTCACTCACATGAGATCCACCAATAGCAAACCACAACCATCCAATCAATTCCCCACAGACACAATCAAGCCCCGCCCTACATTTGTTCTTGTTTGCGAAGCGTTTCACTCGGATGTACGACACAATAGAGAAGAACAGACGAGCGCAACTTCACTTTCATGCCGACTTTAAAACGACAAATCTCACTGTACAAGTTCAGCTACAGACGAAAACTCTTTAAACATGAGCATGAGAAGGCGGGACTTGTGAAACTACGCCAGGAATGCGTTGACAGACAGACGGAGACGCTGGGACATGCTGATGTCACTCAAGCACGAGTGAAGGTTTATACAGGACGATAATACAGCATTCATTCACACCAATAACCGCTTTCTCTGTCTTTTATCTAGTGGCTGATGCTGGTGACAGCTTGACTTCATTATCAGAGGTCAAGGTCAGGGTCCGCTTTGACCCCATCTTTACAGATTGACACACTTTTGGCATTTCTTGGAGAAAACAGTCAAAGGTTTTGCAAAAGAGCGATTCATCACCAACATGAATGAGTGTGTGTGTGTGTGAGTGTGTGTGTGGACCCTTAGGCTCAGTTCAAGCAGGAATTTGGAATCTGCCGGAGCACATTTTATTTTATTAGTTGGGCAGCTCAACATCTTGTTCGAGCATGTTTATGAGTGTGTGTGTGTGTGTGTGTGTGTGTGAGGCGGCGGTGATCCTGTGGGGTGCGGTTGGGAGTCTTAAAGTTAGTATGTTTCACTGAATCCTGTGAAATGGGTCATTTCTTAATTATGAGCCATTGTTTGAGCGCTGCATATCTCTGATCTCATCGGAAAACATCCACACTCTGATCACAGGCTGTCAGGAACATCACATGAACAAACAAGACACACAGTTTCATTAAAAATGTGTAAAGAAAGAGTCTCTTATTGTGATTTTTGCACCGTGACCTTATTTTCATGATACTTATGCACATTTTCCCCTTAAATTTCCCTGTAAAATAATAATGCAAAAAACAAACAAAACAAAAAACAATGAGGTCATTTAAAAAAGTTTAAAAAGTTTTTTCTACTGAGATTATTTTATGATGATGATTAAAACAAAAACTAACAAAAATGAGACTGCTTTGCTGCCAAAAATGCTGTTCTTATTTAGAGTTTTTGTCTTGTTTTTAGTCAAAATATCTTAAAGTTCTTGAATCAAGAAGCATTTTCTTGACAAGTAAAAATTATTTTCTTGTTTTCAGGAAAAATAAATCAAAATTAAGTGAGTTTTTCCTTAAAACAAGCTAAATAATCTTATTTCAAACCAAAAATAAGCTATATAATCTTGTTTTCAAAATAATTTTTACTTGTCAAGAAAATGCTTCTTGATCTAAGAATGTTTAGATATTTGGACTGGAAACAAGACAATAATTCTTAAGTAAGAACAGCATTTTTCGCAGTGTGCGATAATGGGAATTTGGGTGGAAATGCACTTTATTGTCATTAAAATCATGTCAGAATGAAAGAAAAATTAATGATCCTAAAAATATGCTAATTTGTAAACAAAATGATTTAATTGCACATTCTTATAAAAGTGTTTATGTTCAGTGAATGTAATTAATCGTGTGTTGTATTGTGTTTATCAGTGTAGACAGCATCACTTCTGTTAAAAAGAGACATTTATTCATGAAATTTGATGGTCACATGTCGGTAAAACAAGGCAAAAACAAAACAAACCTCACATCCGATCGTGAGGAGTCTTAAATATTCAAACAGTTGTGATTTATAGTTATCAAACGTTCATGTTTTACTTTATCAGTCATTTCAGTTTGTGTCCTCCTGAACATAACTGAAAGCCTGCAGAAGTGAGAGAAAGAGAGAGAGAGAGAGATGGAGGGATGAGGTGAGACAGCAGATAAACTCCAGCAGTCTGTCTGTCGGTCGGTGGTGAAGGTTCCTGCAGGATTTTTCTCCTCCGGGTGTTTTTGTCGGGATCTTCAGGTCCAGGTGCGACACACACACACACACACACCTCACGAGCGCCGGTCCGGTGCAGCTGACGGGCTGAAGATGATGATGATGATGATGATGAAGAGTTCACGGATTGCCGGAGTCCCGCCGCTGGTCGTTTTATTCCTGCTGCACGCGACACGAGCAGGTACATTCACACACTTCTTCAGCTCCTCCTGAAATCACTTTAATCTGGAAGATTAAACGCGCGGGATAGTCGAGGTTTAGTTAAGATTTGATCTGTTCAACCTCTAAAACGCTTATGGATGATGATATGATCCAGTCAAATGATCAGTGGGCGGATTATTCAATCACTCGAGCTTCTGAAGGAGCTTCTGCACTGCAACAATCCTTCTCTTATTTAGTAGTTTTATCTGGTTTCCAGTCTAAAAACTCTTAAATTCGGATGCTTTTGGGTTGTTTGGGACAGAAACAAGATTTAAAAGAGAAACAAGATTATTTTACATCATTGCCAGATCATTTTGCTTCTTTCCCCCCCCCCAGAAAACATGAAAAAATATATAATTTTACTCAAAAGCATGTGGATTTAAGAGTTTTTAGACTGGAAACAAGAGCATTTTTTGCAGTGTGTCAGTAACTGTCATGATCACACGGTATTTTCTGATATATTTGTGATGATAAGTAAATAAATATTGAAGTGATAATTAATAAACAGATTCCCTGTCATGTTTTGTCGACGTTCAGGTGAATCATGTATCTGTGAAACACTCTGATGAACTTGTAATATGACTATTTTGGTTGCTGAAATGATTAATGATTAATTTTAGATAGATAGACAGAAGTAGCTGAGCAGGTAGAAATCCCCCATAATGAGAGTATGCTTATCTTCATTCATCAGGAAAGTGAGGGTTCTTGAGAGGTTTTGGTAAGTTTGTCGGGTCTAGACGAGAGAGAGCTGCTCTTGTTCTGGAACTGATCATCCAGCAGCAGCTGTTTCTCATTCACTGTCTCTCTGACGGGATCCTTTCAGGCCTGCGTTGTGTCTTTTTGAAGTAATGGGTCTTTACAGAAATACTATAGCTTCTTTATTGAGCGTTACAATGCCGTGAGAGCGTGCTGTTTCTGTGATGGCATTTAAACCCTTACGAAAATGAACCATAGTTATAAAACTTGCAGTTTTTCCATGAACTAACCGTGGTTTTGCTACAAAAACCATAGTTTAACTATATTATACGAATGCTAGTCAATACGGCAACTTTACTATGACAAAGTTCATTTTCGATGGGGAAGCAGTTCCCTGAGGCTCTCAGAACAGGACAGTAGTGTCTGGATCCTCCTCAGAGCCGCACAGACCTCAGCTGAAGTTACTCAGGGCCTTCAGGTGGGTATTAATGAACTGAAAGGCTTTCAGAAGAAAAACGAGAGCGCAGGGCATTTTCCACACATTCCCAACACGTCTGAAACTGTCCGGCGTTCCAGTGTGCTCCGGATGAACGCTCTCTGCTCTTCCGTGTGGTGTGCAAATGCAGCAGGCATCTGGATGTTTTAGTCATTAAACACGTTTTTCTGTGCGCAGGTGAAGAGTTTTGAGTTCAGCCGAGTGATGATGTCATGGGTGATGTCATAATCACAATCATGTGACAAATCAACTTACTTAAACATCAGTCGAACAACTAGATGGTTCAGTTACAGTGTTGTTAAAGCATTGCATGACTGTTTTCTGCTGAATGAAAGTGTTTGCACTAATTTATTTATTCAGATTACATCTTTTGAAGAAGATTATTGGGTCCAAGCACCATTTTCATGTTACTGCAATGGTTTTAACTTCTGAAGAACTTCAGATTATGTTAATCTAGTTGTTTGGCATCTTGTAATAAATAAGAGTGTATTCGAGAATTGAAGAATTTTAGAAAATGGATAGTCCAACCAAAAATCAAAGTCTTCTCATCATGTCATCCCAAACCTGGATGACTTTCTTTCTTCAGTGGAACGCAAAAGAAGTCAGTGTTCTTCAAAATATCTTCTTTTATGTTCAACAACATCATTTTTTGGCAAACTTTAGCTTTTTTTAACCTACTGAATGATTAAACCCCTAAACCCTGAAAACCAATCAGAAACGGGACTGATGTTTGATTCTTATTACTTTGGAGAATAGCCCTTGACGTTTGTATTAGGTTCTTCAGATCAGTATTTTGGGCTCTTGTTAAGCACTGTCAAGCATCCAGACGCCAGTTGATTTGATGGTGTGACGCACAAGCGTCGGCATGTTCCTCAGGAGTTCCTCGGGATGAGCTTCTGGACGTCTCCTCAGGTGAGCGGATGGTTTGTAATTTTCCTCGAGAGCCGTGTGTTCGAGCGAGGTGAGATCTGACTGCAGGATAAAGCTTTCATCTGAGCTCCCTTCAGTTTCCTGAGATCTTGACCTCTTGTAGGTCTTCGAAGGTCAGATTGAAAGGCTCAAGACCTCTTTAAGCCTTTTGTGCCGAGGTTAAAGGGCGAGTTCACTCAAAGGTGAATATTCGCTTTCAGAAATGAACTGCAGTGAAACTCCAGTGTAATTGCATTAGTACTGTAATCTGTGCAGTTGTGTGGAGTACAGTGACAGTGACAACACCTTGACTGCTTTTAAAATGCTTTTAAACTGTAGTTTGACTGAAGTACTGCTGGCACAACATTATGAGCACCTTCCTAATATTGTGTTGGTCCCAAAACAGCCCTGACCCGTCGAGGCATGGACTCCTCTAGACCCCTGAAGGTGTGCTGTGGTCTCTGACACCAAGATGTTAGCAGCAGATCCTTCAAGTCCTGTAAGTTGTGAGGTGGAGCCTCCATGGATCGGACTTGTTTGTTCAGCACATCCCACAGATGCTCGATTGGATTGAGATCTGGGGAATTTGGAGGCCAAGTCAACACCTCAAACTCGTTGTTGTGCTCCTCAAACCATCCTTGAACCATTTTTTTCTTTGTATCAGGAGCATTATCTGCTTTCAGCGGTGGACAGGGGTCAGCATGGGCTGGTCTGCATCTATGCAGCTCCATACGCAACAAACTGATGCACTGTGTATTCTGACACCTTTCTATCAGAACCAGTATTAACGTCTGGAGCAGTTTGAGCTACAGGAGCTCGTCTGTTGGATCGGACCACACGGGCCAGCCTTCAATCCCCATGACCCTGTCGCCGGTTCACCACTGTTCCTTCCTTGGAGCACTTTTGATAGATACTGACCACTGCAGACCGGGAACACCCCACAAGAGCTGCAGTTTTGGAGATGCTCTGACCCAGTCGTCTAGCCATCACAATTTGGCTCTTGTCAAACTCGCTCAAATCCTTACGCTTGCCCATTTTTCCTGCTTCTAACATCAACTTTGAGGATAAAATTTTCACTTGCTGCCTAATATACAGGGTTTTCTCACTTTCTTCCAGTAATGTTGACAAAACGTTCATTCAAAGTTATCTGGTCTTTGATAATGTTCTCAAAACGTTATCATGAAAACATTATGGAAGTTTTTAGTTGGACGTTCCTCTAACATCTTGTTTCAGAACATTCAGAGAACATTCAAAAGTAACACAATGAGTAAGAGCACAAAAGGGTGTAGAAGTGTGAAATATCTGTGACTCTGAAAGTGCCTGAACAAAGAAAGTGTGAAACTGAAAAAAGAATGAAAGTGAAAGGTCAACGGTGAAGGTCAGCGGGGTCAGAGGAGTGTGCAGACACCTGTCTCACATCCGTTAGTGATGTTGTGTCATCATGAGGTGTGTGTGTGTGTGTGGCTTTCCTGTAGCTCAGTGGTTAGAGCATGGCACTAGCAATGCCAAGGTCATGGGTTCGATCCCAGGGATTGCACATACTCCGATACAAATGTATAGTATAATGCAATGTAAGTCGCTTTGGATAAAAGCGTCTGCCAAATGCATTAATGTAAATGTGTGTGTGTGTGTGAAAGAAGCCCTTCATAAAAACACAAAAGTAAAATGTCTGAGAGTCTGGACTGCATTTCTTAATTCACCCTCATGTCGTCATTCACATCTGGCTCCCAGACAAACACACTCGCATGTACAGACACACACACACACACACACACACACACACACACACACACACACTCCCCTGCAGCTGCTGTTGTGTCTTTGATCTGTAGGTTGTTGTGAAAGTCTTTCCAAATGAGATTTTCTACTGAGAGATGAGAGATTTTTCTGTATGTGTTAAAGACATGCTAGTCATGCTGAGAAGTGTGTGTGTGTGTGTGTGTGTGTGACACATGACCAGTCCAGACCTGCATGCTGAACCCTTCACAGACACACACACACACACACGCAGTCGCGATCGTCTTTCACCTGCCGTCGGTCATCGGCGTGTTTTCACACAGACAGATGTGAAGTCTGTTCATTAGACTTTAAAGTAACTGAAAGTGTCGTCCCCTGCAGCCGATCCCATCGATGTGCTGAAGATCCTCGACCTATCAGATTCCATGGAGGGCGTGTCCTTGGAGGCGGGGCTGTGTACCAGTAGGCGGGGCACAGAGGAGGCGGATCTCGCTTATAAGATCGAGAAGAAAATCCAAGTCAGTGTTCCGACCAGTCAGCTCTTTCCAGGTGTGTAACACACATACATACTATAACACACAAACTAACCCTAACAGAGTTAACAATTTGCAATAAAAATTTTATTTACTTTATTTATTCTTCATTTTTACAAATAAGGATGTCTTAAACAGGAGGTTTTGTCAGATTTAGCTCAATTCCTGGGTTAATTTGTCCCTGGAATATGATTAAGTACACGACCATTCAGCGAGGACTCATTAAACTGATCAAAAGTGACAATAAAGGCATTTATAATGTTACAAAAGATTCTGTTTCAAATAAACACTGTTTCTATTCATCAAAGAATCCTGAAAAATTAAATGTATGACGGTTTCCACAAGAAAATAGGACTGTTTTCAACACTGATGATAATCATAAATGTTTCTGGAGCATCAGATCAGAATATCAGAATGATTTCTGAAGGATCATGTGACACTGAAGACTGGAGTAATGATGCTGAAAATTCACAGGAATAAATTACACTTTACTATATATTCACATAGAAAACAATTTTAAATTGTAAGAATATTTCACAATTTAATGTATTTACTGTAGTGAGGAGAAAAGTCTTCTCTCAGAAACATTAACACAATCCTCTGAACGTGTGTGATCCAGACTCCGTGTTCCCGGGGGATTTCTCGGTGTTGGTGACGGTGCGGGCGCGGCGCGGCGCTCAGTGTTTCCTGCTGTCGATGTATGACAGTGAGGGTGTGCAGCAGCTGGGCGTTGAGCTCGGACGCTCGCCCGTCTTCCTCTACGAGGACCAGAACGGCCAGCCCACGCCGGACCTCTACCCCATATTCAAAAAGGTCAATTTAGCGGATGGCAAGTGAGTGACATCATCAGACACTCATCATCAAAGGGCCATCTTAAGGTCACATGACCAGCTGTATCTCAGTAGCCCTTCTGTTCACATTCAGTAGCAGAATAAATTAAAGGGTTAGTTCACCCAAAAATGTAAATAATGTCATTTATTACTCACCCTCATGCCGTTCCACACCCGTAAGACCGTTAATCTTCGGAACACAAATTATGTGTTTTTGATGAAATCCGATGGCTCAGTGAGGCCTGCATAGCGTAAAAATATTCTCGTGGCTTTATAATATTAATATTGAACCACTGTACTCACATGAACTGATTTAAATATGTTTTTAGTACATTTATGGATCTTGAGAGAGGAAATGTCATTGCTCAGGCCTCACTGAGCCATCGGATTTCATCAAAAATATCTTAATTTGTGTTCCGAAGATGAACGAAGGTGTGGAGCGACATGAGGGTGAGTAATAAATTACAATATTTTCATTTTTGGGTGAACTAACACTTTAAATTAGATATATGCAACAATAAAATGTTGTCACATCCTGAAAAAAAACTCAAAATGACTGTTCAAAATTAAACAATTAAAGTTTTAGTTCAGCCAAAAATGAAAATAATGTCATTTATTACTCGCCCTCATGCCGTTTCACACCCGTAAGACCTTCGTTCATCTTCAGAACACAAATTAAGATATTTTTGATGAAATCCGATGGTTCAGTGAGGCCTGAGCAATGACATTTCCTCTCTCAAGATCCATTAATGTACTAAAAACATTTTTAAATCAGTTCATGTGAGTACAGTGGTTCAATATTAATATTATAAAGCCACGAGAATATTTTTGGTGCGGCAAAAAAAACAAAATAACGACTTATATAGTGATGGCCGATTTCAAAACACTGCTTCAGGAAGCTTCGGAGCGTTATGAATCTTTTGTGTCAAATCATGATCCGGATCGCGTGTCAAACTGCTGAAATCGCGTGACTTTGGCGCTCCGAACCGCTGATTCAATACGCTGATTCATTATGCTCCGAAGCTTCCTGAAGCAGTGTTTTGAAATCGGCCCATCACTATATTGTTGAAAAGTTATTTATTTTTTATGGCGCACAAAATATTCTCGTGGCTTTATAATATTAATATTGAACCACTGTACTCACATGAACTGATTTAAATATGTTTTTAGTACATTAATGGATCTTGAGAGAGGAAATGTCATTGCTCAGGCCTCACTGAGCCATCGGATTTCATCAAAAATATCTTAATTTGTGTTCTGAAGATGAACGAAGGTCTTACGGGTGTGGAACGACATGAGGGTGAGTAATTTGTTACATTATTTTCATTTTTGGGTGAACTAACCCTTTAAATCACGGCTGATAAACTCATTTTAATAGGTTTTTCAGAAAAAACACTTTAAGGGATAGTGAGGGATTCTGTCATCTTTTACTCACCCTTGTGTTGTTCCAAACCCGTTCATCTTTGAAACACAAGAGATGATTTAACTACCACTTCAAGAAGTTCATAAAGAGATTGTAAAACTAATCCACATGAATCCAGAGGTTTAGGCCAAATTTTCTGAAGAGACAGGATCGCTTTATATGATGAACAGACTGGCTTTTATTCACAGATAAACATTGATCAGCAAACATCAACAGAAGCTCAACCAAACACGCGAGAACAAAGCTCTTGCAGAAGCTCAAACGTGCTGCGAAACACGAAAATGAACCTCATTGTTCTCTAAATGTCCACTTGATTCCTTCATCTAGCACCGTATGGATCTGTCATTCATATGGATTCGTTCATATGGATGATCTCTTTATGAAGTTTTTGAAGAGTCAAAGTGGTAGTTGCATAGACTGTCAATGGAGGGACAGAAATCACTCAGATTTCATCAAAAATATCTTAATTTGTGTTCTGAAGATTAATGAAGGTCTTACGGGTGTGAAACGGCATGTAATTAATGACAGAATTTTCATTTTTGGGTGAACTAACCCTTTAATATCTTCAGTCATTTCTCTTCTCCAGTAAATGTATCTTGATTTAAGAATGTTTAGATATTTGTGCTGCAAATACTGCGGAAGAACATCATATTTTTATTATTTCTACAGCAGTTCGAACAGGACACAGTGTAGATATTTTAAGTTATATGAAATTAATAATTTACCCAAACATGAATATTCATGATCATTTGCCTTTCTTTCTTCTGTGAATCACAAAAGAGGGATTTTTGATATAAGAGCATCATAAAGCTGGTGAATATGACTCTTCTGAACTGATATGATGCTTTGAGTCGAACAAACCCAAACTGACATCGGTGAATATCTCTCTAAAGCCAGCTTTATTTCTACAGCGCTTTATACAATACAGATTCATTATAAAATAAGTAACACAGTAAAATAACAGTGTTCAAATTAATTAGTTATGAAACAAGTCATTATTCCGATCGGTGTTGATTCAATGAAACATTCATGAGAGTTGTTCAGTGTCTGATTCATGAATGGATCGTTCTTGAATGAACTGTTTGATTCGTTCGTGAATTGAACTGGGGTCTGAGTTCATTGGAGCAGAAGATCATGAATGAATAAACAAGCAAACCATCATGTGACTTCAGAAGATCTGAAATATAAAGCATGAGTCACATGGACATTATTTTGGGATTGAACAGCCCTAATTCTTTAAAAAATGGGTTGCGTTTCAACAGAAGTCGTGCAGGTTTGAGCGACGTGAGTAAA
Organism: Anabarilius grahami; assembly: GCA_003731715.1. Classification (NCBI taxonomy): domain Eukaryota; kingdom Metazoa; phylum Chordata; class Actinopteri; order Cypriniformes; family Xenocyprididae; genus Anabarilius; species Anabarilius grahami. The sequence continues at coordinate 1,143,689 of RJVU01004711.1, read as the reverse complement.
TGATGATCGTTTTCGACTCTTTAAGAGCCGTACATCAGCCTGCAGATGTTGTTGGTTGGGTCTGAGCGTGTGCTGATGGATGGAGATGTGAGATTAACCTCACTGTGAACGTACAGGTGGCACAGAGTGGCCTACAGTGTGGAAGGTCAGAAGGTCACGCTTTACCTGGACTGTCAGAAGGTGGCGACCCTTGACCTCCCTCGAGGGCCGGAGCCTAGGGTCAGTACGGACGGAGTGACGGTGTTCGGGACGAGACTTCTGGATGAAGAAGTGTTTGAGGTGAGAGAGCGAGGATTGATTACAGACGGGGTCAGAGTTCACAGCACTGAAGAGCAGCGCCTGAAGAACGACCTTTATGTATCAATATTTTGCATGCAAATTCACGACCCTAAATGAGAAAGAAAATCACAAAATGTTAAGAAGAAATTGTGTGTGTGTTTCAGGGTGAGATTCAGCAGCTGTTAATCGCTCCAGATCCCAGAGCTGCTGCCGATTACTGCCACACCCACATTCCTGACTGTGACTCCGCCCTCATGTACAACAGCCTATCACTGGACCCCGTGGAGGTAACCCCGCCCACAGTTTCTGCATAGATAATGAGTATGAAACACTTGCAGCTCTCTGTGTGCCTCATTAATATTCATGTCTGTTCTTTGGCTCTGTTCGGAGCGCAGTGTTAAACATGTTGTTAAGGACTCGAGCCAGACACAGTGAGTCTGATTTACAGCCGCAGCAGAGAGACGAGACAAACACTGAGACAGACTTATCTTCTCCAAAATAAACTCATAAACCATTGAAAACACAGATCTACTGTGAGCTATGAGATTGTTAATCGATGGTATTTGCTTTTGTTGAATCCATTAATCCACGTTATTTATGCTTATGTTTTAAATAATCACATTTAACGGCAGAATTCCTGGTGAAAAACTACATTACCCATGATTCTGCAGAGAAATCTCCACCACTCCAATGACATAATAGTCTCAAATTTATTGAAATATTTGTATATATATATTTATATGCATGTTTTGAAATAAATATAGTGTCTATAGATATAGTTAGCATCTTTAAATCAATTTGTCATTTGCAGTGCTTCATGGGATTGTAGTTCTTTCCTAAAGCCGTTTAGTTTCACGGTCTTCTTTTCAAACACGTCTTTGCGTTAAATCAAAGTTTGCAATGCTGTGTTTCATGGCGTTTGACGCTTTAACAAAGACTTTTTATGAGAAAAATGAATGGAGAAATGCTGTGTAAAAAGTGCGCTCCATCGTGACAGTTTTGTGTTGTTGATATTGTGTGTTTCTATGGTGTCTGATGTCACGGTGATGCAGGTCAAGAAGCCGCCGAGGAAGCCAATCGAAGAGGAGTTTGACGATGACCTTTACAATGACCTTTACAGTGACCTGTCTGTCTCGACTGCAGGAGACAATGTCACCGAGTACGAGGTATTTTATTTGAACAGCCAATGAAATGTTTAGTATTAGTAGTAAATAAAAACCAGCAGAGTAGAATAGTTAGTTAGAATAACTAGAATAGTTCACCAAATTTCACTAATTATTTTAGTGTAATTAAATACAGATAAAGCAGCATTTAGAGGAATGGATCACCAATCAGAATTACAAGAATAGTTTTTAATCCAACAATAAGAAAACTTAGACTTTTAATGGAAAGAAAAGGTTTTGACAGTATCTGAACTTGAAATTTAGCACAATTTCTCAGTGCTTTTACGATGATATTCTAATGCTGTGTGTGTGTCAGATAGTGGAGTACGAGGACTCTGAGAACGAGACGGAGTATTTTAAGGAGTACACGGAGTATCACGAGTATGACGAGTACGACTTCCGGCCGGCTGAGAGACAGGAGCAGTTCTTCAGCGGACAGGTACCCATCTGTCTCTCCTTCATCTGTCCTCTTCGTTCTAGTCTTAATTTCGTTAACGAAAACTATGATGAAAAATGTTAATGACTTTTTTCTAATACAACATCGACATCATGTGACTACAGTATATTAACATGCAATATTGTTGACAAAAAAAGACAAACTAAGATAACTGTAATAAATCCAAACATAAATCTGAACTTTTTTGTTTATGATTGAGGTTACGGAATAAATGCACTCATGCAACTTCTGTGTGACAATACAAAGTCTTTTTATTGATGTTTTAATAGAAAAAATGTAACATAATTTAGATTTTGGAAATATCAGATTTACTTTTAGAAATTTCACTGTTTTAGCTTTTGAGAGAAACTTACGTAATGTAGAGAGTGTGTTCATTTATATAATAGTATTATAAATCAGGTCAAATAACTCATGAGTCGTCATTCTCTTGATTCATGCTTATAGGTGAAAGTGCGGTAATTCTGATGAAACGCAAAAAGAAATTCCAGTAATCAATTTCAAGCAAAATCATTGTGATCATCAGTTTAACCGTTATGCTGCATGACTAAAATATGATTAACTTTTAATTGACAAAAACTAGGCTAAAATTCCCAGACTTTCAGTCAACTAAAACTTGACTAAATAAAAAACAGGATAGGTTGACTAAATATGATACAAATTAAAAGGGATATTAGGCACATGACTAAAGGCATCTTTACACTGCTCTGTGTATTGACGCAATGCAGCATAAAAACCAGCCTGAATTATTCCAGCTGTGACGCACATCAGCTCCTGGTTTAACAATATGCAGTTAAAGTGTAAATGCATTCATGCCTCCTCTGATCAGCAATAAACAGTCTGCATTAATTGACACTTCTGAAGCGCTTCTGTGCCGCCTTTGCAGTGTAAATTTGCACGAGACTAAGACTAAATAAATTCTGACAATATGAAGACTCTTTCATTCAGTCGTCACTCGGCCCAGAGAAGGGAGAGAAGGGAGAGCCGGCGGTGTTGGGAGAGGGGACTCTGATTATGGGACCCCCGGGCCTGCCAGGTGCTGAGGTAACCTCACCCGAGACATCACATGACTGTGTGTACCATGTTTCATGTGTGTGTCAGTGACAGACGGTGTGTTTGGCCTGTTTCCCGCAGGGGCCGCCGGGTGAACACGGTCCAATGGGACCCCCGGGACCGATCGGAGATCCAGGAGACCCGGTGAGACACACGGACACACACTCCTCATGATCGTCGGGTTCATGACTGATATAACACAATATTACACTGTCTGTCTCTCATTAGGGTCCTGAGGGCCGTCAAGGACTTGCAGGGGCTGATGGGATACCTGGACCTCCAGGCAACCTGCTGATGTTACCGGTGTGTGTCACATTTGTTTTGTGACTTCATTTGAAGTGACAAATACACTGTTGTTTAAAAGTTAAATGAGCCATAAATCAATCATATGTATTTGTGTGTGTGTGTGTGTGTGTGTGTGTGTGTTAGTTTCAGTCTGGTGGTGATGCTCGTCTGGGTCCCGTCATATCGGCTCAAGAAGCTCAAGCTCAAGCCATCCTGCAGCACACAAAGGTCAGTCACTAACTCTACACTAACTCTGCCTGATGTTTGAATAAGTCTAGACCAGTTTCAGAAGTGTTTTTGATTATTTGGAGGAAGTATATTTTGCTCAATTTAAAGGGTTAGTTCACCCAAAATTGAAAATTCTGTTATTAATTACTCACTCTCATGTCGTTCCACACCCGTAAGACCTTCGTTCATCTTCAGAACACAAATTAGGACATTTTTGATGAAATCTGAGAGGTTTTTTATCTCCCATAGAAATGCCCACATTCAAGGTCCAGAAAGGTTCTAAAGACATCGTTAAAACAGTCATGTGACTGCAGTGTTTCAACCTTAATGTTATGAAGAGAGACGAGAATATTTTTGTGCGCAAAAACAAAACAAAAATAACAACTTTATTCAAAAAATTTGTCTCTCCCCTGTCATTCTCCTACGCTGTTTACTTTCAGCGCTTCCAGGTTCTACGTCAGAATGCCAACTCTGTATTCTGATGCCTTAGTAACCAGTGTTGGGAAAAACAAAAAACCATTACAAAACTCCCTTTTACTCCCTAAAAAAGTAACTACTTGCATTACATTGTTATTTTTTTATGAAAAGTTATCCATTATAATATTGTGTTACTTCCTAAAAAATAACTACTTGCATTATATAGTTACTTTTTATGAAAAGTAATCCATTACAATATTGTTACTCCCTAAAAAATAACTACTTACTTGCATTATATAGTTACTTTTTATGAAAAGTAATCCATTACAATATTGTTGCTCCCTAAAAAATAACTACTTGCATTATATAGTTACTTTTTATGAAAAGTAATCCATTACAATATTGTGTTACTTCCTAAAAATGTAACTACCTGCGTTACATAGTTACTTTTTTATGAAAAGTAATCCATTACAATATTGTGTTACTCCCTAAAAAAGTAACTACCTGTGTACATAGTTACTTTTTTATGAAAATTTATACATTACAATATTGTGTTACTTCCTAAAAAAGTAACTACCTGTGTTACATAGTTACTTTTTTATGAAAAGTAATCCATTACAATATTGTGTTACTCCCTAAAAAAGTAACTACTTGTGTTACATAGTTACTTTTTTATGAAAAGTAATCCATTACAATATTGTGTTACTTCCTAAAAAAGTAACTACCTGTGTTACATAGTTACTTTTTTATGAAAAGTAATCCATTACAATATTGTTACTTCCTAAAAAAGTAACTACTTGTGTTACATAGTTACTTTTTATGAAAAGTTATCCATCAAAATATTGTGTTACTTCCTAAAAAAGTAACTACCTGTGTTACATAGTTACTTTTTTATGAAAAGTTATCCATTACAATATTGTGTTACTCCCTAAAAAAGTAACTGCTTGTGTTACATAGTTACTTTTTCATGAAAAGTTATCCATTACAATATTGTGTTACTTTTTCATGAAAAGTTATCCATTACAATATTGTGTTACTCCCTAAAAAAGTAACTGCCTGTGTTACATAGTTACTTTTTATGAAAAGTAATCCATTACAATATTGTGTTACTCCCTAAAAAAGTAACTACTTGTGTTACATAGTTACTTTTTATGAAAAGTAATCCATTACAATATTGTGTTACTCCCTAAAAAAGTAACTACCTGCGTTACATAGTTACTTTTTATGAAAAGTAATCCATTACAATATTGTGTTACTCCCTAAAAAAGTAACTACCTGCGTTACATAGTTACTTTTTATGAAAAGTTATCCATCACAATATTGTGTTACTCCCTAAAAAAGTAACTACCTGCGTTACATAGTTACTTTTTTATGAAAAGTTATCCATCACAATATTGTGTTACTCCCTAAAAAAGTAACTGCTTGTGTTACATAGTTACTTTTTCATGAAAAGTAATCCATTACAATATTGTGTTACTCCCTAAAAAAGTAACTACCTGCGTTACATAGTTACTTTTTTATGAAAAGTTATCCATCACAATATTGTGTTACTCCCTAAAAAAGTAACTGCTTGTGTTACATAGTTACTTTTTCATGAAAAGTTATCCATTACAATATTGTGTTACTCCCTAAAAAAGTAACTGCCTGTGTTACATAGTTACTTTTTATGAAAAGTTATCCATTACAATATTGTGTTACTTCCTAAAAAGGTAACTACTTGTGTTACATAGTTACTTTTTATGGAAAGTTACCTATTACATTACTTTTGTGTTACATTACTTTTGTGATCTGTTTCAGGCCTTGCAGATGTATTTTTTACTGAGAAATTCTTGATTCCAAGTGTTTAATGCAGTAATGTATTCATCAACATACCCTTTGTAACACACACACATATAAAATATTATTATATTCTGAACACTTAGAATATTTCCTGACCTCTTGAGAGATGTGCGCCATACAAAAGATCTCTTAACATTATGGGTCATATTACCTACTGTACAACTCTTTTAATGGAAAGTTGTATGTAATGTTACTTTTTGCACTTCTGTCTGTTCCTGCACATGCTTGAGTGCGCATGTATAAACGACTACATTATGAAGGATAGAGAGAATTTTATAACAGTGTTTTAAAAAACGTTTAAGCGAAATAGACTGAAAAGAAATGTGCAAAGTAACTCAAATATTAACGTGTAAATGTATAAAGTATTGCGTTACATTACTGTTACATCAAAAAAGTAATCTGATTACGTAATGCATGTTACTTGTAATGTACTGCTAGTAACCACATTAATGCTAATTCGAACTTATTTGCTCATAATTCAGATTTTTCATAATGCACTTTTAACATGATTCGCATCACATTGATGAACATTCATCCTGATGTTTGTGTCTCAGCTGTCTCTGAAAGGACCGCCGGGACCGTTAGGACTCACCGGACGCCCGGGACCTCTGGTGAGTGTGTCTGAACAAGGAATGCATGGTGTTCAAACATTATGATGTTAAAAATTTAGTTTTTGTTTTGTAAAAATGTTAGATGTTTTTTTATTAAGGTCAGTGTTAGGCTAGTCTGGATTAGCTGTAAAAATCAAGTAGTTTGTGGAAAATCCATATTTAGATGGTGTTTGTCATGAGGTCATGAGGTGACGTCAGTGTGTGTGTGTGTGTGTGTGTGTGTATGTGTGTGTTTGTGGCGCCCTCTAGTGCTCCTGTGTGTTTATGCTCTGTATTATACAGTCAGCTGAGATTGTGCGTGTCATCAGGGTTCATCATTTACAGTTTTACCCTCAGCTGGACAATTACACAAACAAATGAACAAATAAAGACCAAATCAGCAGGGCTCGAATGATCAGATTGAGTGTCAGTCTTACCATCTCAGTTTACTTTCAGTTTAATTTCAGCTTTATTGGTTATAAATGACTTTTAAACTGAGTGAAGAAGTGTATGTTTGTAACTGTGTGTTTCGTGTTTGTCAGGGTTCTTCAGGGCCGCGGGGTCTGAAGGGTGATCATGGACTCACAGGACCACCGGTACGAGATTATGACGTTCATCAGATATTCATATTCACTCTAAATATGTACACACAATACCTAAGTTTGGAGTCTCTTCTGCTCACCAAACAGTGAAATATTATTACAGTTTAAAGTAGCTGTTTTCTATGTGAATATATAGTAAAGTGTAATTTATTTCTGTGATCAAAGCTGAATTTTCAGCATCATTACTCCAGTCTTCAGTGTCACATGATCCTTCAGAAATCATTCTAATATGATGATTTGATGCTCAAGAAACATTTATGATTAATATCAATGTTGAAAACAGTTGTGCTGCTTCTGTGATGGTTTGTGTCTGTGAAGATGGAGCTGATCTGTGTGTGTGTGTGTGTGTTCAGGGTCCTCGTGGGCTGCCGGGGGCTCTGGGACTCAACGGTAAACCAGGCAAGAGGGTGAGTCTCATCTGCGCACTAAACTCACCAGCAGACGCCTGCCTGAACACCTGAAATATGTGTGTGTGTGTGTGTGTGTTCAGGGTCGTGGTGGGATTGACGGAAGCAGAGGTGAACCAGGCGAAACAGGAACTAAAGTAAGTTATTCTGTCATGTGTGAATGATGCTTTATCTTGAAATGGGTTTGACCTCATGCAGATGGATTTTGACAGATCAAACATCATCTATACTATTTTCGGACCCATCAAACATACACTGTACCTAATAATGATATAAACATGAGATGTTAGAGGAGATGAATGAGAGATTGAATATGAAGATGAATGTGCTGATGAAGGCACAGTAAATAATCTCATTTGGTCTCATGTGTGAGCCTGTATGATTTCTGTGTGTGTGTGTGTGTGACATATCAGGACACAAATGTGTGTAATGACATGGGTATGACATAAGTATTACAAGAAGAGGTGACTTATGAGGACATTCCCCATGTCTCCACTTTTCAAAAGGCTTATAAATCACACAGAATGAGTTTTTGTGAGAAAGTAAAAGTGTGCACAGTTTCCTGTGATGGTTAGGTTTAGGGGTAGGGGTAGTGTAGGGGGAGAGAAAATACAGTTTGTACAGTATAAAAACCATTACGCCTATGGAATGACCCCACAATTCACAAAAACAAACGTGTGTGTGTATCATTATCAGGGTGACAGAGGGTTTGATGGCTTACCTGGTCTGCCTGGAAACAAGGGTCACCGGGTAAAACACTCTCCATTTACACACATGAGCCTCAATATGAATGAATGTTCATAAAGGTCAGAAATATATCTGTGTGTGTTTGTGTGTGTGTGTGTGTGCACAGGGTGATCTCGGAAAGAAAGGGCCAGTCGGTCCTACAGGAGCCCCGGGAGAAAAAGTGAGTGAACATTTTTTTTAACTGCATTACAACATCTATCAACCACCACGAACACCCTAGCAACTGCATAGCAACACCTGATCAACCACTCAGGACATCCAAGCAACTTCATAGCAACAACTGATCAACCACCCCGAACATGCTATCAACAGCATAGCAACACCCTAACAACCACCCAGAACATGCTATCAACTGCATAGCAACACCCGATCAACCACCCATATCTATCTATCTATCTATCTATCTATCTATCTATCTATCTATCTATCTATCTATCTATCTATCTATCTATCTATCTATCTATCTATCTATCTATGCAGTTCTCAGTGATTGTTTGATCAACCATCCCGAACATCCTATCAACTGCATAGCAACACACGATCAACCGCCCAGAACATGCTATCAACTGCATAGCAACATCCTAACAACCACCAGGAACATGCTATCAACTGCATAGCAACACCCTAACAACCACCAGGAACATGCTATCAACTGCATAGCAACACCTGATCAACCATCAAGAACATGCTATCAATTACACAGCAACACCCTAACAACCACCAGGAACATGCTATCAACTGCACAGCAACACCCGATCAACCACCCAGAACAAGCCTATCAACTGCATAGCAACACCCTAACAACCACCCAGAACATGCTATCAACTGCATAGCAACACCCGATCAACCACCCAGAACATGCTATCAACTGCATAGCAACACCCTAACAACCACCAGGAACATGCTATCAACTGCATAGCAACACCCTAACAACCACCAGGAACATGCTATCAACTGCATAGCAACACCCTAACAACCACCCAGAACATGCTATCAACTGCATAGCAAAACCCTAACAACCACCCAGAACATGCTATCAACTGCATAGCAACACCCGGTCAACCACCCAGAGCATCCTTTCAACTGCATAGCAACACCCTAACAACCACCCAGAACATGTTATCTACTGCATAGCAACACCCTAACAACCATCCAGAACATCCTATCAACTACATAGCAACACCCTAACAACCACCCATGTATCTATCTATCTATCTATCTATCTATCTATCTATCTATCTATCTATCTATCTATCTATCTATCTATCTATCTATCTATCTATCTATCTATCTATGCAGTTCTCAGTGATTATTTGATTCTTTCCCAGGGTTCAGATGGTCAGCCGGGGCCGAGAGGTCAGGCAGGAGAGCCAGTATGTGTTCACTCCTTTAATCACCTTTATGAAGAGTTGATCATTATCTTCAGTGATCCTCTGATATGTTTGTCAGTAATTGATTGACAGTATCAGTTGTGTGTTAACAGATATTCCTCAGTGATGTGCTGTGTGTGTGTGTGTGTGTGTGTGTGTGTGTGTGTGTGTGTGTGTGTGTGTGTGTGTGTGTGTG
>RJVU01004711.1:1114872-1134052 GCA_003731715.1 Anabarilius grahami | reverse complement strand
AGGGTCTGGCGGGATTGACAGGTCAGAGGGGTCTTCCTGGTCCTCCAGGTCAGCAGGTGAGTGGATGATTCCCCTCGTGCTGTGTATTTTCATTATTGTGTTTATGATACGACTGAGTCAATGGGAGGTCACGTGACTCTTTGGTGTTATTTACATTAATATTTATGTCACGTAGCAGCATGTAGATTACGTGTGTGTGTTTGCCAGGGTATTCGTGGGATTGATGGAGTTCAGGGCTCAAAGGGAAATCTGGTGAGTACACGCTGATCTGAGAAGCGTTTGAAAACACTAGAGCTGCAGGTCATGTTGGGAATGTGCTGATGACATCATAATGACATCACACCCTCTTCTTATCCTAACACAGGGGCCGCCTGGAGAACCTGGAGCTCCAGGACAGCAGGGAAACCCCGGATTCCAGGTACACACACACACACACACACACACTGAGTTTCTCTCTCTCTCACACACACACACACTCCTGATACTCTCTCTTCTGTTCTGCAGGGTTTTCCTGGACCTCAGGGAGCAATCGGATTACCAGGAGAAAAGGTGCCGCTCTATTTGTTACTGTAAATCATGTACTAATACTGACTACTTTGGGGAGAAACTTACTGAAAATATGCCAGACGAACCCTTACCAAACCATCAGCCTGAAACACACCAACAAAACAGCTCCTAATAGGACTAAATTGATCTGCTCTTAAACATATATGAAGGTGAAGTGGTCAGTGTAAAGTGAGGCAGTTCCTTCAGGTGGAGCAGACTTTAACAGGTGTTTTTGTATGATTTAGGGTCCTCAGGGGAAGAAGGGAATGAAGGGTTTACCTGGTGTCGACGGCCCATCGGTGAGTGTTGAACACATGTGTTTATTGATCTGTGCTGCCCCCTGCTGTTCCTCATGATGCCACTGCACACAGGGTCATCCAGGACGAGAGGGGCCACCTGGAGAGAAAGGCCTGCCGGTGAGAGACACATGTGAAGGAGTGTGTTTGATGTCATCTTGGTGTCCCTGTGTTCACCTCATTAATTGTTATTGTCTGTGTTTTCCGAAGGGTGCAGCAGGTGTTCAGGGGCCTGTGGGATATCCTGGACCCAGAGGAGTCAAAGTACTGATGTTTTTCTCTATCACACCTCGGTGTGTGTGTGTGTGTGTTGGTATTGACTGTACATGTGTGTGTGTTTTAGGGTGCTGATGGACTCAGGGGACTAAAGGGCAGTAAAGGAGAGAAGGTGAGATCATCACTTACACATCAGTCATCATAATTCATATTTTCAGTCTGACATCGTGATGAACATCCCAATATCTCCAACGATCACCACATGTCCAGATTTCATAACATCCTCAAAGACCAGCATATCTCCAAATATCACATTTCCATCACATCATCACATCCCTGGACATTGTGAGGCGTAATAATCATCATCTCCAAGAATCATCTTGTCCAGATATCATAACATCCCCAGACTTCATCACATTTTCATGTATCGCATCTCCAGACATTGTGAGACATCATAACATCCCCAGTATCATAACATGTTCAGTTATCATAACATCTAAAGGTATCACATTACCAGACATTGTGAGACATCGTAATATCACCACATCTCCAACGATCATCACATGACCAGATATCATAACATCCGCAGACTTCAGCACATCTTCATGTATCACATCTCCAGACATCGTGAGACATCATAACATCATCAACATCATACCATGTCCAGTTATCATAACATATTCAGTTATCACATTTCCAGGCATTGTGAGACATCATATCACCAACATCTCCAACGATTATCACGTCCAGATATCATAACATCCCCAGACTTAAGAACATCTTCAGATATTATATATTGAGACATCATAACATCAACATCATCACATCTGCAAGAATCATCACATATACAGATATCATAATGTACCCCGACTTCAGCCCATCTTCATATATCACATGTCCAGACATCATAAAATTTCCAACATCATAACATATCCAGAAATCATAACATCTTCAGATACCAGACATCATAACATCACCACATCTCGCAATGTTCATCACATGTCCCGATATCATAACATCCCCAGACTTCAGCACATCTTCAGGGATCACATCTAGACATTTTGAGAAAAAATAACATCTTAAACATCATAACATGTCCAGATATCATAACATATTCAGCTATCACATTTCCAGACATCATAATATCACCAACATCACCACATCTACAATGATCATCACATGTCATGTCCAGCGCTCTCCCCACCCTCAATACCACGACTGAGGTGAGACCCTTGAGCAAGGCACCGTACCCCCAACTGCTCCCCGGGCGCCGCAGCAATGGCTGCCCACTGCTCCGGGTGTGTGTTCACGGTGTGTGTGTTCACTGCTGTGTGTGTGCACTTGGATGGGTTAAATGCAGAGCACAAATTCCGAGTATGGGTCACCATACTTGGCCACATGTCACTTCACTTCACTTCACTTCACTTCACATGTCCAAATATTATATCTCCAGGCATCTTGAGACATCATAACATCAACATCATCACATCTCCAGTGATCATCACATGTCCAGATTTCATAACATCCTCAAAGACCAGCAGATATTCAAATATCACATTTCCAGACATTGTGAGACATCATAACATCTCCAACATCATCACGTCCCTGGACATTGTGGGGCATAATAATCATTATCTCCAAGAATCATCACATCCAAATATCATAACACCCGCAGACTTCATCACATCTTGATGTATCACATCTCCAGACATTGAGAAATCATAACATCCCCAATATCATAACATGTCCAGTTATCATAACGTCTTCAGCTATCACATTTCCAGACATTTTGTAACATCATATCACCATATCTCCAACGATCATAACATTTCCAGATATCATAACATCCCCAGATTTCAGCACATCTTCATGTATCACATCTAGATATTTTGAGAAAAAATTACATCTTAAACATCATAACATATTCAGTTATCACATTTCCAGACATTGAGACATCATAATATCACCAACATCACCATATCTCCAACGATCATAACATTTCCAGATTTCAGCACATCTTCATGTATCACATCTAGATATTTTGAGAAAAAATTACATCTTAAACATCATAACATATTCAGTTATCACATTTCCAGACATTGAGACATCATAATATCACCAACATCACCATATCTCCAACGATCATAACATTTCCAGACTTCAGCACATCTTCATGTATCACATCTCCAGACATTGAGACATCATAACATCCTCAGCATCATAACATGTCCAGTTATCGTAAGATCTTCAGATATCACATTTCCAGACAGAGACATTGCAATATTACCATATCTTCAATGATCATCACATGACCAGATATCATAACATCCACAAACTTCAGCGCGTTTTGAGATATCTCATCTCTAGACATTATAATTTCTCCAGACATTAGAATTAATGAGGCATTATAATTTCTCCAACATCATCACATCCGCAGGAATCATCACATGTCCAGATATCATGACATTCCCAGACTTCAGAACATCTTTGTATATCTCCTGACATCTTGAGACATAACACCAAAATCATCACAACTCAAAGAATCCTCACGTCCAAATATACTGTCCCCAGACTTCAGCACATCTTCATGTATCACATCTCCAGACATTGAGACATCATAACATCCTCAGCATCATAACATGTCCAGTTATCGTAAGATCTTCAGATATCACATTTCCAGGCAGAGACATTGCAATATTACCACATCTTCAATGATCATCACATGACCAGATATCATAACATCCACAAACTTCAGCGCATTTTGAGATATCTCATCTCTAGACATTATAATTTCTCCAGACATTAGAATTAATGAGGCATTATAATTTCTCCAACATCATCACATCCGCAGGAATCATCACATGTCCAGATATCATGACATTCCCAGACTTCAGAACATCTTCGTATATCTCCTGACATCTTGAGACATAACACCAAAATCATCACAACTCAAAGAATCCTCACGTCCAAATATACTGTCCCCAGACTTCAGCACATCTTCATGTATCACATCTCCAGACATTGAGACATCATAACATCTCCAACATGTTATTGTCTAGATGTGATCAGATGAGGTTTCCGAAGCATGTGAAGTGAACACATGGAGGGAACTCATTCCTTTCATCACATGCTGATGGATTATGTATGTGTTTGTTGTGTTCAGGGTGAAGATGGTTTCCCAGGAGCAAAAGGAGAAATGGGTGCTAAAGGAGACACTGTAATGACACACAACACAAACACACTAATGAAACACACAAACTCACACACATACACACTAAAATATGCTGTTACCCCCTCTGTGTCTGTCAGGGAGACTCCGGTGCTCTAGGGATGCGTGGTGAGGATGGTCCTGAGGGCCCCAAAGGGCAGAGTGGCCCCTTGGGTGAAGCTGGACCCTCGGGCATTGCTGGAGAAAAGGTGAAATTGTCTGCTGTGACATCATCATCAATATCAGTTGTAATAGAAAGAAAAAAGTATACTGTATCAAACACCCTTTTTGCACTCTCATGTTTTTCTTTCTCTCCATCTTTTCCTTCTTATTTTATGCCTCATGTGCCTCTCCTCTCAGGGAAAACTGGGTGTTCCAGGTTTACCAGGTTACCCGGGACGTCAGGGCCTGAAGGTGAAAGGAACACGAGCAGATGATGAATAGATGAACATTTCAGTTCGGTAGGAGAATAACTGCTGGTCCTGTGGTGGTTTCTTCTCAGGGTGCTGATGGTTTTCCTGGTCCTGTTGGGGTTCCAGGAGAAAAAGGGAAGAAGGTCGCTGAAAACATCACTGCACAACACAAAAGGGCCAAACTGTCATAAAGACACTTAAAGTGTGCAAACAAATAAGTATGTCAATGTGCACTCATGTGAGTATAATGTGTTTCTCAGGGTCCACCAGGTCCTGCAGGGGCCGCGGGTCAGAGGGGACCCAATGTGAGTGTCTCCGTCAGCACTGATGATTGTCAGCGTCCGACTTGAGTCACATCCAACATCACTATGTGTGTTTGTGTTGTCAGGGTGCTCGAGGAGGGAGAGGTGCGAGAGGACCCACTGGGAAATCAGGAGACAAGGTCAGAGGTCATATCAGCTCTTCAGCACACATAATAAAATGAATGAGCTGAAGTTGTGTTACTGTCATTCATTATGATCGTGAGTCTATTCTGAAGCTCTCTGCTCATATTATTGTGTTGAAATGACTGTAAAGGGATGACCCATCTCTGTTTTAGGGGTCTTCGGGACATGACGGCCCCCCAGGGCCCACAGGAGATAGAGTAAGAGAGGGACACACACATACAGGGGGTTCAAATGTCCACATTGGACTGAAACCTGGAAATAAACCCAGTTAGGATTTCAAAAAGTTGATGTAAAATGAATCATAAATATTCCAGCAACTTATATGTGTCTTATCAAATGTAAGTAAACAAGTGTCATTGATCATGTGACTTAATGTTAGTTATTTTGATTAATGCATGTGCTCAAATACCGCAGGGACCTCAAGGACCTCAGGGGCGTGTAGGTGAGATGGGCCCCAAAGGACCCAACGTGAGTGACCCTCATCTTCACGTCATATGATAATACAACACATACAGAATTCTCAACACTTTGCTGTTTGCAGGGGCCTGCTGGGAAGGATGGTCTGCCGGGTCATCCAGGACAGCGGGGGGAGCCGGTGAGTCTGCAACATCTGCACACAGGCTTGTGGAAACTATAGAAGTGACGATGTATGTATTTTTGTAGACCAGGAGTGTCCAACCCTGCTCCTGGAGAGCTACCGTCCTGCAGACTTCAGTTCCGACACTGCTCCAACACACCTGTCTGTAATTATCAAGCAGCCCTGAACACCTTGATTAGCTGCTTCAGGTGTATTTGACTGGGGTTGGAGCTGAAATCTGCAGGATGGTAGCTCTCCAGGAGCAGGGTTGGACACCCCTGTTGTGGACCAACCTATAAGTTAGCATCACCCTTGTTCCCTCAACAAAAATCCTAATAGGATTTTTCCATTGGCCCTTGGATCATTGCAGAAATATGCTTTGTGACCAACAAAAGTTTATGATTCTTACATCTTTTGTTCATCATGATAATCTTCACAAATGAAGACAAATTAAATTTGGTTCCATTGAACCAGAAAAACTTCAGCTGAATGAAGCTGGGGTGGGTATTGTTTGAATTGTTGGATTCTTATCGATTACCAGTTTCGATTCCAATATGGTATAAAAAAAAAGATCAAACGTTTAGATATCAAACATATTTATTATGTCTTTTTGCAAAACATTCTGTTGTATCTGAATACCATAAACATCAACAGCCTAAAGAACAACTAATAAACTAGACTAATATACATTTCAAACATGATTAAAGACAAGTACAGTCAGTAAGAACAAATAAGCAAATTAGTAATAGCACAAATAAAGACAACTGAACAAAGTTCAGAAATTGAAATCAAATTTAGAAAGAGCAGTGAGTCTTTTGTTCTTTGATTAACAGTTATGACACAGACGGCAGCAGGTTTATTAGGCTGCTGTCACTTTAAGACCTAATGCAGGATCCAATATACTGTTACACATGTGTTTTCTTTCTCAACTGTTTATGTTCACTTAGGACAAATCCAACTGTGTTTACGAGGGTATTTTGACATAATTTTGTGTGTATTTGTCTGTTCCAGTGCAAGAAGATGCAAAAGAGAACTCGATTCAGTATTCTTATATGAGAGTTGGCTTTTTGTGTGCATGCTCTGGATATGCCCAGCACAGAAAACAGCGCTCGAGTGCCGAATTGAGTTCTCTTTCGCCTCTTCTTGCACTTGAATGGTTTAAAACCACATTAAAAGAAGGAATCACAGAAATCAAAATTTTTAACAAATATCTGATTCCTAACCTTAAGGATCTGATTCCACAATTGGAATTGATTTTCAGTGTTGATGGTCTGTTGTTCATCTGGTGTTTGGCGTTTTGGTTCCCGACAGGGTTTCCAAGGCAAGACGGGTCCTCCAGGACCATCTGGTGTCGTTGGGCCACAGGTGAGTCCATCGCTTCAGGGATCTTTTAAGAATCCTTTTAGGTGGATCCTCCTTTATGCCAGACTCCAGTATCTTTGAAGTGTGTTTTACTGGACTGTGATGATTTCAACTCTTCTAGGTCTAAGACTTTTTCTATTCAATTGATTCATAAGAAAAGATTTAAAGAAGTGAGGCCAGATTTAGTTATGTAAATTATATATATTTAAACTAACACAGCTGTTGTTCTGTGACTTTGTTTCTAGGGTAATACAGGAGAAACTGGACCGATGGGAGAGAGAGGACACCCGGGCTCCGCAGGACCTGCTGGAGAGCAAGGTTTACCTGGAGCCGCTGGGAAGGAGGGTGCAAAGGTGAGAAAATCATCCTTGTCAATGATAGCACTTCCTTTTGTCTGCTCTGTCTTTTATTTTCTGGCGTTGTACTTTTATTTTGATCATCATCACATGCGTTTGGTCATCAGGGCGACCCTGGAGGTCCAGGTACTTCAGGAAAGAACGGTCCAGCAGGTCTGAAGGGTTTCCGCGGTAGTCGTGGAGCGCCGGGTGCCATGGTAACCTGTTGAATACTGTATCCGGCTGTTTTATGATTTTTGCAAGAGAATCTTTATGTTGTTATACATCCGACTGCTTCTGATTGGCCAGTGTTGTCAAGTGATCTGTGTTCTCTTGTTTAGGGGCTGGTTGGATTAAAGGGAGGGGCGGGGCCGATCGGGCCCCCTGGACCTGCTGTAAGTGATCTCATCCAGTAATCCCACAAAACACGTCGAGGACACATTTCACCCTAAAATGTCTTCATTTTCTTTTACGCAAATACATAATTTCTTATTATTTTACTTTTGATTTTGATTATGACTTGGAGATGACTGTTTTCACACTCTGTTATATGTATGTAGAAAGTAAATTAACATATTAATTCACAAATATATATTTCTTCCCAGGGGCCCACTGGTGAACGGGGCCCCCCTGGACTGGCTGGTGCCATTGGTCAGCCTGGTCGACCTGGAACCGTCGGTGGGTCTGGACCAATGGGAGAGAAGGGAGAGCCAGTAAGACACGCCCCCACACACTCACGTGATGATTAATCACAGCCAATGACAGGTGTGTGTGTAACTGTGTGTTTGTGTACAGGGAGAGAAGGGTCTGATCGGACCCGCGGGACAGGATGGTGAGCAGGGGCCGGTGGGATTACCAGGAGCTGCTGGCCCTCCAGGACCCCCGGGAGAGGATGGAGATAAGGTGATGAGGGCATATGTTCTTGTGTGATTAGTAGAGACGATGTTTGTCAACTATAATGCACTTTTGTTGTGTTGTTTTATCAATGCTGTTAGTTCAGTCAATCATCACTAGTACTAGGCTCACGTTTTTGAAATCTAGATTTATTTTTACTCTTGTGTGTGTTTGTGTGTTTGTCAGGGGGAAACAGGAGCTCCAGGACAGAAAGGCAGTAAAGGAGACAAAGGAGAATCAGTGAGTGACTGAAATACTGAAACACACACACACACACACACACGTGTCACATTGCTACCAATGACCAGCTCTGTTCTGCTCTCAGGGACCTGCAGGTCCAGCCGGCACTCAGGGGCCCGAGGGTCAGCCGGGAGCACCGGTGAGTGTGTTTGAGGAGGAATGCCGTCAGTGTGTTCAGAGAGTGTGTGTGTGATTGAGTGTGTGTGTGTGTGTGTCAGGGTGTGGATGGCGAGACCGGTCCTCCAGGACAGCAGGGCATGTATGGACTGAAGGGAGACGAGGGCCTGAGAGGATTCAAGGGCTCCAGGGGCCCCGTGGGGCTGCAGGTACCTGATCATCAACCATCCCTTCTCCATTTCAATGAAACATCATGAGATAATCATATAATACAGTGTGTGTGTGTGTGAGTAGGGAATGCCCGGTCCTCCCGGAGAGAAAGGAGAGAGCGGGCACTCTGGTCTGATGGTGAGCTCATCGATTCATCTGTCAGTTATGATCATGTTTATTGATCTCTATGTAATGTGATCCAGTGTGTGTGTGTTTGTGTGTTTCCAGGGTCCTCCTGGTCAGTTCGGGCCCAGAGGAGCTCAAGGGCCCTCTGGTGGACAGGTACACACACCTTCACTTTCTGAACCTGATGATTTTATAAAAAGCTGATAACTAATCAAATCATAAAAATGTACAATAAAATAAGGGAATTTAAAATTAAACAATTAAAAATATAGCTTCAAGCAGCAATTACAAGGTCAAGCCGAATAAGGGCAGATAAGGAAATATTTGTGGACATATGTGATCATGAGGTTAGGATAAAGCTGTTTAAATTACATTAGTTAAAGCACTTATAACATAATAACATGGTTTATAAATTCTGAGCAGTAGGTGGCGCTATGACGAAACTCTGCATCCACCCTCAAGTCATGCCTGTGAGGACATGTACCAAGTTTCATGTCAATACACAAAACTTTTGCAAAGATACAGCCGCGTGCTCGCAGTCAAATTTGTTGACGCAGTATAAAAACAACGGTTGGGTCTATCAAAAATCTTTTAATAACTTTTTGTCATGAGTGTCTGTAGATGCTACATACCAAATTTCTTACAAATCGGACAAATTTTGTTAGTTTGAAAAAGTAGGTTTTGAATAAAATTCAATATGGCGGACAGTAAGTTTGGTAGAATATGGCAAATTTGTTATCATAGGACTTGGCATAAGCCAACAAATCTAATGATGTAAGTTAAATGACAATATGTTGAAATTTTCATATGTTATAAACATTTTCATAAATTTCATTATATCTCTTGACCACTAAAACTTTACAGGTCCTCTCAGAACATGGCGTTGATGAATCATACCAAGTTTTCTAACGATACATTCATGCTTTCGTAAAACACAGCATGTTATGACAAAATTCAAAATGGCCGACACACAAAATGGTATACCAAAGAAAATTGGATATCGTTTAACCCAGTTTATGCTCATAATCTCCTTAGATTCAAGGAATCTAAGGAGATGATCCTCATGATTTTAGGACAAGGCATTCAAAAGTTCTAAGTAAAAATAGCCATTTCTCGGCACCAGTAGGTGGCGCTGTGACGATACTGTACATGTACCCCCAAGTTATGCCTGTAATGACATATACCAAGTTTGGTGTCAAGACACCAAATCATTGCAAAGATCAAAGCATCAAAACCAATTTTGTGTAGTTGCCGTCAAATTCGTTGACTCGCTATACGAAAGCGGATTGGCCGATCAAAAATCTTTTAACCTTTTGCGTGGAGTCTGAGTAGATGCTACATACCAAATTTCGTGCAAATTGGACAAATGCTGTAAGAGTTAGAAAAAGTTCAAAAAAATGTTTTTCTGAAAATTCAAAATGACTGAAAAATTTTCATGACGGAAATGATGTTATAGGGAATTCGAATCAGCATGAGCCATGGAATCAGAGGACAGAATTTTGTGCGCATCAAAAGTTATGAGCATAAACATGAGTGAATCTTTGAACTGTTGGTGGCGCTAGAGGGTTTGAGGTAGAGACTCCAAATTTGCTATGGTAACATTTCAGACTGTCCTCTATCAGTGTGCCAAATTTCAGAACTTTTTACCATACAGTTCTATGGGCTGCAATAGACTCAATAGCAGAAGAATACTAAGAAAACTAATGACTTCAGGGCTTGACCCCTAATAAAACCCTTATTAAAAAAAGATGTGACCATTAACTGACATCAGAGAATCTTGAGCATGTGAATGTGTTGTTAAATTATTGAATCTCGGGGGAATTCAGGTCAGTATTTTAGCTCAAAGAGGTTCAGCTGAAAAACGTTTGTGAATCGCTGATCTACAGCTCTTGTGTGTCTCAGGGTCCTCCTGGTCGTCCTGGAGTCCGCGGTCAGCCTGGTGGAGTGGGCGAGAAGGTACGTCATCATCCAGACACTACTGCTGATGTTCGGCATGTTAAAAATGAGCTGATGATGATGATGATTATTGGCAGGGTGAAGATGGCGAGTCAGGTGATCCCGGATCTGTTGGTGTTCCCGGCAGCGCAGTGAGTCCACCTCCTCCTCTGAATATCCTGTGTGACGCGCATCACTTCCTGTATCGCCGCAGTAACACTTGTGTGTGTGTGTTGTCAGGGGGAGAAGGGCGAGCAGGGAGAGAAAGGAGACACGGGACCATCTGGAGCGGCAGGTTCACCAGGAGCCAGAGGAGCGTCTGGAGAAGACGGAGCGAAAGGGAATGCGGTCAGTGTGTGTCTGTGTGTTCTTCTTCAGTGTTTTTCTCTCATTTTCCAGCAAAAATATCTAAACATTCTTAAATTAAGATACATTCACTGGAGAAGCAAAATGACTGAAGATATGAAGTCTTGTTTACTGAAAGATGCATCAAAATTAAGTTTATGACTAAAACAAGAACAAATATCTGCTAGTGGAGTTGGAAAAATAAACTTAATTCAGGGAAGTTGTGCTGGTCTTTTCTTCTCTATTGTGTCATATATCTGAGTGAAATGCTTCTCAAACAAGAACAAATGTAGGGCGAGACTTGATTGTGTCTGTGGGGAATTGATTGGATGGTTGTGGTTTGCTATTGGTGGATCTCATGTGAGTGACAGGTTGCCCCGCCCTCATCATCAGAGAAGAGGGAGGAGAAGATATTCTGATTGTGTTAATCATTATTGTGATTAAATAAATCATTTATGATAAACTCTGCAATATTCCATAAAATAATAAGAACTGTCCATTTTGATTTCATGGGAACACAAACACTTAGTAAGAAACCCTTTTTTGCAGTGAATTCTGACAAATTTGTGTTTCTCCACAGGGTCCTATTGGTTTTCCTGGAGATATGGGCGCTCCTGGAGAGCCGGGTGTAAACGTGAGTATCTTCAGTGACGTCAGTCAAAGACGCTGTGATCAGTGATGATGAAACATCTCGTCTGTCCTCTCAGGGGATCGACGGCAGTCCTGGATCTAAAGGAGACAACGGAGATCCAGGGAAATCTGTGAGTCTGTTCTATATTTATTTAAAATAAGTTTAAGTTAATGATAATAACTCTAGTTTCAACTCGGTATTCTGGTCATTAGGGCCCTCTGGGACCCTCTGGAGAACCAGGACCTCCAGGAAGACCGGGACGCAGGGTGAGTGTGTGTTTGTGATGAACCAGCTCAAGAACTACATGATTCAGCTGTGTTTGTGTACTTGTGGAGCTTTGTGTGATTATATGAGTGTGTGTCTTCGTTTAGGGTCACTTGGGTCCTGCTGGGAAAGAGGGGCGGCCGGGCCTGAAAGGAGACAAGGTGATATAATCATTCGATAACACAGACACACCGAAGATAAATCACTGAGGCTTCATTCACAGCTTCTGTCACGCTGGCTAAGTCCCGCCCACAGCGAGATCTCATTGGTCCAAAATCCAGTGGCGTGAAAACAGTGACACGCCAAACTGAAACAAACACTTCCTCCAAACTCTTGAATGAGATATGAGAGGATGTTCTAGGAACTAATCGTCCTGTTGTTGTCCTTCTCGTTCACTTGAATTGCTGACACTGGATCTGTGTCTGTGTTCAGGGAGCTCCGGGATACGAGGGCATCATGGGAAAGCAAGGGCCGGTGGGTGGTCAGGGGAACCCGGGGAAGGCCGGACCTCAAGGGCTTCCAGGAATCCCTGGACCAGCGGTGAGCTCCGTTCCTCCATTTGTTAATGGTTTTCTTCAGACGCAGATTAAACTTTCTCTACTCAAACCCATGTGACTCTGCACAACAGTTATATGAGGAACATATAAGTAAAATCTGGGTTTATAACTAGCCTTATAATCTATTAATATCCTTAATGTTGGCTTAAAATAACTATTTTCTAAATGCATGTTATTTAAAAAATTTTCAGACCTCATAACGTTTAATCAAAATGTCATAACTGGATCTTCCAGTGAAGCGTCAGTCTTCTCTCTGGTGACGTATGCAGGATTCTCCAGTCATTTAGTGTGATTAAGCCCCGCCCCTGCAAACTCATGCTCATCTGCATACACTTCAGTGCCACGCCCACAACTCAACATCCAATCAAAAGTCCCCATCCTACATTTTTACTTTTCTGATAAACCATTACATTCAGATGTACATCACAATACAGAAACAAATCTGTCGCTACTTGACTTTTACGACACTTTTACAAAAACACCTGAAAAAAACACCCCTCTTAAGGTCGATCCGAATGAAATTCTGTCACACAGATCCGAACACATGATAAAAAGATCCAAATCTGAATCTAAGACTGACTGACGCCCCCTTCTGGCCTGGAGCTGACGTCTCCTGTCAGATACTTGTGAATGTTGATGTAATAAAGGTGAACATCACATTCTCTCTCTGCTGTAGGGAGAACAAGGGCTGAACGGACCCCCAGGTCAATCGGGACCCCCGGGGCCGATGGTAACGCTTTAATAACGACTCCTCATGCTCTGATCTGTAATATGATGTCAGACTGATGATCTCATTACACGTGTGCAGGGCCCCGCTGGACTGGCAGGACTGAAGGGAGATCCGGGCAAGAAAGGAGAGAAGGTACGTCATCTCATACACAATCACACACTGGAAATACACGTGACTATATCTGTGTGTGTGTGTGATTCAGGGTCATGGCGGTCTGATTGGTTTGATCGGGCCGCCGGGTGAGTTCGGAGAGAAAGGTGATCGAGGACTGCCGGGAAACCAGGGACCGCAGGGAGCCAAAGGAGAGGAGGTGAACGCACAAACCAATATACACAGACATATACACAAACTCTTGATGATTTAACTGTGTCTCTGCTGACAGGGTCCATTTGGACCTCCAGGACTCAATGGACCCCCGGGACCGCCGGGACTGTCTGTGAGTCTGGCGACACTTTAGTCTTCAGTTCTGGATGCGTTTGGGTTTGTTCTGGTGTCACAGCTTCTGTCTGTATCACTGTGTTTCAGGGATCCATGGGACAAAAAGGATCTAAAGGAAACCAGGTGACACACACAACGAGATTTTGCACTGATCATTTGAGATCACATGTATTAGCCTGCGCTTGAGTTCTCCGTCATGTGTTCCCATTTACATTTATGCATTTAACAGATGCTTTTATTCAAAGCGACTTACAATAGAGGAACTTATTCGTCAAAGAGCTCATTCCACCACTGAGGATCAGAGAGGGTGAAGGGTCTGGAAATCAGTCTCTGAGCTCAGCAGATACTGAATAACCCTTGTGTTTATTTAAGGGCCCTATTGGACCCAGAGGAGATACTGGTCCTGCTGGACCTCCTGGACCCCCAGTGAGTCTACAGTCACTGATGAACACATTTTTAGACTAATAAATGGAACAGAACAAGTGATTAAACAAACGTCTCTGTCCAGGGCTCTCCTGCAGTGGGAATGGTGGCTCCTCCGGCTCTGGACGGCCGCGGGAAGAGGAGGAGACATTCGAAAGTGGACGGAGCAGCCGTGGAGGACGGACAGATGCAAGATGAGGAGGCTCAGGGGGAGGAGAAGGACATGGAGGAGGTGTTTGCGTCTCTGGCATCCATGAGGACGGACGTGGAGGGACTCAGAACTCCGCTGGGCACCTACCACAGTCCCGCCCGCACCTGCAAAGAGCTCTGGATGTGCCACCCCGAGTATCCCGAAGGTACGGAAATCCATTCAATCATGTTTTTGAGAATATCTACTTTCACTTTTTCACATTCGATTTCTGTGTTCTCTGTATGACCTTCGACCTCAGGCGTTTACTGGATTGATCCCAACCAAGGTTGCCATCGAGATGCGTTTAAGGTGTTCTGTAACTTCACAGCAGAAGGTGAAACGTGTCTCCAGCCGCACAGCAGCATACAGTCGGTGAGAACTTCAGTCACACTACACCTGGAAATGAACAGTGTTGGGATGAAGTTATGATGTAAACACAAGAGGAAACTGACGTGTGAATGATGTTTATTGTCACAGGTCAGAATGGTTTCATGGAGCAAAGAGAAACCAGGAACCTGGTTCAGCCAGTTCAAGAAGGGCTCACAGGTCATTCATTGCTGTCATTATTGTGTTATCTTTAGCCTCTGTCCTCTTATTCACACTTCGTCTGTCTGTCTTGTAGTTTTCGTATGTGGATGTGGATGGAAACCCCATTCATATAGTGCAGCTGGGTTTCCTGAAGCTCCTGAGCGCCACGGCCCGCCAGAGCTTCACATACGTGTGTCAGAACTCGGCCGGCTGGCTCGACAGCGCCTCCCTCAGCTACAGACACGCGCTGCGCTTCAGAGGCAGCAACGGAGAGGAGCTGACGCAGCAGAACGCACATTACATCCAACCCACGCACGACGGCTGTCAGGTACACGCTCGCCTCGTCTCACTGTGAACGACTCAGAATCAATCCATATGAGTGACTCAGTGAATCCTGAATCAGTTTACTTAAGTGACTCAGCGAATCCTGAATCAGTTTACATAGATGACTCAGTGAATCCTGAATCAATTCAAGTGGACAAATCAGTTAATCCTGAATCAATTCACATAAGTCACTCAGTGAATCCTGA
Organism: Anabarilius grahami; assembly: GCA_003731715.1. Taxonomy (NCBI): domain Eukaryota; kingdom Metazoa; phylum Chordata; class Actinopteri; order Cypriniformes; family Xenocyprididae; genus Anabarilius; species Anabarilius grahami. The sequence goes on along the minus strand of RJVU01004711.1, from coordinate 1,118,495 downwards.
GTCAATCCATATGAATAACTTAGTGAATCCTGAATCAGTTTACATATGTGATTCAGTGAATCCTGAATCAGTTCAAACAAATCACTAATTGAACCCTGAATCAGTTTACATAGATGACTCAGTGAATCCTGAATCAATTCAAGTGAACAAATCTGTTAATCCTGAATCAGTTCACATAAGTCACTCAGTGAATCCTGAGTCAATCCATATGAATGACTCAGTGAATCCTGAATCAGTTTGTATAAGTGACTCAGTGAATCCTGAATCAGTTCAAACAAATCACTTAGTGAACCCTGAATCAGTTTACATAGATGACTCTGTGAGTCCTGAATCAATCCATGTGAATGATTCAGTAAATCCTGAATCAGTTCAAATGAACAAATCAGTTAATCCTGAACCAATTCAAATAAGTCACTCAGTGAATCCTGAGTCAATCCATATGAATGACTCAGTGAATCCTGAATCAGTTTACATAAGTCACTCAGTGAATCCTGAATCAATTCACATAAGTCACTCAGTGAATCCTGAGTCAATCTATATGAGTGACTCAGTGAATCCTGAATCGGTTTACATAGATGACTCTGTGAATCCTGAATCAATCCATGTGAACAAATCTGTTAATCCTGAATCAATTCACATAAGTCACTCAGTGAATCCTGAGTCAATCCATATGAATGACTCAGTGAATCCTGAATCAGTTCAAACAAATCCCTTAGTGAACCCTGAATCGGTTTACATAGATGACTCTGTGAATCCTGAATCAATCCATGTGAATGACTCACTGAATCACTGTGTTGTTTCTGTCTGTAGTCACGTTCGGGGCAGGACCGGACCGTTCTGGAGGTGGACTCTCCGCAGTCAGAAGTTCTGCCACTCGTGGACGTGGCCGTGACGGATTTCGGGAGCTCGAAACAGAAGTTCGGTTTCAGCGTGGGGAAGGTTTGCTTCAACGGCTAGCCAAGAAAAGACTTTCACAGCGTATATATTTATACATCAGTCCTTCAGGTGCTTGCGTTTGTCTGATAACAGGAAGTTGTGCTTGAAGGGAGATCATGTGACATGATTACACACATCCAGACGCTCTCGTGTTCGGCTGTTTACTGAGATCAGACCTCACAGAGATTCACATTTATGTTGTACTGTTGTTTGAGAGATGTTGATGTATTTTTGTATTTGTTTGTTTGAATGTTTCTTAATCTCGGTGCTACATGAGGCCATATTTTAACTTGTTTACATGATGTAATGAGCTCTATGTGAAACTGGCAGAGCATTCTGGGAAAAGACCTCGCAGCAGCTCCATCCGGCGGGTCGAGAGGACGTCTGGACCGGTTGTTTTTATTGTTTAATATGGATGAGATTCTCTGACTTTCGTTTTGATAAATACTGTTTTGAGAGGAGAGATTTTTAAATAAAACTATTACTTAATAAAAGCACTGGTTTAGGACATGTGATTTACATCCACAAATCAGCTCTCATCTCAGCCTGTGCGATTCATCTGATAGAAACAATAATAAGCTGTGTTTTGTGTAAATATAAACCCTCTGCAACACACAATTTATGAAACGATTCATATCAGTCCAGGTCACATTTCAGGCCAAAAAAATAGATTCTACCACTGCAATTCATTTATTATTATTATTTATTTTTTTAATTACAGGAATGATTGTGGGAGATTCTTTCCCACCTCTCCCGGTCTCCACCCTCTCTCTCTCTCTCTCTCTCTCTCTCTCAGTTTAGTATGGTGAGGTGTGTTCTGTTGTTCTGTTCTGGTCAGCAGTGAATCCGGTGGTTTGGACTCGACTCATCTTATTTCATTTATAATCTGTCAGAGTTTGAGAGTCTCAGATCCACCTGTCTTTTTGCCTCCACTGCTGATTTTTACAAACTTTCTTCTTTGACGTCAGAACCGACAGCAGGACCGTATTCGGTATTCTCTGTCATTCCCGTGGGTTTGATCGGCGGGACATGAGCGTTCCTCTGCTGAAGGTCGGTGCGGTCTTGAGCACCATGATCATGGTCACTAACTGGATGTCCCAGAAGCTGCCGGCGCTGGTGGGACTCGATCAACACTTCGCACGACCCGGAACCTCGGAGAAAATCATCAGCGTATGTACAAAGATTACTGTATTTGTGTCTGGGCTATTATATGACTTTGTGTTTGTGCTTTACTGTCTTTTAGAGCTTGAGTGTGTGTGTGTGTGTGTGTGTGTTGGTCTTTAAACATGAAGTGTAGTTTTGAACCGGGAGCAGAGACAAACTCGCTGACACACAAACACTCCCACACACACAGTGTGACACTTCCTCCGAGAACTGGAGATCTGCCACTCAACGTTGGCCAGGGCCTGGCATCGCCACGGAAACCTCACAGCACCAGCCAGCCAATCAGAGGCAGCAGAACACACAAACTCTGCCCCAATCAGCGAACACGAGACGTACGTTACAGCACAACCAGAAGCAAGGCGTGTGAGTTCCACTCATTTCAACGACCTCAGGAGGTCGTCATCGAGGCAGAAAAGCCATTATATTACTTTATAAGAATGAAATCACAGTCATTCACACCACACAAGCAATAACAGTTGCTTTTCTGAAATGTGACAACCTCGATGACAAATGCAACCTCTGGAGGGCGCAGTCTTCAGAATGAGTGTTTTCAGACAGGTTTCCCTGTCCGTCATTGGTCAGTCAGTCAGTGATTCTCACATGATTGGTCGAGTCAGATATTGTTGGGCAGTTTAATCAATCAGTTTTGAAAGCATCACAGAGTTTCTCTCTTCAGTGACTGAACTTTAAACAGACGGCGCACAGCAGAATCTGCACATGAACGCTCATGATTAACTGTTCTGAATGAATTATGGTGTGAAGAGGGTTCGTCCGATGAAGATCTTTAACACTGAAGGTCAAACGCCACGGCACTCTACAGCATCAGAGGAGTGTGTGTGTGTGTGTCAGCGTGATGTTGGTCCTCTCTGTGTGGGAGTGTGTTTGTGTTTCATACGCCGCTGTGACACACACACGGAGACTCGCAGTAACCGGATCAGAACAGATGGAAACGGCTCGTCTAATTAAAGAGCCCAGCAGAGAGCGTGTGAGTGTGTGTGTGTGTGTGGGGGTGTGTGTGTGAGTGTGTGTGTGTGTGTGCACAAGTGGTGTTATTTTTCACAAGTGCTTCTCATTTATCTCAGGGCACCTGATTCACCTGCTGAACCAGTCTAGGGCCCTGTTTTCACCTGGTGTTAAGATGCGTTTTGGTCGATCGGATCAAAATATTTTGAGCTTTTCCACTTTAGACCGCTTCCAGAGGTAGTCGAAAACGCATTCGACCGGATTGCTTTCTTAGTGTAGATGATCATGTGGTCAAATGTGTTCGGACAGCCACTAAAAGACCCCCTACTCTCCTCCTACTGACCTAACGTGTGAACATTATGGTAAGCACACTAGCCAGACGGGATTTAAACTTTGTTAGCTGAAGACCCAAGTTTAGTTTGAAGATGAAAAACGTACCAAGCTCAATGTGGACATGGGTATGTGTCTCCCTCGTCCACTTGTGATGCGATGGACCGAAACACATCTTAATAGGTGGAAACCTAAGCTGGTTTGCTGGTCTTTGCTGGTTTAAGATGGTC
>RJVU01004711.1:1067372-1107372 GCA_003731715.1 Anabarilius grahami | reverse complement strand
GATTTCAAACCGTGATTTCAGATCACTGAAGTTTTAAAGAGAAAATACTCAGCAATGGTGTTGACTGATGAATTTGCTCATGGTTTGTCTTAAAGCTTATAAAAACACCACATAGACATACAGTATAAACAACATTATATAAAAGTTGATTTTCACCACAGGGGGAGTTTAAAGACTCCTCTTCTTTGTTTCGGCTTAACACCTCTACGCCACACTGTTCAGCGTTTCTCCAGTCAGTGCTCTGGTTCTGGAGTCTCTGGGCTGTGTTCATCTGCAGTGTCTGTGTCACAGGGACATGAATGGCTTCGTGGTGTGGTGTCTGAAGGGCCCCCCGGCGCCTCAGGCCAAGCCTCGCAGTGTCAGCCTGGACATGCGCAGTCTGTCTCTGGACGGAGTCGGACCCCCGCTGCCTCTCAAACCCAGGTACGTCCTCACACAACATTAGCATGATTGGAGCAGATAGTGAGTACACTGAAGCCAAATCTACAGTCTCACGCGTCACAAACAGACTCCAGCGTTTGGATCATTTGACTGCTAAATTAGACTGATGCAAATCAGCTGTAAATCGAGAGCAGCGCATTCAGTCAAAACATCACTGGATTGGCAGCTTTACAGCATCTTTAGCGCTTCAGTGTTTGATCTCGCTGTAGACTAGTGCTGACTGGGGGTTGTTAGGGTGTTGCTATGTGGGTTTTAGGATATTTAGGGTTGTGGCTAGGGCATTGATATATGGTTTCTAAGATGTTCCGGGTGGTTGCTAGGGTGTTGCTATGTGAGTTTTAGGATATTTAGGGTTGTGGCTAGGGCATTGATATGGTTTCTAAGATGTTCCGGGTGGTTGCTAAGGTGTTGCTATGTGAGTTTTAGGATATTTAGGGTTGTGGCTAGGCATTGTGTGCAAAGACATTGTGGCTAGGGCAATGCCTTTGCCATTGATATATGGTTTCTAAGATGTTCCGGGTGGTTGCTAGGGTGTTGCTATGTGAGTTTTAGGATATTTAGGGTTGTGGCTAGGGCATTGATATATGGTTTCTAAGATGTTCCGGGTGGGTTGCTGGGGTGTTGATATGTGAGTTTTAGGATATTTAGGGTTGTTGCTAGGGCATTGATATATGGTTTCTACGATGTTCCGGGTGGTTGCTAGGGTGTTGCTATGTGAGTTTTAGGATATTTAGGGTTGTGGCTAGGGCATTGATATGTGGTTTCTAAGATGTTCCGGGTGGTTGCTAGGGTGTTGCTATGTGAGTTTTAGGATATTTAGGGTTGTGGCTAGGGCATTGATATGGTTTCTAAGATGTTCCGGGTGGTTGCTAAGGTGTTGCTATGTGAGTTTTAGGATATTTAGGGTTGTGGCTAGGCATTGTGTGCAAAGACATTGTGGCTAGGGCAATGCCTCTGCCATTGATATATGGTTTCGAAGATGTTCCGGGTGGTTGCTAGGGTGTTGCTATGTGAGTTTTAGGATATTTAGGGTTGTTGCTAGGGCATTGATATATGGTTTCTAAGATGTTCCGGGTGGTTGCTAAGGTGTTGCTATGTGAGTTTTAGGATATTTAGGGTTGTGGCTAGGCATTGTGTGCAAAGGCATTGTGGCTAGGGCAATGCCTTTGCCATTGATATATGGTTTCTAAGATGTTCCGGGTGGTTGCTAGGGTGTTGCTATGTGAGTTTTAGGATATTTAGGGTTGTGGCTAGGGCATTGATATATGGTTTCTAAGATGTTCCGGGTGGTTGCTGGGGTGTTGCTATGTGAGTTTTAGGATATTTAGGGTTGTTGCTAGGGCATTGATATATGGTTTCTACGATGTTCCGGGTGGTTGCTAGGGTGTTGCTATGTGGGTTTTAGGATATTTAGGGTTGTGGCTAGGGCATTGATTTGTGGATTTCTGAGGTGTTCTGGGTGGTTGCTAGGGTGTTGCTATGTGAGTTTTAGGGTGTTTGATGTTGCAGCTAGGGCATTGCTTTGTTTTTTTTCCCCTTCTGACTGTCTGTTTCCATAGCAACCCTCCCGATATCCCACCGAAATTCAGCCGTCGGCGCAGTAAGCTTGACGTGACCAACCAGACGGAGGGAGTGTATGACAGCGGTAACAATAGCAGCATCTATGGGATCACAGGTACAGCAGCAGACAAACTAACCTCATCATCATTTCATCTCTTTAATGTATTGTAATGATGTAATTTAATGTAATGATTATATCATCATAAACACATAATTCTATTTTTCTTTAAGTCACTCATATTGTTGGTTATCATCATTTTAAATACTTACGTAAACAGAAGACTGACACATGACCTCTTCACATGTGATATGAGTAAAAACATGTGACTCGCTGTTGTTTATGTTTCTTCTCAGCGATGGATGGTGTTCCTTTCACTCTACACCCCAAGTTTGATTCTCAGTCAAACACAAAGGTCAGAGGTCACTGCATCACTCATTAGCATGCATTCATCTGGCCATTATGACAGGGCGATCAGGGTGTGACGTACATCTGACTTACTACATGATGAAATATTGATATGAGTTTAAATGATTTTATTATGTGAGGAGAAAGAGAGGCTTCAAAGTTGCAAGTTAATCTTCAAAATCAACCATTAACCAATAATGGTTGTGTCCGTCAGGTGTCTGTGAGCACATTGAGCGACATCCGAATCAAATCCGTGCAGGACATTGAGAATGAGGTGAGATCAGACACTTCATTCTGATTCTTACTGTATAAGAAATTAGTATCGTTGTACAGTTGTAAGACATGATTTTGAAACAATGTGGATGACTTTTATTTTGAAATCTGCTTTTGTACTGCTGTATTTCTGTGTGGTTGAGCAGATTTGATTGACAGATTGTTTCTCTGCAGTATAACTACACGTTTGCAGTGGAAGAACTGGCAGCAAAGAGAATCCGTCCGTCGGTCTCCTGAAAGCTCTTTCTTCCAATGAAATGATGATTGTGTCTGGTGTTATGATCATGTATTAGATCTTTCTCACACTGGTTCTGGCTGCTCTCTTTCTCTCTCTCTGTTTCTTGTCTGGGTTTGTTGAACATGAAGGATTTTCTGCATCCAAACACATTATGTACATGTGTTTATATATATATATATTTCAGCTTCACGTGTTTCTACGAAACACTAACAGGCGAATCTAAGTGCTTCTCGACAGAGATATGTATGTTATGTTATTTTAAAAGGCCAAAATGTTTTTGAGCTGTAGTTGGTATTTAAACTTTATTTATCTTATAAAATATGTTTATACGGTTTACAAATGTGGGGACCAAAAATGTTCTTGTATTCTCTGAATTTGGCTGTTTTCATATATCATACTATGGTGCTCTGTGAGATCATCTTTGTACTCTGCTAAAATTATGTCTTTTTGTGGAATTTTAATAAAAATGATTTTTTAAATCAGATTTTGACTTAATATATTTGCAGATACACAAAGCAAATGAAAATGTAAAGGGTTAGTTCACCCAAAAATGAAAATTATGTCATTTATTATTCACCCTCAGGTCGTTCCACACCCGTAAGACCTTCATTCATCTTCAGAACACAAATTAAGATATTTTTGTTGAAATCCGATGGCTCAGTGAGGCCTGAGCAATGACATTTCCTCTCTCAAGATCCATTAATGTACTAAAAACATATTTAAATCAGTTCATGTGAGTACAGCGGTTCAATATTAATATTATAAAGTGATGAGAATATTTTTGGTGCGCCAAAAAAACTAAATAACGACTTATATAGTGATGGCCGATTTCAAAACACTGCTTCAGGAAGCTTCGGAGCGTTATGAATCAGCGTGTCGAATCAGCTGTTCACGTGATTTCAGCAGTTTGCCGGTTTGACACGCGATCCAAATCATGATTCGATACGCTGATTCATAACGCTCCGAAGCTTCCTGAAGCAGTGTTTTGAAATCGGCCATCACTAAATAAGTCGTTATTTTGTTTTTTTGGCGCACCAAAAATATTCTCGTCGCTTTATAATATTAATATTGAACCACTGTGTAATTATAAGAATTTTCATTTTTGGGTGAACTAACCCTTTAAGTAAATTTCTGTAAAAAATTTCACATGGGGTGTGAATTATTTTTCGTTTTAATTGCAAGCACATGCAGACTAGTACATGTTGTAAATTCGATTGATCCCAGACAATAAAAATACACACTTTTGTTTTGAAATAATGAACGGAAATCGTGTTTTTCCGCCGAAAGTCGACCATTGGGTCGTTCGCACGTCAATCATTTAACCACACCCCTTTGGTAGGCGGAGTCTGCGCGGCCTGATACTGGCCTGATCGCTGCGCGTTCATCATCATCACACCCACACTGAGCACTGCTGCAGCATGGACCGAGGATATTCTTCAGGTGAGTGTTTTACTCTTTATTTATCTTATATAAGCATCAGTGTGTGTTTAATGTAATAATCAGTATGCTGGAATCATGTTTTACTCTGCATTTGATGCTAAAGTTCGATGATTCGTGAAATGGCGCAGGTCAAAATGAAGCGTAAACTCGTTTTAATCACTAATACAGACTCTATTAGTGTCCTTTAGTATAAGTATTTTCATTTTAAAGTGTAATTTCATCGAGATCACAGTGAATCTCATTGTTATTGTCTGCTGGCGGAAGTGCGCACACGAACGCGCTTTTCGAAAAACACAAACCATTATCGTAGCGTCACACTGATGCTTTAATCAACAGTTTATCAAACTAATAGTCTTTATTCTTCCGTGTTTGAGTGATAGTTTGTGCTGTGAATGTGTTACACGAGGCCTGTTCGATCAAATCTGCTGTTTGGCGTCTAAAATGGCGAATCGAACAGGGAAGAATCACGATAATTTCTTGCATTAAATAGAGTCTGAGTGAAATGGAGGCGTTTTTTGTTGTTGTAAAATGGCTGCCGTGTTCATTCTGCTGCTCTATTGTTCGAATAATCGCCACGATTGAATAAAACCCAACAATACCGCAGTGTTAATCAAATCTAAATCTCTTAAAGGAGCTCATGCTGTTGTAGTGTTGTGGATTGCTCTCTCTTACAGGGAAACAGACCGAATTGTAGTTAACAACATGATGTTAGATTCTGTCCAATCAAACGTTCTTTTGAGTGAGAATGCCCCGCCCCCTTATTAAATCTGACTGTCTATACTGATTATTTTTTTTCCCGTCCATATAAATAAGATGAAACTTGTGTTGAACATCAATAAGATCTTTTTAACAGGTCAGGGGAGAGTATATAAATAATATTTAACGCTAAAAAAAATTCCAGAACATCCATTAATTTTTTTGTTGTGGGGCAAGTGAAAATTTTGGCAACAAAAAATTAATAAAAGTAAAAGACAAGAAAATGGGCCTATAAAATAAGCATAGTTATTGTTTTCGTTGTCTTTGTTACATTTAACCTCAGTAAATAGGGTTATTATGACACCAAAAGCTACTAGATTAACTTATATTTTAAATATTGTTAGACAAATAAACAGTAAGTAATAAAATAGTAACAAATAATCAAATTACGAGTTATAGCACAAATAAATACAACAGAACAAACATATAAATGAAATAAATACTAGTGCTTATTCAAGTTTTTCATGCAGGTTTAAGGCCCCGGTGTACTTCAAACGAAATCGAAGAATGAACTGATGTGACGTCATTTCGAACAAAATCAGGCCAAAACGAAGTTCGTTTTGTGTTCTTTTTGGAAGTTCGAAACGGCTTGCCAAAGCGAACTTTCAGGAAAAGTTCGCTCCAGCTGCAAAACACCTTCGCACTACCATTGGTCAGTGACGATAACGTAATAGGAGGTGTGCGCCGAGGCTCCGCCTTCACTCGCGTGGGACGCGTCTTTAAAGGAGCACTCCACTTTTTTTGAAAATAGGCGAGATGCTAACGGTCTAATCAGATTCAATTAACTATGCTAAGCTATGCTAAAAGTGGTACTGCCAGACCCGGAGATCGGCTGAATGGATTCTAAAACGGTAAAACTCGACTGTTAAACTCTAGGGGAGTTGGAAAATGAGCCTATTTTCAAAAAAAGTGGAGTGTTCCTTTAACTAATTTCGTGTGTTTGAGTTCGTCGAGGTAAGAGCTCCGCGGGTGAAAATATGAACACACTGGATAGCCGCTTTATAGTACAAAATGAAGTTGTGCTTGTAAAAAAACGAGGCACTAACACTGTTTTTCATGTTTGATACTGTAAAGCTGCTTAATTTTAAGCAATCTATTGAATAAAGTGCTATATGAAGACATGACGTGACTGGAGTGCTAATTTGCAGAGCTCGTGCTAACATTCCCATGTTATTATGATCAGACGCTTTTCTTATGCTTTCTATAATTGGGCTAAAATGGGCTTTCCTGTAGCTCAGTGGTTAGAGCATGGCACTAGCAATGCCAAGGTCATGGGTTCGATCCCAGGGATTGCACATACTCCGATACAAATGTATAGTATAATGCAATGTAAGTCGCTTTGGATAAAAGCGTCTGCCAAATGCATAAATGTAAATGTAAATGATGTATAATAAATGATTGCTGTTTTCAAATTTTTGTTGTTTATTTTGTTACTGAGAAGAAAGTGCACGGCGCATATATTTACACATTCATCTAGCCGTCGCTCTCAGCAGTGTGGGCGGCGTCAGATGTTCGATTACAGTATATCACTGGTCACGCATTTCGAACTTCGTTTTACCCCTAAACGAAGAACAAAAAAGAACTTTGTTTGAAGTATACCGGGGACTTTAAACAGGAGATTTTCAGGTACTGAAATTGTAATCTAATGTATAACTATAGAATAGATTAAATTTTATGAAATTTAATCAGTTTACATAAAAATGGTTTTAATGTCGAAAATTTAAAACGTTAAATACTGGTATTTGAAATTATTTAAAAAATGAAGACACTTTAAATGTGAAATTAAACCCGCCAGTAGGTGGCAGCGAATCACTGTTAATGAGCGAATCATTGAGATTCAACCGATTCATTCAAACAGCCGATTCACTATTTTCAATTGCGAAATACAGCGAAACAGACGATTTGGTGTCTAAAATGTAAGTCACTTGATATTAAGTTCTTGTTCATTAAACTGTACGCTGAATAAAATCAATTTCACATTTGCAATCATGCTGATATTTGGAGAAAAACGGCGCTCTTTGTATAATATTGGTTAACTATATTAAATTATATAAATGTGAAAGATATACAGGGTCATTTTTGCCCCTTATCTTGAATTCTGGGGCCATCGGGAAGTCCTTATTGTATCTGCCGAGGGTTTGAGTTATCAGCTGAATTGTTTATGATCTTGTCAGGTTTCTCTGGATGGGGAGGATCAGGTGGAGGAGGAGGAGGATCATCCAGAGGTGAGACGTGATCTTTGACGTGATTTACGTCCTTTAATCCTTGTTATCTCGTCCTGATGAACGTGTGCTCTGTTCTGGCCTCAGGCTCGGGCAGTTACGATCTGTACGGCTATAAAGACTCGATGTCCGGCGGCGGGTTCGGAGGGAGCGGTTACGGGTCAAACGAGCGGATGAAGAGAGGTCTGTCGGGAGGATCTCTGCTGTCCTCCGGCGCGACCGCGGATGCCGTCATCGCTAAAATCAACCAGCGGCTGGACATGCTGACGCAGCTGGAGGGAGGCATGAAGAGCAGCGCTCGCGGTGACAGGTAACACACACGCACACACTCGAATGAGCAGCTGCGTTCATCAACACACACTTCAGACGTAACCTATCCTGTCTACTAATGCAGGCTTTTTATGCATTTTAAATATTGGTTTCCAGCCTTTACAGTCACTATTACACACTCTCCGAATAGTCTAGTTTGTTTTCTCGCATATAGCACTAGTTTATTTGCTAATATAATGGACTAAGTTTGGATCCTGTCTAGATAGGGGTTCACAAAATGAGCTAACATCAGAAGTGTTTCAGTTCATGATTGTGTAGGTCTGCTAATGTTATCTCTCCCTTCAGATCTTTTCACCTGCTGTAATTTGATGGTTTTAAGACCTTCTAGATCTGCTAAAATTTGTCCCTGCGACGCATGTTCCTTTAAGATGTCGTCTTGTAGACTAGTCAGGGTAGACACCATATTGAATTATTGCGAGTGAGGGAAAGATGTTCCAGAAATTGTTGTGAAAATACATTTTGAGTGTTGCGTCAGACTGTACATTACTGTTCACGCTTTTAATTCATCACTGCTGAATGAAAGTATTAAGTCGTTCAAAAGTGACAATCTTTTGTAACATAAATAGGGCTGGGTATTCACAATTTTCACGATTCAATTCGATTACTATTCACATGCTCTCAATTATGATTTCTATTCGAGATCGATTATTTTGGATGTAGTATTTCAGTTACAGTACATGGCAAATTTTCTAGAGGGAAAAAATGTCTCAACTAATGCTGTAAACTACACATGAGAGTCAGCTGGTACTACAATAATAATATTGAAGTTAAATTAACTTATTTATACACAAACACTTAAATTACACTCAATTGTTTTTATAATAAATAAAGTTTAGAATTATATTTCTACTCCAATTCGTTTTTTTGAATATAAACATTTAAATTGCGGCTGTCATAACTGATTTATTCAAACATGCATTAAATATTGAAGAACATTAAAAATTATAATGAATATGTAACGGTGCATAGCTATATTTATCAGAATGTTGCTTTCTAGAGTTCACTTTTCTAGCTGACTAATGAGTTTATGGTCACTGAATATGTTTTTCTGAGGTAAATGTGACGTTACGTGACATTGTTTACAAGCTGTATTACGAGACATGATACGGATTTCAGTAAGTTGTACTGTATATTTTAACATACCTTCAGATGTTCATGCATGTTTATTTCACTGTAACTGGTATTAAAGCGGAGGAGAGGATGATCACATGCTTCTCTTTAACTGAGGCGCTAAAGCGATCCGTCACGCCACATTAAACAGCGCCAAAACTGTATTTATTTTTTGAATCTCATAATAAGATGGACGTCATTTGAAATCTGAGACTTTGCTTCATATCAAAAGTAACAAAGATTACTGTGATTTATTGTATGGGAGGCGCTACATATTCTGCTCATTCATCAACTGAGAACAGACGAGACTAATCCATTCTTGGGATTTAAGAATTGATATCGGTTCATAAAAATGAGAATCGATTAAAATCGAGAAATCAATATATTTTTATTTTTTTTTACCCAGCCCTAATTATAAATGCTGTTCTTTTGACCTTTCAATTCATCAAGGAATCTTGTAAAATAAACTGTCACAGTTTCCACTAAAATATGACCTGTTTTCAACACTGATAAAATGTTTCTTGAGCATCAAATCATCATATTAGAATGATTTCTGAAGGATCACATGATGCTTTGATCACAGAAATAATTACTTTACTATATATTCAGCAATTCTAAGTAGTTTTTACTGTATTTTTGATCAAATAAATGCAGACTTTTGAAGGCTAGTGTACATCATCTCCTCACGACTTTTTCATTTCTAAAGTTGAATGTGGTGTCTGCCCTGAGTAAGCTGTTTTCGATCATACTGTTCTTGTAGTTTAAACACATAAAGCAGTCGCCATGTTTGTGTTAGAATGTAGTGACTCTTTTAAACGCACCCCTGACCATTTGAACACACAAAAACACGTTTCATCTTCCGACGGCCCGGATAATGCTAACAGACCCCAGAAGTCCCTCGAATCTCACTGTTTCCACCTCGTTGCCTTATATGTCCATCTGTGCAACCGTCATTCTGAAGCTTTTCCACAGCCTGTCTCTTCCCACAATGCACCTGAGAAACGGGGCTGTGGAAGGGCTTGAACGAATGAGCGCTGAATGAATTTGTTTGCATAATGAAACGGTCATCTGAGACGTGATGAAAATGCAGCCCATGGTCCCCGCTTGACCTTTGCTCTGCGCCTCCCTCCCTCTGCAGGTTTGACCAATACGAGTCTTTCGACTCGCGCTCCGCCTCCCTCGGCCCCCGAGATCTCTACAGATCCGGTAGCTTTGGTTACAGCGACTCCCGGGGCGACATGATGGCCCAGCGCGGAGGCGTGGGCTTTGGGGTCATGGGCGGAGCTGGAGGGGGCGGGTCCGGCTTTGATGGCTTCGGATCTGCCAAAATGCGGTCGAATCGAGACTCCGCCTTCTCGGGCTCCGGCTGGGGGGCGGGGCAGAGATCCCCGCGCAGGGGCGGAGCTTCCGGGGGCCGCGGCTTCAACCGCAGGCAGGACTCCTCCTCCTCCGCTGGCATGGGGGGCAGAAGTGGGCGGGGCGGAGGCCAAGGCCACTCCCCCGCCGGGCGAGGAAAGCTGCCCTCGCTGCTGTCCAATCGCATGTACCCCGACAGCGGGGCCTTCCAGTCTCAGCGCGGGCCCCAGGACTTCCGGAGCTTCGGAGGGGGCCCGAGGGCCAACCGGCAGCGCGGCCGCAAGAGACCCCTGAACCGAGTAAGTACCTCCCACTCCCTGCGGGGGGCGGAGCTGAGAGATCAGCGCTCGCCCCTGCACGTAGAGTCCAGTCAAGCGCATTCATCCCACCAACCCCTCGAGGAGCAGCAACCCCAGTCTGCCCCCATTTGACCTTTGACCTCTTACAGTTAGACACTGACAAACAGCAAGAGGATAATTGTAAAGTGTCACATGATTACAGGCCAGTAATGATGGGTGTGTTAAAGGGATAGTTCACGTAGGGCAAGGTGTGTTTGACTTCGGCGAGCAGTACCGTCTTTCATTCAATGCTTTTATCTACTGCGTAATACAGCGTTTGTTTAATATTTAGTAATAATAGAACAGTTCAACATAAGCCTATACCACTTAAATACCAAAAAAGTCTTATCAGTTTGATAAATGACACATCAGCCGACTGCTCTCGCTGATAGCACAAGTCACAGCGCCTTGCGTTAGACAATTTCTAACCAGCATGTGCCGCGTGAAGTCGAACACACCTGTTGTAAATCCTTTCATCATTGATTCACCTTCATGACTACACTAAAGGACGTGTCCTCGGATCTCATTTGCATGTGTAATGTCACGGCAGCAGGTGAAGGGTCAGCGTGACGGACAGAAGAAGAGGAAACAGACTCTGAGCGCCACCGACGAGCCCGAGTCCAAGATGGGCAAGACTGAGACCGCAAGAGAAAAGAGGGCCTCCGGTACGAGCACACGTGTGTCCGACAATCCCTTCTGATCTCCTGCTTTCTCTGCCTGTGTGTTCATAAGTGTGTTTGTGTTTCAGATGCAGCCACTGAGGAACAGAAGCAGGAGTCAGAGGAGGCGAACGACGCCACCACCGCTGCTGTATGTCCACATTCATTTCTGTCGTCTGTCATGAAATTAAATGCCAATTATAAATTCAAACCAATAATGTTTCTCTCTCTTCGCTCTTCAGGACAACAGACCAGAAGATGGAGGAGAGAGTGCTGGTGAGTTCTTGTTGTTCACTTTTAAGTAATATATGTCAAATAAATATACATTTTAGTGCATAAGTTGTGTGGCTGCCCTGCTCTCCTAAGATGCTGTCAAAAAACAAAACAAAAAAACATAGTTTTAGTGTAGTCAAAACATTGAGACAATGTAGCGCTCATGGCGTGAGATGCTGAAAAAACAATGTTCGGATGTGATGCAGCTGCCAAAGACGCGTGTTATCTGTCTCTCTCCAGCTACATCCAATCAGGACGAGGGTGCTCATTCCAAGGCGAAACAGACTCCACCCCCTGCATCCAAAATCAGGAAGAGGAGGGGCTTCTTTGAAAGGTCAGGGGTCAAAGTGTCCGCTCACAGGTCAGGTTCTTTGCGGTCCGTGTTCAGTGCGTGTACTCTAGGGCGTCTGTGACTCACCTGGGCGTCTCTCCCGTCCTTTCCAGGGTGATCTTCGCCTGCTCCGTCTGCAAGTTCCGCTCGTTCTACAGCGAGGACATGCACGCCCATCTGGAGAGCAAGTTCCACAAGGATCACTTCAAGTTTCTGTCCAATCAGCTGTCAAAGCCCACCACCGACTTCCTACAGGTGCGGACGCTTCCTTTATAAGTGAACTGACGCGTGGAGCCCAGCGTGTCGTCCCTAACGGCTGTTGTGCGTTGTTTTTGTAGGAGTATCTGAATAATAAATTCAAGAAGACGGAGCAGCGAGTGAGTCAGATAGAAAATCACAGCGCCACCATCTGTCAGGTGTTCAAAGAGCAGGATCTGACGCGAGGTACGCTGCTGTTTCTGGAGTTTCTCTCAAGCGGCTAGAACCTCGTCATGTCTCTCATGGTGTCGTTTCCTGTCTGTAGATATCGGCATGGAGCACTTCATGAAGAAGGTGGAGGCCGCTCACTGCTCGGCGTGTGACGTCTTCATCCCCATGCAGTACATGCTGATCCAGAAGCACCTCAAGTCACCGGACCACAACTACAACCGCAAGGTACAAACATGTGTCAAATCGAAGCGTTCGATCTCCTGGTGAAATGCTGTTCTGACCTTCTGACCTGTGTGTGTCAGGGCATGATGGAGCAGTCCAAGAGGGCGAGCCTGTCTGTGGCACGCAGCATCCTCAACCACAAGGTCATCGGCAAGAAGCTGGAGAGCTACCTCAAGGTTTGTGACCTTTTTGGTTAGGGCTGGATAAACGATATCGATTTCTCGATTTTAATCGATTCTTATTTTTACAAACAGATATTGAATCCCAAGAATCGATTAGTCTAGTCTGTTTTCAGTTTATGAATGAGCAGAATATGTAGCGCCTCCCATCCAATAAATCACAATCTTTGTTCTTTGTTACTTTTGATATTAAGCAAAATCTCAGATTTCAAATGACGTCCATCTTATTATGAGATTCAAAAAATAAATACCGTTTTGGCGCTGTTTAATGTGGCGTGACGGATCACTTTAGCGCCTCAGTTAAAGAGAAGCATGTGATCATCCTCTCCTCCGCTTTAATACCAGTTACAGTGAAATAAACATGCATGAACATCTGAAGGTATGTTAACACTCTGAGGTCTGACGGTCACGCCGGCGATACCATCGCGGTTTTTTTCTTACCAGTGTGAAAGAGACTCAAAATACTCCATCAATGTTGCACATATAATTAAGAGTTATACACCATTTTAATCTGTGGAATATCTTTTTATTTGTGTACACTCAGAGTAAAAACTAAATGTTGTGCTTTTTGTAAAATAAAGAGAACTAACCTGATGCGTGATCTCTCGTCTCCCTCTGAACGAACTCCAATCTGATAGTTCTCAGAAAATGAACTGTAACTTAGTGAATTCTAATGACAAGAACATTACACTTATGTCAAAAGAAACGTTGAGATGTCAGCTTTTAAATCGTGTAAGTCAAATCGAAAACAAACCTTCTGTGTTTATGTAATCTGTATGAGAAGAGAGCCATGTCAGAAGTCCGTGAATCAGCTCATTATCCACTAATGCGGCCACGCCCACGGAGCGAGCGCTATTCAGACGCAAGTTCAGTCAATACATGCTGTTTCAATCGTGTATTTATTGTCTTGAAAAGTGTTTATCTGGAAGTTAAAGCCATGGTGAGCTCTAGAAGACATGCAGTTAGTTCCTGGTTCTTCTTCTTCTTTATATGGATTTTTGGACTAAAGGTGTACAGAGCGCCCTCCGGCTGCAAGTATGAATTAAAAACACCATTCCTGAAATGTCCTCCTCTTCTTTAGAATAATTTGTGGACTAAAGGTGTACAGAGCGCCCTCCGGCTGCAAGTATGAACTGAAAACACAGTATCCAGCACTCATAGTGATGAGAATAAATGAATATAGAATAAATATTACTCCTCTGTATAGAAATTTGACATAAACATATAAGATTCATCAATATTTCTCCAAATGTACATGCTTTTAAGCTAAAAGCCTATATGAAATGCCATGGAGGTAACATAATTGTTCAGACACTTTGCATCACAGAAATACATTATATTTTAAAGAATATAATAGAATACCATTATTTTAAATTGAGCTGAGACATGATTACAGGTTTTTTTTCACAGCCTACCTGACTGAAAGAGCTCATTAATATGCAAGTCATTTCAGCTCATTACTATTCAATTCTTTTGTCTTCTCAGGTGAGAACGATCCATTATTCACGATCATTCACGCCTCCACGCATACTGTGTTCCTTGGCAAAAAGTGTCTTACAAAAACTAAATCAATATATTGTTTTATATGAAGGAGTAGGCAGCATAATTTTTACATAATTCTGAAGCAAAAACTCTAGTCTACAACCTCCAATACCCAGAAGTCTTATGAACACAGATTTAATATACTTTTTTTGGCCTTATTTCAGTGACTTAAGTTTTTTTGTTTTTTCAATAACCACGCATAAACATTATTCCTTCAAAAACACAAACATGTACATACATGTTCCTCACATATTATGGTAGCCTAGTTTGTGCTGAATACAGTGTAATGACACTTGTGCCATTTATATGTTTATGAACAACTGAAAAAAGCACAAAACTTCTCCAGGGCCCCAAAAATCCTTAGACCCCAGAGGGTTAAAATATACAGTACAACTGACTGAAATCCGTATCATGTCTCGTAATACAGCTTGTAAACAATGTCACTGAAGTCAGCTAGAAAAGTGCTCTAGAAAGCAACATTCTGATAAATATAGCTATGCACCGTTACATATTCATTATAATTTTTCAATATTTAATGCATTTTTGAATATTAATTGAGCTACTGCATACTTGCAATTACTTTTTGTCAGTCATGAAACCATATTTTGTCATTTTTCTGTTTTTAACTTGACACTGCGTCTTAAAACTGGGACTCTTTTATGTGTCATTTAGTGTAGTTTTAATCTTTAATATAAGCATTTTTCTTTAAGATGCCAAATTTTACTGTTACTTTCCAGACAATGTGTAGTTATTTTTAGTAAACTCCTTAGCATATAAAAACAACACAAACATTTGTTGAAGGTTCTTCAATCCAGATAAGAGAAGAACGGGGAAGTCTTGTATACTATTGTTTTATTGTTGCCTCAAACCAATCATAACACATTTTACCATATAAGGATCAGAAGAAATGGATTAAGTGCCCTATTGTACTGTCTATCTAGATGAACACATCTGCACCTGTGCCTCACTTCCTTCATTAGTTTCAGAAGTGCTTTTTAAAAGAGAACAGCACATGTAGGTATTTTCCACTGATGCAGGCTGTTTCAGGAGCCGTGCCGATGCACAACCCTCGTAAAGATAATTCCACAAATGACTGCAATTGCAGGTTTCAAACAGAGGTGGCGACAAAGAGGCAAAACTTACGGATTGCAGCTTTAATAAAAATCCAGCAGTTCATAGTTTATTAGTTTACAGTGCATTAACTAATGTGAACAAATACAACTCTTGATTTTAATAATGTATTGTACTGTAGTGTTTGGTGAGTGTCAATTTTGCGTCTTGGTAAACTGCGCTCGATATACGCGTAACGTTCAATAATGCTCCATTCATTTGTCATTTCGCAGGGAGAAAACCCATTCAACGGTAGCCAGGACGACCAGGATCCCGAGGACTCCATGGTGATGGAGGTGTCAGAGGCCGATCTCACCAATGAGAGCCTGAGTGAGGTCAAACCGGAAGAGGAGGGGCCTCAGGCAGAGGGGGCGGAGCCTGCAACTGAAGCTGTGGGAAACGGGGAGGGGCATGACGAGGAAATGAAGATGGAGACGGGCGGCGCTACAGAGGAGGCGGCGGAGGAGGAGGGTGTGGAGGTGGAGGAGGGCGTGGAGGAGGGCGAGGAGGGCGTGGAAGTGGGCGAGGAGGAGGCGGCGGAGCTCGCGGTCAGCACAGACACTGGAGCGGCGGGAGACGCTGACGTCGCGCCCGTCGAGTAGCCGTAAACTAAACAGCTGATTAGTGTTCATTTGAAGAATCAGTTCTACATCCTATTCCTTTGAACTTTATATGAAATCTGACCCTGGGCCAGGGCAGAAATCCCAGAATGCACTCTGCAGCCTGAGGACCAATCAGAATAGACCAGTCGTCTTGTGTTCATCCAATCACAGGATTGCTCCGCCCTTCTACGCCTGTGCCGTTTGGTCCGATTAGATACGCGCGTGCGTCATGTGACTGTTGATGTGCCTCTTGAGATGATTTCAGTTTGTCATGTCTTTACACGCTGAAGTAAAACGTTTAATTTCCTTCTTTTGATTTTTAATTTTTTTTGTTTTTTCGCTTCATTTGGTTTCATGGATGTGGCCTGTAGAAATTAAATGGTTAATTTTGCAGTTTCCACTCATTGTTTTTCTCTTGTGTTGAGGAAATAAATGTTTGTAAAGTCATTTTTGCGTGATGGTGGTTTCTGAGCGAAAGTCGATGTTCTGCTGTAAAAATACAACATTAACAGGATATTTAGCTTTTTTGAAGTCATTATTAAATCAAGTTTTTAATGTTGTTCATATGTCTGTGGTGTTTATAATACGCTTTCAGACAAGCCATGTGCAAATTCATATGTCAACACCATTGCTGAGGATTTTCTCTTTAAACTGCGGTGAAAAAAAGTCAAACCTGCGGTTTGAAATCACTGGTGTTGGCGTCAACATGGGGGCGGGCTTTAACATATCATTAACAGTGAACAAGGGAGTCTCGAGAGAAGCCATATTAATTACCGTTAAGTGTCCGATGCTGTAGCGTTCACCTCAGTATTGACCGAGTGGATCTCTGAGCTCGTGCGAGTGAGTGGAGGCGGGGCTAATTAGCATATTGATCGATCTGCGTGTAATAAATGAGGCAAGGGTGTTACATTCACGCTATTTTATGGCATAAAAAATGGAAAAAACTACGGGGGACTTTAAAAACAGCATGTTCTAGCTGGTTTACAAATACAAATTTTAATTTAATTTTATATATACATGAAGTCAGCATTGGAGCATAGAGCTAAATCTTCATTTGTGTTAAAAAAATGGTCAATGTTTCTGAATACTTGTACATAAGTTATACTGTTTTGCTTCGTTCTCTGCACAGGAATCATTCTGACGAGATTCGCCTCACGCATAACAATAGAGTCTGTGACTTTAATATGTGTTTGAGTCCACAATCACATGTAAATGAAGGTTTCCAGCAGAGGGAGACACACATTTACATCTCAAACACAGATCATGCGTCTGTGAGTGTGTGTGTGTGAGTGTGTGTGTGTGTGTGTGCGCACTTGTCTACCTATCTAACGGGGGACATTGGTGTCGTAACACATTCACGAACAGGGGACCACCGAGCAAAGAGGGGACATTTTTCAGGCTGGAGCAGGAACAGGCCCATAAACACACGTCGTTCACACTCCTCCATTGTTTGAATGGCTTGCTGTCCTAGAGAGGGTCTGAGACTGCGAGCTGCTGCTTAAGGAACTGATTCTTGAGATACGGAACAAAACATTGTTTAGAAGGAAGTTATTTAATACATTACTTTTTTATTTGCTGTATACCGTTCATTAACATTATATACTTTATTATTGACTATTATATACTACAAAAAATCTCTCTATATATAGTGTATAACAAACTAGGCTTGCTGTCCTAGAAAAGGCTCTGAGACTGCAAGCTGCTGTTAATGATACATATTTTACATTTCTGAATGTTAAAATAACATACACAACTTGTCTTTTTTTCCTCTTAAAAAACACAATTTTGACTGATATGTGTAGAATATTACTTTAAAAATTACTTAAATTGTTTACTACAGGTATTAAAGGTGGTACAGAGGATCTTTTCGTCGACTGATTTTTTTAAATGAGCGCAAGCGTAAGAACATCCCCCCTCCTTCACAGCTCTTTTCGAGGGCACGCCTCCCAAAACTTGTGCACGAGTAGGTTTACCACCGGCATTCGCTGTGTTATTAAGCCGGGCACACATTTAACGACTAGCTAAAACATTCTAAGACTGTGCTCAACATACAGCGATTGTTTCCTGCTCCTGAAGCAGATTTATATACTTTCACATGGAATTTGAACACCGACTGTAATCGCAGACTGAACGCAACTGGCTCTGACTGGACGCGTTTGAGCGCGATCAGTCATAAGTATCAATTTACATTCATAATCGGCCTTACAATCGACTTAAAGCCGCGCACACACTTAGTGGATTCATTATGTCGGACTCACCGCAGGTAACTCATAATCTGCAGTTGTTACTCCTGTCTCCTGACAAAAACATTGCATGCGGCGGCTGTGGAGTGTGGAAAGTTACTGGAGCGCGCAAAACATCCTCTTTAGCACCTTTAATCGGTCAAAAGTCTTACTGTCGTTTAATTATGGTCATCCCTAATATGAACTACATTTTTTTCTCTGAGGATCCAACTGAGGATTTTCATTGAAATCAACATAAAACTGAGTTTTGATCCAAAATAAAGACAAGGATATAAAGGTGGTAAAGGCAACCAAACAGGTGTTGCACTTTACCATCTAACAGGGGACCGGTGTCCTTTTGTGTAGTGAAATCACTATAGCATGCACATGCTGCTGCTTCTGAGCTTTACCATGTACACTTTAACTTTGGGCATAGAATGATGAATAAAAAATAACCTAAAAAGGTAAACTAACTCATTTTGTTCAAGTCAAAATTACATTTACATTAGGCAGACGCTTTTATCCAAAGCGACTTACATTGCATTGTACTATACATTTGTATCGGAGTATGTGCAATCCCTGGGATCGAACCCATGACCTTGGCATTGCTAGTGCCATGCTCTAACCACTGAGCTACAGGAAAGCTGTAATATTATTTAACATCATTAAACCAACCATGGTCAATAAACCAATATACATATACCAAACAAAACAAAGTTTTATGGGTTAAATCAAGCAGAAATAGCACTTTAAGGAAACAATTGCAGGTCATCACTTTATATAATGAACAGTCATTCTGTTAAACTAATTGACTCTGTTAGATGGTAAAGTGCGATGGTTGCTTTGTCATTTCTTGCCATCACAAACACACTGTATTGAAAAACTTATATATTCATAAGTTATACTGTTTTGCTTCGTTCTCTGCACAGGAATCATTCTGACGAGATTCGCCTCACGCATAACAATAGAGTCTGTGACTTTAATATGTGTTTGAGTCCACAATCACATGTAAATGAAGGTTTCCAGCAGAGGGAGACACACATTTACATCTCAAACACAGATCATGCTTCTGTGAGTGTGTGTGTGTGTGTGTGTGAGACAGAGAGAGAGAGAGAGACAGGGGAGGTGTGAATGTGTCTCATTTAAATGACCTTAAACGTTTTTGAATGTGTGTGTGTGTGTGTGTGTTGTGACTCTAGTTTTCAGGATGTTTTGAACGTGCATATCATGTTACATTTTTAGTGTGTGTGTGTGTGTGTGCATCTCTGACATTCAAAGTGAATGACATAATTTCTCATGGGCAGAAATACTCAAAGATGTGTGTGTGTGTGTGTGTGTGTGAGTGTGTGTGTTTGGGTGGGGTGATATTTCAGCAGAGTCCTCCTCAAATCTGTACCAGATGATAGTAAACAGCTCCATATGACATCCACCACCATCAACACACACTTCTTTAGTGTCTTTTTTTCTCTCGGGTCTCAATAACACCAGTTATCATCATTAATAATGTTCTCCAGCAGAAAAAACAAACGCGTCTGGCATTTATATGAGGAATAAATGACCAAACACATTTTAAAATGTTCAAAGTTAAAATGTTCCTCATTTGTCAGTCATCCAATCAGCTGGGTCCTCAGGGGCGCGTTTGGCCCCGCCTACAGCTACACCCTCCTCCCCCCCCAGCAGACGCCGCGCACAGGTGAGTGCGCGCGCACAGCAACGGCGAAGCGAACGCGCGCCTGATCGTTGCGGTCGAGAGCACGAGCCGAACCGCGAGATGAGATTCGACCCGAGCGGAGCAGATTGAGCAGATCACAACCGCTGCGACGCGAGGAGACGGTGAGTGTTGCTTAGTTTTACTCTGAATGACTGTTTTAAGTTCAGCTCTTGTCTGCTGATGGTAGTGCTTCAGTTCCGCGGGACTTTCACTCTTTGTTTTGCGGTTTTATGACTCGGCTCTTATTAGATAATTCTTCAGCGTTTTTGAGGAATAAGTCAAGTGTTTGTGTGTTTGTGTGTAGTTGAAATATGCGACGCACCCACAAACACTCTCAAGTGTTTATTGTTTCACATTCGGACTCATGAAGAGAAAATCACACCTATGATCATAAAAACAGCTCGAGCTGTGTTATCAAATTCATTTTTTTTTTGCTGTTGTTAACTGCTAAAATTAATACAGAGTTGTAATAATAATAGCTTTTTAAAATACATTTACTTAAGACAAAGCATTTTTTTTTCTCTCCATGCACTGGTCAATTTTGAGATTTGAGTCATTTTTGAGATTTTAGGCAATTTTTCTTCCATACTAGTCGACATTAAACATCCAAAATATGTTTAAGTGTTTATTTTATTGCACTTTGTCGTTTTGGATCTTTAGATTGCATTTGCAATACATATTTTTTAATGGTCACTTTCTCTAAATGAGTTTTTTTCTCCACTTCAGCCACACTTACATGCACTGAAATTTACAGTTTTATTCTTATATATATTCTGAAGGATTTTACTGAGGGGTTTGTTCATATTACGTTCGCATGATTTTATACAACACTTTATTCCTAAAAACATGTTGAAAAATTATTTTTTTTCAGTCTGTTGACAGTATTTTTTGATTTACGGAACAATAAAAAGAAAAATCCTAAATCCCCTCTATAAAAAACTTTAACTCTGATATGTCAACAAAATCAAACAAAAATTTTGAACATATTTACAATATATCTATACAAAAATGTATAGGATAATGCAATGTAAGCTTTCCTGTAGCTCAGTGGTTAGTGCATGGCAGTAGCAATGCCAAGGTCATGGGTTCGATCCCAGGGATTGCACATACTCAGATACAAATGTATACTATAATGCAATGTAAGTCGCTTTGGATAAAAGCGTCTGCCAAATGCATAAATGTAAATGTAAATGTAATTTATTTTTTGGAAATGTATACAAATGAGTGCATATTTAATTAAATAATCCCATTTTAATATCTAAACATGATAATATTTAAAAAAACAGTTTTTTACCCTATTCATCTGACTTGGGTAAAGTTGGTTTTATATTCGCACATTCGGACATCCGTATTCAATAGCTTTGTTAATCACACCAGACATTCACAAGTAAATATGCCATTAAAACAATACTTGCCTGTTTTGATCGACTGTGAAAAATGTTGTAAGTTGACAATCGTATCATGTCGCTGCTTAAAATTCGCAAACATTAATTTATTGCACATTAATTGGAAAGTCTGAATTTATCAGAAGTCCGAATGTGCGAATATAAAACCAACTTTACCCAAGTGTTCATCTGTAGTGTCTTGCTTTAAAGTCAACAAAAAATGTACATTTAAACATTCCATAAAACATCTTATAACATAAAAATGGCCAGATTCACATTAGAATTATAATAATGTTTATAGAAATAGTTTTTACAAGAAATTTAATATAAATTTATTCAAGTGGGTCCAGGCTTTTGGTAAATGAGTAAATGAAAGACTCGCCACATTTTGAAGACCAATGTAAAGTACTGAAATGACTGGAATGAAATAACTGAATGAAAGAATCATGTAAGAGCTTTTATAACAGATCAAGTTTTTGATTTATGTGTGTGATAAAACACACTCACACTGGGACTCTTCGTGAGTAGATCTGTTACACAATTTGCAGGTGTTTTTCTTGTCTGAAGTGTTTGTGAGTTCAGCAGCACACGTCAGTTCCTTGTGTGTGTGTGTGTGTGTGTGTGTGTGTGTGTGTGTGTGTGTGTGAGACAGGCGGCCGGAAACTATCACACGCGTATCTTTGCTACGGTGCGAAATGGCTTAAAGTTCCCAGAGAGAAAGACAGACAGACTGAAGGGAGTGTCTGATTCTGTAAGAAAAGGTTTAAGTTCACTAAAGGGTTGTTACGGTTCAGTTCCCTACACACACACACACACACGCACACGCTTGAGACGGATATTATGCTGAATCTGATGTCAGTCTGTGTCTCTTAAACACACACTTGTTTCCTCTCAGTTCTTCTTTCGTTTGTACAGTAATGTTTTGCTTGGTTTTTATGGTTCATGGTGAAACTTGCTTCACAGTTGCTTGAGATTTTATGGCAGTCATAGTTCAGTGCTTCACAAAACACAAGCTGATCTGCAACTGTTAATCTTTATACTTTCTGAAAAACATCTGAGCGGCATTTGATCATGCAAAACTACCACAACTGAGTCAAAGTTAAAGCAGCAGTTTAAAGTTATTTCAGGTTATTTAAAATATGTATAATTTTGACATTTCATTAGTTTTTTGTTTAAAATGTTGCTATTTAGGTTTATTTCAGTGTTTTAGTTTTATTAAGGAGGCCCTTGACTAAAGATGTTTCCAAGCGATTGGATTTATAAACCATATAAATCATAATAATGAACCGTTTAATTGCCTATATATAATGCATAGCCTAATCAGCACTCAAACGCACGCATAAAGTTTGCCACAGCGTACCGGCAGACGCGATGATTATGAATGTGGCGTTAAAAAAACAGAGACATTTTAAATAATTTATAGATGAACGAGTGTTTTGTGTGTTTTCGGCTGCAGAGATGAAGTCGACGCTGCTGTCTCCGCAGTAGTGGACGCGCGTTACATATGGAAGACATAATCTGAGAATATTTGGATTAGATATGAATCGGTTCATTTTAAAAGCAGACATTTCAAGCTTTCCATAAATATTTTTCTCATGTCTGTGAGGAAAGTATATGCTGAGTTTCAATTCATTATATGACGCGCTCAAGTTCACAGCGATCGAGACGGCAGGAAGTGCATCCTGTTTGTTTTCATTGTTTTACAAAAGCACAGCGTTTTGTTGTTATTGTGAGTTTAAAGAAATAAAAGCAAACCATTTTTCGAATGCTGGATTATATTTATCTATATAATCAGTATTTTAAAGGGTTAGTTCACCCAAAAATGAAAATTCTGTCATTAATTACCCTCATGTCGTTCCACACCCGTAAGACCTTCGTTCATCTTCAGAACGCAAATTAAGATATTTTTGATGAAATCCGATGGCTCAGTGAGGCTTACATCGACAGCAAGATAATCAGATTCCCAGAAAGCTACTAAAGACATAATTAAAACAGTCATGTGACTACAGTGGTTCAATCCTAATGTTATGAAGTGACGAGAATACTCTTTTGTGCTCCAAAAAAACTAAATAACGACTTTATTCAACGATATCTAGTGATGAGCGATTTCAAAATACACTTCATGAAGCTTTACGAATCTTTTGTTTTGAATCAGTGGTTCGGAGCGCGAATCAAACTGCCAAACTTTGGTGCACCGAACCACTGATTCAAAACAAAAGATTAACATTAGAGCGAGCGGACTTGTGAAGTTGCTACTACTTTTCAAGTTGTTGAATGTTTGGATTTCCCGCCGTTAACGATCTGTCCGTCACAGACTGCGAGATTTTGTCACTTCCTGTGGCGTTTTTTTTCTTCAGTGACTAACCGACTAAGCCTCTTGTCGACTATTAGAGGGCAGCCCTAGTTTTTATTCATTTCCTGTTAATAATTAGAAGCTTATTTCAGTTCATTGCCAAGGCAACATTTCTAATTTTCATTTAGTTTTCCAACAAATATTTTTATTTTATTTCAGCTTTATTTCAGTGAACAGAAATGTTAATAACAATAATAACACTGGTATATATTATATCTAAAATAACTCAGAAAATAACTCTTTAATGCCAAGACTCGACCTTTGACCTGTTCCCACGATAGTGAGATCGTAAGTTGTAAATAAAACAAAGCTGTAGTATGTTTTATAAGAAATGTGTTACTTGCGTTCCCATTGCACAAAAACTTCTTTACAGTAGAAAAGGTTTCTTTAGGTTTTTAAAACGGATGTTCATACCATACGTAAAGCACTTTGAATTACCATTGTATGAAATGTGCTATATAAATAATTTCATAAGACCTGCTCACTTAAAGAAATGGTTGTTCTGTGGCATCGCTGTGGAATCCATCTTTTGATACATTAATTTTTAAGATATTTGCGAAACGTTGTTTCAAACATTTGGCTTAGAGTCCTGAATGTTAGTAGGGTTATATAGTAGCGATTAGTGACTTCTTTGTGATTAAAATCAGCTTTTATTTTTTCAGTTTAGTCTGTTTAAAGTATATTTCCTGAGCTGTGACACGGTGACAGCTGGTTTCATCTGACCACAGTTTTACACACGATGAGGAGGATGTTTGTCCTTGTGTGAGTTGATTTGGAGGTTTGTGAGATAATAACGGTGAGTTACTGGAAACCTTCTGCTCGGGCACATGATTGACAGCCGCGGCGTCCAATCAGCACGCGTTTGAGCTGATACACAGGCTGTGATAGGTTGAGGTGCAGTCGGGCTGCTCTCTGTCCGTCTCAGTGGGAAATGTTTTTCTGGATTTGTGCGGCGGTCGGGTTACTCTGGTGAGAGTGTGTTGGATGGACGGATGATCTCTAGTGTGGTTTTGTGTTCAGTTTATTACATTTATTTGTTGCTAGTTGTGTGTGACTTGTGCGGTTTTGAGGCTCTGTGAATCTAACAAAACTGTCAGGAAATGTAAAAGTCAAATAGAAAATAATTTTTTAGAGTTTTCATGAAATTTACTGTAGTACAAAAAGTTCATTCTCATTACTGTAATGTGAAGATCTTATTTCAAGTAAAGATGTATACACGTATATTATGGTTTTAATGTAGTGCTTTAAACCATCCAGATGCATTATGGTAATCTGACTCACAAATGTGTTAATTTGTCATGAAAATGTCAAATAAAATCTTAATGTTCATAAAACTGTTCTTTTTTTTTTTCTTGCAAATTATAATAAAATGATTCAAATTAGAGCTGCGCGATTAATCGTAAAAAGTCGCGATCTCGATTCAAGCATCCTACTTTATTAATGACAACGATTCTCCCGCGTCTATTAAAACTTTGACAAAATCATACCGGAACGTTCAAATCTGTGTTCGTGCTGCCAGAGCCAGAGAGAGCCGTTTTAGTTATTTCTGTGTTACAAATATTCACATTATCACAGAAGTACTGAGATATAAGTTTTAAGTTAGTATATAAACACTGATGTCTACGATGGCGATCAAAACAGAGCAAACTACCTTTTGAAACGAACTTGGCACGTCAAATAACGGTTGTATCAATTCCACTAGGTAGCGACAAGTGTCTGTTAAATTAATTTGTCATTGAATCGTTCATTCAAAAGATTTGTTCAAAAAAACTGATTCATCCAGCAATGAAACAAGTATTTATTAATGAGTCATTGAATTCATTCAAAACCATTTTTTTTAATAATTCATTCAAACATTTTCCAGCAATTAGAGTCAGCATTTTATATTTCATCAGAACCTCTAGTAAATTACATGTTATTTTGTTTGGTTGTTTATTCAGAATTGTGGGAGAATCGTGATCTCTATTTGAAACAAAAAAATTGCGATTCTCATTTTATCCAGAATCATGCATAATATTCTTTAATAACTCATTTTCCTGATGCAAATTATAATATAAACTTCTGTTATAATGTAAAATGGTAAAAATAAAATTGTTCATGTATTTTATTGTACTGACTTTTAATTAAAGGTATATAATAAAGTAAAAATAAATCTTTTTGTATTATGGTTAAATCATCATTAACTCAACACTAAAACATCCAGATGCATAATCCGTTTAAAACAATGTTCATTGCCTTCATGCATATTATAATTTCATATCTTTTCATTTGATTTTTAGCATGAATGGTGACCTGACATTTGTTTGTTGCGTGTTTGTGTTGATTTGACTGCTAATCACTTCACCCAACCTGATATATGACGTGATTGGTGATTTAAAAACAATGATTTGTATTTTTCCTCTGTCACAGTAGATCCGATTCTTCAGACTGAAGGTTCACAGCTCCATGCCTCCATGAACGACCTCTGACACACGAAGGCCCCTCCCCTTCACTCCCAGCCAATCACCCACTCTGCTGTCTTCAACGGCCCAATCGCTGTCCGCCACGATGGTTTGCCACTACAACGAGAATATAACTTTCTTCTACAATCTCAGCAAGAAGACCATCAGTGACACATGGCGGACAAAAGACATTGTGGTGGTTTCCTTGGGAATGCTCGTTTGTTGTTTTGTGATCTTCGCAAACATCCTGGTCATGATGGCCATCTTCATGAACCGCAGGTTTCATTACCCCATATACTATCTGCTGGGAAACCTGGCGGCCGCTGATCTGTTCTCCGGCATCTCCTACTTGTACCTGATGTTCCACACCGGCCCCTGGACCATCAAGCTCTCCATATATGAGTGGTTTGTCCGACAGGTAAGGCTGTGGTTTGGGAGTGTCTGGGATTGGTGTTTAATGAGTAATGTTGGTGCTGAATAGAGTAATCATGACTGGTTTAGCAATAGAAACTGCACAGAGATTCAGTTGTTTGACAAACCGACGAAGCTGTGTTAGAGGAAGTGTTTATAATTGTTGAATGGATATTGTAATTTGTAAAGG
This sequence comes from Anabarilius grahami, assembly GCA_003731715.1. NCBI lineage: Eukaryota > Metazoa > Chordata > Actinopteri > Cypriniformes > Xenocyprididae > Anabarilius > Anabarilius grahami. The sequence goes on along the minus strand of RJVU01004711.1, from coordinate 1,080,842 downwards.
AATTGTAATATTTTGATTTGATTACATTTTAAAACAATTGTTCAAATTATTAAAGTCCCCCTTGAAGTCAACAATTTTATCCCTTAAAAGTGACACATTTAAATGTTTTTGTCCTTGACTGTAACTCGACACCCTTGCCTCAGTTAGTATATGCAGATCCATGAATATGCAAATTAGCACCGCCTCCATTTACTCACACCAGCTCGGTCAACTTTTACTCAACTTACTGAGGTAAACGCTGCACAATGGTATCGCTCTTTACAACGTCAGATACTTAACGGTAATTAATATGATTAGCCTTTTGCTTGACTACATTATCAAACGGCTAATAATGTGTTGCTAATATTACATGTTCCTGTTCGTCATATCCGAGTCGGACAGCTGCTTTCTAACAATCTGCATCCTTAGAAACCCTTTGAACAACTCAGAACATCAGTGGAGAAAGACATATAGTTCATCATATCACTGTAAAGAGTAGAATATTCAATATGATTATAGCAACATAGCTTAAAAAGAACAAAGATTTACTTCAAAAAATCTATTTCAGAAACACATTTGTTTCATTATTTTGTTGTTGAACCTATTCTTCAGTCTTCTTCACAGTCTCCTCCACACTGACACAGAGCTGGGCACTGTAAGGAAGCTTTTTTTCTTTTGCAGTGCCGACCGACAGCCTTTCTTGCAGCCACAGCTTAAGAGTTCAAAGATGGTCTGGCTTGGCTGTGAAAGAGTTGACCAGAGTGGTCTCCAAATGCTTGGGTCCTACCAACCCCAGTCTGTTGCCACCTCAAATCCTTGTCCTCAACAGTGTTCTACTTGGTAACCTGCTCTTTTGAGGTGCTGCACCTTAGTTGGGGGATTTGGCCTCTGTTGTCATGTCATCTGGATTCCAGGTATCCCATGTCCCATGTGGTTGCAAATGCAGATACTGTCACACCCAGTGAAGGCATAGAACACAGGAAGGGCCTTGGATTTGTAACTGCCAGTAGTCTCCACATCCTGATAACACGGGCCTACAACCAGTACACTGAATCAAGACTGTCTGCTAATCTGCTTGTCACCATTGACAACTGGTTTACCATGAGACGGCAAGAAAGTCCTCAGTTTCTGTTATGGCACACTGGCCTGCACAAGAATCAAATCAGATTGCCTTTTGCTTACATGAAAAGGCAGATACAAGAATGCTACTCCATGTAGCAGATTCTGCAAGAAAAGGATTTAAAAAGATCACCCTGTGCACTGTGGACACAGATGTCGTGGTCCTAGCCTTTACATGTGTCAGAGCTGGACATTGAGGAGATGTGGGTGGCAATTAGGGCTGGCAAGAACTTCAGATACATACCTCCCCGTAGACTGCCAAGTCTCTGGGTCCTGACAAATCCAAGGCCTTTCCTGTGTTCCATGCCTTCACCGGCTCTGACACAACATCAACATTTGCAACCAGGGGCAAGAAGACAGCAGGGGGATACCTGGACTGCAGATGACATGACAACAGAGGCCTTCAATGCCCTGTCAAAGGCTCCCGAAAAGCATTCCAGAGGATGTGATTTCCATTGTGAAACACTTCACAATTCTCCTCCACGACTGCACCAGCAGCCAACTCAACATCGATCAAGCTCGTCTTGAGTTCACAAAGAAAGGAAGAGGAATGAAACAAATCCCCACATCTAAGGATGCACTGGTGCAGCTCCTCAAAAGAGCAGTGTACCAAGGAGGACACTGTTGGGGACAAACATTTGAGGTGGCACCAAATATGCCATCTCAGTCTGGGGTTGGATGGACCCAAGCAATTGGAGACCATTGTGGTCAACTCTTCCACAGGCAAGCCAGTCCACTCTTCAAGGGTTAGTTCACCCCAAAATGAAATTTCTGTCATTAATTACTCACTCTCATGTCGTTCCACACCCGTAAGACCTTCGTTCATCTTCAGAACACCAATTAAGATATTTTAGATGAAATCTGAGAGGTATATGACTCTTTAATAGACAGCAATTTAACAACCACTGTCAAGGTCCAGAAAGGAACTAAAGACATCGATAAAGCAGTCGACGTGACTGCAGTGGTTTAACCTTAACGTTATGAAGTGATGAGAATACTTTTTGTGTGCAAAAACAAAAATAACGACTTTATTCAACAATTTTCCCCGTCAGTCTGTTATGCAGTTGGCGCAGTGAAGGCATTGCAGAGCTTCCGTGTTTACATCCGAACACCAACTCGTTATTGGACGGTCCTGGGTCAGCATCACACGCATGCGTCGTGGAGCTCACATGAACAGTGTCGGACAATACTGAGCCGGCATTCTGACGTAAACACGGAAGCTCTACAATGCATTCCCTGCGCCAACTGCATAACAGACTGACAGGGAAGAGGAACATTTTTTGAAAAAAGTCATTATTTTTTTACTAAAGTCGTATTTTAAACACGAGGCTTGTTTGCAATGTTCAGGGCCCCAGACTGTACAAGTGTACCAAATTTCATGCTTTTATGAATTAATATTATTTTCACATATCACCTGGACTAATACATCATATACATAATTCACCCGCTATATTGCTAAATCTGCCCGATTTTTCATATCAACAGAAAAATATACCGGGATAACCACCTGGCTTCTCTCGAGACTCCCCTGCTAGTTCACTGTTAATGATATGCTAAAGTCCCCTGGCACGTTGATGTGATTGGTTACAAGGTAGTTTGTGACGTCACAGTTGGAGGCTGTCTTTGGTACACTGGACTTTTAAGGAGAAAATATTTAGCAATGGTGTTGGCTTATGAATTTGCACATCATGGTTTGCCTGAAAGCATATTAAAAACATCACATAGACAGATAAACAACATTAAAAACGTGATTTTCATCACAGGGGGACTTTTAAAGTTTTATAAATTCAATTAAGTGATTAAAACAGAAAACAGAGAATTTGGGGAAGCTCAGGTGCTTTGTGGAAAAGAGACATCAATATCATCCTGCTTCTATTGTCATGATGAGGACATTGGCTCATTGGCATAACATGAAAAAATCTCTCAGAGTAAAACTGTTTGTCTATATTGTGATAGACTACACAGCATTATAATATATTATTTTCAATATTTTTTTACCTTATTATTTTTATTGTCCCTGGTTCAATAGGGTACTCTTGTAGCAGTGGCTGGGACAGACTTTAAGCATCAAAAGATGCAGTCTAGTCCTGTTTACATGGAATAAGCTGCTCCCGAAAAGGTTTGAACTTATGGACCTGTTGCTATGACAGCAACTCCAGGATGAGCTTTGAAGAACCTAACAATCCTGGATCAACAATACTAACAATGTCAAATCATCAACAGTAAAATCTAGATTAACTGAGTAATCAATGAAGAATGGGCCTCTGGAGCATGTCCTTAAAATAAACAGAACGATATTGTTGTGGCTGGTAATATAGTTATCGTTATAGTTGTTGTTCCTGTTGTGAACGGGCCTTTATAGTTACCATTATTGTTTTCATTATGGTTATAGGTACTGTTACCATTCTCATTATAGTTATCATTAGTTATAATTATTGTTCTCATTATAGTTATTGTTCTAATTATTGTTAGTCGCTATTATTGTTCTCGTTATAGTTGTTATAGTTACCATTATTGTTCTCATCTCATTATCGTTAATTTGCCATTATTGTTCACGTCATAGTAATCATAAATTATAATTATTCTTGTTAGTTATTGTTGTAGTCATTGGTATTGTTCTCATTATAGTTATTGTTAGCTACAATTATCATTCTCGTTATAGTTGTTATAGTTACCATTATTAGGGCCCAACCCCTGAAAGGTATTTGATATTTGTGCACAGTTCAGAATCTGCAACCATTAGTTGGTTGCATGTTTTATTTGGGGGTTGGTAGTTCTGCATATTTTCTGTGGTTACTCACCAATGTGGGGGTTGTATTATGTTTACTTTCGATATATAAATACATTTGCATTCTGTCATCATCTCGATGAGAGCTTTTTTTTTTTTGAGACTAATGTCAGGTAAAGCATCTATAAAAATGTGTTCATGGAATGGGCATGGCATCCATAGTCCCATAAAGCGAAAACATATTTTATCATTTAAAAAAAAAAGAAAAAGTTAATTTAGCCTTCCTCCAAGAGACACACTTAACGGAATTAGAACATCTGAAGTTACAACGGGACTGGGTTGGTCAAGTTTTTCATGCTTCCTTTTAGTAGTGGGAACAGAGGAGTGGCGATATTAGTTCATAAGCATTTACCTTTATTACAGGTCGAAATTAAAAGAGACAATGCAGGGAGGTATGTAATGATTAAGAGTGTTTTATATGGAGAACAAGTTTCCTGTTTGAATGTCTATGCCCTTCCTGGTAGTGGCAACTCTCTTTTCACACATGTTTTTTCTTTATTTTCCAATTAGCTTTATGCTTCCTCTGTAATCGCAGGTGACTTTAACCACTGCACTGTACCTCGATTAGACAAATCACATGTAGTGGCCCACTCTGACTCAAATCTAGGTAAATCGCTTTTGAAATGCTGTAATGAAATTGGTCTTAGTGATGTATGGAGAGCTCTTCATCCCAATGACAGGGAATACACATTTTTCTCAAAAGTCCATAAAAGTTCTTCCAGGATAGATTATATTTATTATCCCAACTTTCTCCCTACAAAATGTTTTGACCTGCTCTATTGGCAACATGGTAATCTCAGATCATGCTCCAGTATATTTTGAATTTCTTAGTAGTGAGAGTCAACAGCCAAGATATTGGTGATTTAATAACTATTTGATTAAGGACCCTAATTTCAAGAATTATTCTAAAGAACAGTTCAGACTGTTTCTAAATGACAATGATAAAACAGATGTGTCTCCAGGTCTCCTCTGGGATACAGCCAAGGCTTATACCCGTGGTATTATCATTTCATATGTAGCTGCAAAAAAAGAACAAAGGAAAGTCCAATTAAATCTAGAAAAGGAACTGAATAAACTACAAAAGAGCATGATGCCAACCATCTGAGGCTTTACAGATTCGAATTGTCACTGTCAAAGGAGCCCTTGAGTCAATTCTTTTGGGCAATGCAGAGAAATCCCTCATGTATGCTAAACATCGTCTTTATGAATTTGACAATAAGCCAAGCAGATACTTGGCTAACTTGATGAGGCATAAAGCAAATTCTCAGGTCATTCCACATGTGAATTTATTCACATACATTACATCACATACATCACACACATTAATACAACTTTCCAGTTGTTCTATGAGAAGCTGTACAGTTCGGAGGTAGACTCTTTATTTGAATCTGATAAGGAAAGGTTTTTTTAATGAGTCTCAGATGAACAGTTACAGGCTTATTTATCATCTCTTTCCGAGGAAGAAATTAAATCTGCTATCAAAGCCCTGCGTAACAATAGGGCGCCTGGGCCTGATGGGCTCACGTCAGAGTTTTATAAAGAATTTGAAGATCTTCTAGTTCCCCCTTTACTTAAAATGCTGTCTTACTCTTTTGACAGGGGTAGTTTGACGCAATCAATGTTAGAGGCTAATATATCATTAATTCTGAAAGTGGATCATTAGTGGTGTCTCTCGATGCTGAAAAGGCATTTGACAGGATAGAGTGGTCTTATCTCTTCCGGGTTTTAGACAAATTTAATTTAGGTAACAATATATATAAGATGGGTGACACTGCTTTATGCATCACCGCAAGCCTCTATATTGTCCAATGGTATTCACTCTCCATTCTTTCCTTTGAACCAAGGAACAAGGCAGTGTTGATCTATGTCCCCGCACTTATTTGCTTTGGCGATTGAGCCTCTAGCTCAGGCCATTAGAGAAGACACTGCTATAGAAGGAATTAATGTGGGTTCAAAGAATCACAAGATATCATTATGAGCTGCTAATATACTACTATATTTAAGTAATCCTGAGTTTTCTATTGATATAATTATTCAAATAATTAATAAATTAGGCAGCTTCTCAGGTTACAGAATAAACTACACAAAGTCTGAGGTAATGGCTCTCAACTGTCAGAGTAACTGGACACCCACTAGCTTTCAACCTTTTCGATGGTCTCCAAAAGGATTCATTTATCTTGGTATTCATATCTCACCTTCTCTTACAGGCCTATATCAATTAAACATTGTCCCATTGATAAAGCGCATTAAGGAGGATCTAGAACGTTGGACTAGCACTTAATTAAAATGAATATTCTTCCTCGTTTGTTGTATCCTTTTCAAATGATCCCCATACTTCTTAAAAAGTCATCTTTATCTGAATTAAATAGCTCTTATTTCATTTCTTTGGAGAAACAGAGGATCGAGAATGAAGTTATCACGCTTTCAGTTACCCATTGAGCAAGGGGGTCTGGGTGTGCCAAATATTAAATTATACCAAGTAGCTTGTCTATGCCGTTATATTTGGGAATGGATTAGAGAAGACCCTGACAGTTTGTGGCTGGATATTGAAAGGAATTCTATATCTCCCATCCCTTTTAAGTCATTTGTTGTACATGTCAAAAAATAAGGTTAAAGCTGCTGTCAGAGGGAATTTTTTGCTGCAGTCCACGCTGAGAGTGTGTTAATGGACAAGGAGATGGGAAGGCCACTGTAATAAGCATTCTCCTCTCACTCCTTTGTTTATGAATCCTGATTTCACTCCAGGCCTTGAACCGGGACCTTGTTTGGCTTGGGTGAAAAAAGGAATCTCTGTTATTGGAGACCTACTGACTTTTTACAAATTTAAAGAAAAATTTTACTTGCCAAATTCCCATCTTTTTAGGCACCTCCAGATGAAAAGCTTAATTTCAAATATACTAAGAGCAAATTCACTTGGAATATGTATATCTCCTCTGGAGGAATACTTGCACGATAAGCAGGGTCGTACTAAAATGATAAGATTTTACAAAGCACTGTTAGAATCTTCAAGGGAAAGCACACGTGGGCGGGAAAGGGACCTGGGCTCTCCGACTGAAGAGTGTGACTGGGATGATATGTGATTGGGGTTGTCTGGGTATTTAGTTACTAATAAGGCACTTGAAATGCAATTTAAAGTAATACACAGGCTTCAGATCTCCCCAGTTAAACCTCATAAGAGGAATAATGCATTTTCAAAGACCTGTGTTAAATGTAAAACGGAGGATGGAACATATTTTCATTGTATTTTTGAGTGTTCTTATATCAAGGTATTCTGGTCAGATGTTGTTCAAGAAATTAATAATATATTAAGAATCTCCCTGGACCTGGACCCATTGGTCTGTATTTTAGGGATTCTTCCACATAACACCTGGAACTCTTCCAAGATTCAGCTGCTTAAAATCTTATTGTTTACTGCCAGATGCTGCATACTGCTGCAGTGGATATCTGAGACGCTGCCAACAAAGATGCAATGGACAAAGAGTATATTGGACATTATGTCATTGGAGTTCTTTCCTTAAAAACAAGCCATTTCAGTTTCACAAAATCTGGGATCCTTTTCTCTCCCACTTGGGAGACAGTTTGTGTCGGACGCTGAAGGACGGCCTGTGTGTTATTATAGGGATGCAAATGAGCTGAACACAAATATTACTGGGTGCTTCGAACTGCTTACTCATATGTGACAGTTTGATTGTTTTACTGAAGACAACTGTTAATTATTATGGTTCCTGTTGTATTTGTTGTTACAGTCAGTTATTGTTATTTTTATCATTATTGTTATAGTTACTGTTGGTATTATCACTATAGTTATTGCTGCAGTTATCGTAATTGTTATATTTATCGTTAGTTACCAGTATTGTTCTCGTTCTAGTAATGAATATAGTTATAGAGGTCATTATAATTATTGTTATTGTGTAAGTGTGAGGTACGTCATTTGGAGCACAACTATTGAGTTCCTCTTAAGACCTTTCTGAGGTTCTCCAGTAGTTTGGTGATGGACGTCTTCACGTCGCTCATATTTGTCATGACTCTCGTGTTTAAATGTGGCTTGTCTTTCTTTGTGTGTCTCCTTTAGGGTTTGATCGACACCAGTCTGACAGCGTCGGTGATTAATCTGATGGCCATCGCTCTGGAGCGACACCAGACCATCTTCACCATGCAGCTGCACAGTAAAATGACCAACCACAGGGTCGTGCTGCTCATCATCAGCATCTGGGTCATCGCCATAGTGATGGGTCTGGTGCCCACTATGGGATGGCACTGCGTGTGCAACATTCAGAAGTGCTCCAACATGGCGCCGCTCTACAGCCGCAGTTACCTGGTGTTCTGGGCCGTGTTGAACCTGCTGACCTTCACGGTCATGGTGGCCGTCTACACACGCATCTTCATCTACGTCCGGCGCAAGAACCACCGGATGAGCCAGCACACCTCGCAGGTCAAACACAAGGAGACTGTGTTCAACCTCATGAAGACTGTCGTCATGATATTGGGTAAGACTAATCGTTTCTGACTTACAACAGATATATATATATATGAAGAGATTGGATCCAAAATGCGATAAACGGCATTTTCAAAAAAATTGAGTTTCCACCAAAATCAGTATTGTGTTTGGTCGGTATTGAAAAGTCATTTATTAATTTTGTGCAAAATGTGATATCCGTCGTGTTATTCTGTCATGTTTTCTCCCAAAATGCGACAAACGCCAGTCTCCTTTCTCTGCAGAACGCGATATATCCACTCAACCAATCACAGTGCACCATTCCACCCACTGTAAACATTGAAGGCTTTTTTAAAAAGCTGTTTTTAATACCAATGTACTCGGCAAATGTGTTTATTTAACCGTGCGGTGGCGCCAGATACTCTTTAATCGTAATGACAAATAATTTATAACATTAACAAGATGACCCGTTGAATTCATTTTGGGAGCGACGGCTGAATGTATTTTTAGTCAAATGTCTGAATATAAGATTGACAAAGTTCAGACGCTGTCATATACAGGTCCTTCTCAAAAAATTAGCATATTGTGATAAAAGTTCATTATTTTCCATAATGTAATGATAAAATTAAACTTTCATATATTTTAGATTCATTGCACACCAACTGAAATATTTCAGGTCTTTTATTGTTTTAATACTGATGATTTTGGCATACAGCTCATGAAAACCCAAAATTCCTATCTCAAAAAATTAGCATATCATGAAAAGGTTCTCTAAACGAGCTATTAACCTAATCATCTGAATCAACTAATTAACTCTAAACACCGGCAAAAGATTCCTGAGGCTTTTAAAAACTCCCAGCCTGGTTCATTACTCAAAACCGCAATCTGACTGCCGACCTGACTGCTGTCCAGAAGGCCATCATTGACACCCTCAAGCAAGAGGGTAAGACACAGAAAGAAATTTCTGAATGAATAGGCTGTTCCCAGAGTGCTGTATCAAGGCACCTCAGTGGGAAGTCTGTGGGAAGGAAAAAGTGTGGCAAAAAACGCTGCACAACGAGAAGAGGTGACCGGACCCTGAGGAAGATTGTGGAGAAGGACCGATTCCAGACCTTGGGGGACCTGCGGAAGCAGTGGACTGAGTCTGGAGTAGAAACATCCAGAGCCACCGTGCACAGGCGTGTGCAGGAAATGGGCTACAGGTGCCGCATTCCCCAGGTCAAGCCACTTTTGAACCAGAAACAGCGGCAGAAGCGCCTGACCTGGGCTACAGTGGTCCAAAGTCATTCGGAAATCAAGGTGCCAGAGTCTGGAGGAAGACTGGGGAGAAGGAAATGCCAAAATGCCTGAAGTCCAGTGTCAAGTTCCCACAGTCAGTGATGGTCTGGGGTGCCATGTCAGCTGCTGGTGTTGGTCCACTGTGTTTTATCAAGGGCAGGGTCAATGCAGCTAGCTATCAGGAGATTTTGGAGCACTTCATGCTTCCATCTGCTGAAAAGCTTTATGGAGATTGGAAGATTTCGTTTTTCAGCACGACCTGGCACCTGCTCACAGTGCCAAAACCACTGGTAAATGGTTTACTGACCATGGTATTACTGTGCTCAATTGGCCTGCCAACTCTCCTGACCTGAACCCCATAGAGAATCTGTGGGATATTGTGAAGAGAAAGTTGAGAGACGCAAGACCCAACACTCTGGATGAGCTTAAGGCCGCTATCGAAGCATCCTGGGCCTCCATAACACCTCAGCAGTGCCACAGGCTGATTGCCTCCATGCCACGCCGCATTGAAGCAGTCATTTCTGCAAAAGGATTCCCGACCAAGTATTGAGTGCATAACTGAACATAATTATTTGAAGGTTGACTTTTTTTGTATTAAAAACACTTTTCTTTTATTGGTCGGATGAAATATGCAAATTTTTTGAGATAGGAATTTGGGGCTTTCATGAGCTGTATGCCAAAATCATCAGTATTAAAACAATAAAAGACCTGAAATATTTCAGTTGGTGTGCAATGAATCTAAAATATATGAAAGTTTAATTTTTATCATTACATTATGGAAAATAATGAACTTTATCACAATATGCTAATTTTTTGAGAAGGACCTGTATATGGATCAACTTACTTTGTTGTGTATTTTCAATTTGAAAAATAACTTTTATATTGATGGATTAATTGCATTTAAAAAAAAAAATGTCATGGATTTATTGCATTTTGGGGAAAAAATAATACGTTTTTATAATAATAACACATAATAACAAACTTTTTAAAATCAAAATGTAGATTTGAATTTTTAATGTTTTTATAACCAAAAGATGCCGTGTGAAAGTTTGAAACAGAAAATAGTGGTTTTCATCTTGCCACTTCCTTGGTAAAAAAACACCTTTTTACTCAAATGAATCAAAATGGAGTTATTGCGTTTTGGAACCAAACTCTTCATATATTGTTATTAAACTTTCCGTTGTAATTGTAGTTATTTTATAGATCTGGTTCTGGTTATAGTTATCGCTCTTAGTGTGAAGAGGCCTTGAGTCTTGAAGGCCTCAGGGTGGAAACGTTGAAAACACTGCTGCCCAGTCGGTTTATATCATCACATAAATTCAGACTAACAAGATAACATGTTTTGTTTTGTCGTGGTGCTGTAGATCCAGAGTACCTCTGAACACACTTTATACACTTTACGGTCTGAATGTGTTCAGTAAACTCCCCTTCTGGAGAAAAACACACAGCAGCACAGTCGACATTCATAAACACGCTGAGGATCTGGGGGAGGAAGGCCTGTTCGGGCTCGTCTAACCGGACCTGCATGTTTTCACTATCTCAGCCTCGTTTCTGCTCTGCTTTTCTCTCGTCACTTCACCTCCCAGAGGGAGAGAGAGAGGCGAGTACGTGCATGTTCTGACAAATGACCGTCCGTCACGCCCGCTCGCGCTCGCATACAGGGAATGTTGACACACATTCTGCCCAACTTCCTGGAAACTCAAAACTCGTCTTGGAAGTATCCCATAAACACACACAAACACACATTTAAGACACTTCCTGGACGTACATCTGAGATCATTAGACTAAAGGAAGTGCTGCATTAGCGTCTAAATGCTGTTGTTGAACACTAACATCATGAGCTTTTATTTATAAAGCACATTTAAACAACATAAATTGATCCAGTGGTTTCGCCCGGCTACAGTCTTTAGATTTATAGCGACAATGTGGAAGAGATAGAAGTAAAGTTTTAGTCTCAACAACACTCCTGATTGTCATTTGTCGAGTCAGCTTTATTTCTACAGCACTTTATTCAATACAGATGGATTCAAAGCAGCTTCACAGCAATAAACTGGAAAAGAACAATCACTGATGCAAACTTCATCAAATATGAGACTAATTCAGATTCTGCTGTATAGCAGCTGTCAAAATACTTACATTTGCATCACCTAGAAATGAAAATTTTCACCATACTAAATTGCAGAAATACTGGGTTATTTTATTAACAATTATATTATTATATGCATTGTAGAACACAGAAAAATGTGCATCCTTGTTCTCATGTTAATGAATTGAGTATTCTAAATAAAGAAATTTGCGTAGATTTAAATAGTCAATTTGCATAAAACATGCCCAATGCATCTCCATATAAGGGCACAATCCTATCCTTTTGCATTTTGTCGCTCTCAGCAAACATAAACGAGTTCCCTTGTGCTCTCTCTGGCAGGTTGTTTCGTGGTGTGTTGGACGCCGGGTCTGGTTCTGCTTCTGCTGGACGGTCTCTGTGAATCCTGCGACGTCCTGACCTACGAGAAGTTCTTCCTGGTGTTGGCCGAGTGCAACTCCTTCATGAACCCCATCATCTACTCCTACCGCGACAAGGACATGCGCGACACCTTCAAACGCATCCTCTGTTACCCGTGGCGGAGTTCCCAGCAGACGGGCGAGCACTCGGGCGTCCGCTTCAACACCCTCGAGCAAGAGGTACTCTCTGAGAGCGACGGGACCCACAACAGCAATCACCACGCCAGCGTCAAACCCCCACTCAAGCGGCCGCTTTAGCGCGAGAACTCACGTCCGACAGACACGCTTTCATGTGACGGAGTGAATTACGCAGCGGTTACGCTATAAACACGACAAAAAGAGTTCTTCTGCAGTCGTTTTGTCGTTTTCCAGAACAAATATCTAAACATTCTGAAATCAAGATACATTTACTGGAGAAGCAAAATTACTTGGGATGTTTCTGGAAAATGAATTAAAGTGAAGTGAGTTTATGCTTAAATCAGAAAATATCTAGGGAGACTTGTTTCCGCCACAAAATAAAAAATAATAATAAAAAGTCGCAATTGCTAAAGTCAGAATTGTGAGATATAAACTTGCAATTGTTAGAAAAAAGTTGCAACTGCAAGAAAAAAAGTCACAATTGCGATGAGAATTGCGAGATTGTCGTAATTGTTAGAAGTTGTAATTGCGAGGGAAAAAGTCAGAATCGTGGGATTAATTGCGCCATTACCTTTTAAACAAGCTTGCGTAAATGTCATTGGGGTCTGAAAAATCAAATGAATTCAAAGACGGAACCAGTTTATTTTTCAGAGCCCACTGACAGATATTTGTTCTTGTTTTAAGCAAAAACTAATTTTGATACATTTAAAAACATGACTGTCATTTTGCTTCTCCAGTAAATAAATCTTGATTTAAGAACGTTTAGATGTTTGTAACATAAAACAAGATCATTTCTGTTTTGCAGTGAAATATGTAAAAAAAAAAATACCGTAGTGTTGCTATTAAATGTTTGTGTGTATTTTCCTTGTAAAGGGGCATTTTAGCTCTGCTTCGTCATTTGTACAAACTCATTCACTAACTGCTAACAAAGGCGTTTACTGCAAATAGAGAAGCTTACTAACATAAACTAGTTTAACCGCTTAGAGATAGAATTATAGTTTAATCGCTCTATGCCTAACAAACTAAACCTCACATGCATGCGAGCTAGAAACACGCCAGTCGCGCAGTCTGTGTCCGTCCCAGCTGGTTTGTGACAGGAAACCAGTGCTCATTTAAACCAGGTACTTTCTGAAGACTTGATTGTGTGTGTGTGTGTGTGTGTGTGTGTGTGTGTGTGTGTGTGTGTGTGTGTTGATGTGTGTGTGTGTGTGTGTGTGTGTGTGTGTGTTGA